>JAZDUA010000331.1:0-200000 GCA_038098605.1 Gryllus longicercus | reverse complement strand
ATTCACAAATAAGTTCCCAATCGAGCGATGACTTTGAGCCTTGTAAGAAGCCTAAAATACCAAAATTAAATGTACTTTCATCTAATGTAGTCCTTGCTTTGGACAGAACAAATACCAGCGATAGAAGTTCTGCATTCATTCTGGGCGCAGTCTTAAAAACAATGGGTTTTGATATTGAAGATACTAATGTTAGTCGTCAATCGATTCGAAGAAAACGAAAAACGGTCCGACAGAACGTTGCATCAGAAATGAAAAAGGATTTCGATTCAAATAATGTAATGACATTGCATTGGGACGGTAAATTGTTACCCGATTTAAGCGGAAAAGAAGAGGTGGACAGACTGCCAGTATTAGTAACTGGAGAAGACATCGAAGAAATTCTGGGTGTTCCAAAACTCAAATCTGGCACTGGTATTGCACAGGCAGAAGCTATATACCAACTAATCGAAGAGTGGGATCTAACAGCTAAAATCAAGGCATTATCATTTGACACTACCTCTGTCAACACAGGTATAGAATTATATTTCAGATTTAATGGTGTTTAAGTTTTTTTCTTATATATATATATTGAGATTTTACATTATTTCTGAATTTTTAATATGTTTTAGGTTATCTAAATGGAACATGTCGTCTTCTCGAACAGAAGTTGAACCGGGATTTGCTTTATCTACCATGTAGGCACCATATACATGAAATTCTTTTGCGTAATGTATTTGAAAATAGCTTGAAAATAGAAACATCAGGCCCAGATGTAGCTTTATTTAAGCGATTTCAAAAAACATGGAAAACTTTGAACACAACGCAATTTTCACCTGGCACAACAGATGAACTAGTATCACAGGCTCTCAATACGACGAGGCAAGACATTCTGAAATTCGTTTCAGATCAATTGAAGGTAGTTCTTCTTAGTTGACGTTATTAATTCATTTTTGATAAAATTATGATTTTATTCGAAAACTAGTACTTAATGATAATTATCCGTTACATTTTTAGGGGGAATTCTCACGGCATGATTACCAGGAATTATTAGAGTTAACGATGCTATTTTTGGGAGAAGCGCCATCAAACAATTATCAGTTTCGAGAGCCAGGAGCAGTACACCATGCTCGTTGGATGGCTAAAGCTATATATAGTTTGAAAATTTTCCTCTTCAGAGACCAAGTCCAGTTAACTACAACCGAAAAAAAAGGATTGCGGAACGTCTGCATTTTTATTGTCAAGTTTTATGTGAAAGCGTGGTTTACTGCTCCATTGGCTGTTGCAAGTCCTAACAATGACATTAATTTACTGCAAGAGCTGATAGAATACAAAAAGATTGACAATTTAAATGCTACTGCAGCTCTTTCTAAATTAGTTAATCATCTATGGTATTTGTCAGATGAAGCAGTGGGATTCGCTTTCTTCGATTCAAACGTATCCGTTCAAACTAAACGGAAAATGGTGTCTGCGATACACAATAGAGTTAACTATAATTCTCCTAACAAACGAGTAATTATCAACATCAACTCAGAACCGGAATTGAATTTATGGAAAGAACGTGGAATTGATGAACTTGTTTCGCAGCACACGATGAGCTTTTTTACAAGATTCAATATAAATTCAGATTTTCTCAATACTGATCCTTCGTTATGGGAATCGAATAACTATTATCAGGAAGCAAGACATTGCTTATCGTTTGTGAAAGTGGTCAATGACACCGCTGAAAGGGCTGTTGCACTGGTCTCACAATTTAACTCGTCCTTGACGAGAAATGAAGAACAAAAACAATACTTGTTCAAAGTTGTTGCTGAACATCGACGAGCCCATCCCACTGCTGACAAATTAAATTTATAAGTTTGTTGTATTTTATATACACGTCATTGTGATTGCTTACTTTCTGATATTGATAATACACTTATTTATGATAATAAAATTGATAATTTTATAGTTAACATTTGGTTTTATATGTGTTTTATATATATTATATGATATTATACATTTTTTATATAACATTTTTAATTTTTTAAATACTCTTATTATTAAAAATGCTATAACTTCGTGAAAAATGACTCGATTTGAATGATTTTTGCTTCAAATTGAAGAGCGGTCTCCAAAGAAACGATATTTGATATCGGAATAGTGGAGTATATCAATTTGTAATAAAAGCAACTCGTTAAACCTATGAAAAACAGGAAAAAGTGATGTTTTTATGACAAAATTAATCAATGGCGCCCTCTAGTTTTCGTAAATGTGAAGTTCACGCTCAAGATTCTTAAAGTGCATTAAATTTCTTTTTTAAAACACCAAACTAAAGCATTTTTGAATGAAAATTGTAGAAGTTACAACGGTTTGAAAAAACAGAAAATATTTTAAAAAAGTTTCTTTACATTATTGACTTGCGCGACCTCTAAATTTGGTTCAAATTTGCTTATATTTTGTTTTTCTTATCATTCTGGGTCTGCTCTAACATATTCCAGAAGAAGAGGTCGCAACTCGAACTTTTGATTTTTGGTGGACCAGTCTAATATATATACATATATATATATATATATATATATATATATATATATATATATACATATATATATACATACACATATATACACACACATATATATATATATATATATATATATATATATATACATATATATACACATATATATACACATATATATATACATGTATATATATACATATATATACATATATATATTTTTTAATTTCTTATTTATTTTTTAATTTTTTTCTTCTTCTCTCTCTCTCTCTCTCTCTCTCTCTCTCTCTCTCTCTCTCTCTCTCTCTCTCTCTCTCTCTCTCTCTCTCTCTCTCTCTCTCTCTCTCTCTCTCTCCCTTTCTCGAACATTCTGGTGCAATCTCTCTCCTTGTTCTTCACTTAATGCCCCCAGGTTGTCAGGAAATACATCCAAATGTGAAAACAGAAAGTGTAATTTGAGACTCATGTTGCATCCCAAAGTTCTGAACTCCCGTAACATGTTCACAATTTTGACACAATCAGGATGTGTATTATTTCCTACAAAATTGTCCATAACTTCTTTAAATGCATTCCAAGCATTTTTCTGTTTAGAAGTCTTATTAGCTTCAAATTCCCTGTCTGTAGTTGCAGCTCTGATTTGAGGACCCACAAAGATTCCTTCTTTAATTTTTGCTTCAGACAGCAGGAAATTTGTGGCTGAGATATTTAAAACAATCACCATCTTGGTTAAGAGCTTTCACAAACCGCTTCAACATACCAACTTTTATATGAAGAGGTGGCAAAATTATTTTCGTAGGATTTACTAGGCTATCCCTTTAATGTTCGTACTTCCTGGTGTTAAACTGTCTCTTTTGGGCCATTGTTTTTGTTTCCAATGTTTTTCTCTTGCCCTGCTATCCCACTCACACATATAGCATGGATATTTCGTGTTGTTGTCCTAATATCTTACTGATAACTTTCAAATCACCACAAAATAACCACTGATGCTCAACATACTTAATTTTCTCCAAAACAAACTTCAAACTTTCGTAGCTCTTTCAGCCGAACTGAGTGTGCTACTGGAACTGAAGAAAGGACATTACCACAGTGTAGCACCACACATTTAAGACTTCTTTTACTCGAATCGATGAATAGCCTCCAGTCATTTGAATTATATTTAACAGAACCCAATTTGTTTATTAAGTCTGGAATGTTATTACAGTAAACTAGATTTTCTTCATCACTGAAGTACTGCAAGAGATCTTTTTCTCTGTTCCTGTAGAAAGACACTGATGTACCAGCTGCCAGCAAGTTGTTTTCCTGTAGTTTGGAACCTAACAGCTCAGCTGCATCCTTGGGAAGGTTTAAATCCCTTACTATATCATTTAGCTTGGCTTGTGATAATGGTTGTGGCGCATTTGACGTTTCAGGAACGAACTCGTCGGATACAAGTGATGATGATGAATCAGTATTACTTCCTGTATGTGAAATAAGTTCTATAGTGTCTGTAGGTGACTTAGGTATCGGAATACCAGGCCCATGTGCAACTGGTCTCATAGCAGATGGCAAGTTTGGGTATACAATTCCTTTTTTGTTCTTTGCATTAAAACCCTTCACATTGCATGTACAGAAGTAACAGTCAGTGCTGTGATTCTGAGATTCACGCCAGACCATTGGTATTCCAAAATGTAGTGATGGTTTCTTTCCCTTCGTCCAATTTCCTAAGCCTTCAACACAAACACTGCACACAGTATGAGGAGCCCAAGGCCTTGACTGATCCCCTAGATGGATTCCGAAATATGCCTTGTAAGCTTTTGTTACAAATGAGGTTATGTTTCTTCTCTGCTTCTTCACAATAAAACTACCACAAATATAGCAAAATGAATTTGAATTATTTACACAACACCTCCTTTCCAGTATTCTGTACGAAATTCCATATGATACAAACAAGAAAATGGTAGCACTTAAATGTTAATTTCTTGCTTTACAGAACAACTATTATGGCCTTTGCACGGATCTCGGGCAGGTGCTTTGGTTGGTTTCCCTGATCCCTTGAGCAATAGCTCAGGCGTCCCTTTTTTCTCTAATTCTGTACATAGATACTTCACTATACATACTATGAGCACGTTTTCTTGAGCTCAGTAGGGAATAAAGTTATTCAAACAATCTTTCACCATGTTACCGCGACCGAAAGCCTAATCCGTCACGAAGGGCACGTCATAAAGGATATTATCCTAAATCTACAGCTGATTTGTAAATAGTTATTATACGGGAGTGAATATTTTCTCACCAATTCTTGCCAAAAACGCTCGCTGCTACCTGTGTTCATAATTCAAGTTAACATGTATACGAGTTAGGGCTCAAGATATCGTGTGCTTATAGCACTTCCCATCACAGTACGTCACATCGCTTTTAACTGTGTTTTTGACATGAAATAAATAATTAAAAACAAAATTATTAATTGCCATACCGATAAGCTGGGATTGACAATATGACGTACTGTTTTTTGAATATGCGAGGGAATTTTCGGAAGTCATAGCATCTGCTTTATCAGTCAATAAAGCTGCAGGAAACAAAAACCAGGATATATGATTGAAAGTCGCTGGAATGTTCTTCGCAATGCTGATACTAAATTGGGATCCCAGGACAAGGCGCTATGGTTAAGGGACATTGAAATATGCGTAAATATTTTATTTTTTTATTCGTATTACCATAGCCCGCTAGTATGCCTAACAGCTGCGACATTTTGCCGATCCTTTTGGGAGCTAGCCAACGGACGAAGTTTCACATGATGGCCAGTGGAGCGCTGGAGCGCCGAACATTCGCGAGACCTTTGAGTAGCTTTAACACATGGGGAAATGCCCGCTCTTCGGGCAATTTTCGTCACTTACAGTGATATGAGGCATTCCAAACACATGTTGATGGTAATACTAAATAACACTAAACTTATATAGCCCTATGCAGTTTGCTTAATAGAAATTGTGAATAATTCAAATTAACCATCAAATATGCGTGTGTGAAATCTACCTGGTTGGTGATGCAGCAGAATTCTCTTTGACGTACAAAATACAATATTTATTCTTAATTATTTATATTTACCGTATTTTCAGGTGTTTATAGATAACTGTAATGCATATAATGTCTTTAAAAACTTTTTAAAGACAATAGATGAAAACGAAAAAAAGCAAAGTATTACTTTATCCTTTTTTATGCCATCTATTTTTATAATTAATAACGGTTTTGATTCTTTAAACAATATTATACGCTCAAAAGAACAAATTCAAAATAGTACGTGTTTATTGCAGAAAAAAAAATATCACTAAATAACTGGAAGAAACTGGTTCTAAAACGGGCGACGGACGTTGATATAACACCCAGGAAACTTCACCCATCTCAAAGCGCACCAAATCACTATTGGCCAGGCAAAAACGTTCTCACCTAGGGATAGAACCAGAAAGTTACAAGTAGCGAAATCCATATTGGCGCTCTCGTGGACGTAAAGAGATTTTTATTAATATCTGATGCAGTGGAGGCTCAGGGATTAGGCAACAGGGAGGGCACACAAAGTTACAGGATCAAACAATGTTAGGCATTTGAAAAATTGTTATATTTGGATTGTTTAAGTCACATAAGTAATATTTACAATCGAATTATCTCCCCGGAAGACAGGCTAAACACATGAACTATCAATTAAATTGAGTCTTCTGTTGTTACATTCTGTAAATCTATTACTAATTCTTCAAAATTAAATGAGTCTCGTAACAAAACTCTTCATAATGAAAACATACAAAGTCCATTCAATCTCTCTTACAATATGGTCTTTCCTAAAAAGTCTATAATCTTTCCAAAGTGAAAACGCTCTCTCAGATTCTTTTATATAGCACATCCAGCTCAGATTTCAGTTTGCTAGCTCACGAACGGAGAGTACTGTGAAACGCGATCAACCTCTTGTAGGGGGAAATTTTCTTGATATTGTTGGAACGTTTTACAATCAAAGAGAGAACACAAGGCTAAATTCCCCCTAAAATGAAGATGGCCATTTACCCCTTTGAAATTTCCATACAGAAGAACGATTGCCATTTCTATCAGATTGTAATTTTTTTTATTATCAGGCCGAGGTGGCCCAATTCTCTTCACGCACAGCCTTGTATCATAACCACATTGACTGTTTTCAGGGATTTTACAGAATTGGAAACCTTTCTCAATCTCAATGCACAATACGAACTGGACGCAAAGATCGGAATACAGCATTCACATAGTTTGTCTTCGGATCGGAAAGATGATGCCGATTGCACACTACTGCACTGAATGCTTGTGATAGGGGAGATCAGTTAAACAGAATACCAGCAGATAGCACTGTCCTGCACGTAAATCAAGCGAAAGGAATATTGTAAGTTTAAAAATCGATCAATAGATAGCGCCGGGCAACGAGGTTGCTACCTCCACTGTCAGGCTGCTGGGCGGCGGCCGTCATTAGACGCCATTTGCCGAACCCATGTTGCCATTTCAACACTCATTGGCAGCGATTTCTATGTCTGTAAGTTCCGTAACAACATTGCGTTTAGGACACAGAGGCGAGTGTCCGCAGCCAATGAAAATCGTTCTACGGAACAAGCGGGAGTTTGAAAGCTAAAGAAGTGTTCGATTAGAAAACAACCCTACAGACCCACAGAGGTTATTTTAGACAGCGCAAGGGGAAAAATACTGATCTCAGTAGGGGGGGGGGGGGGTAGTGTCCCTAGCGCCTCCCTGCCGCAGCCGCCTAGCGCCTCCCTGCCGCAGCCGCCACTGATCTGATGTACAATACAGAAATGATTTGTAATTCTTTGCGTAGGCCACTTCCAAATTCCACAACAATAACAGAGCAATATATCAGACATCAGAAATAAAAATAAACAATCTGACAACGTGATTTCCAATAACGTTTGTGAGAAAATATATTACTTTTGCAGGCAGAATATTACAATACAAGAATCATCTAAAGCTGTATCAGAGGGTCACTGCAAGTACTTGAGCCAGTGTGTTCTCATTGAACGTAAACAGAAGTTGTTTGTGCTATTTGTAAGGTTTTTTTTGGGAGGGGGGGTCGAATTTTGAGAATAAACTGCATTGTTGCGTAGCCAAGGTAAGAGTTATATATTTTATTAACGCTGAGAAACATTACGAATGTATGTTTATATTTATTTACTATTGGATGTTAATAATGATTCTTGACGTGTTAAATCAATCAATCTCATCTTTGAATAACTCTGAAGGTAATCGGTGGTAGCGCAATGTATTGAGAAAACTGTACCACAAACTGTTCCAAGGACTGGTGTGGAAAGAAATCTTCAAAAATACATTAACCCGGCTTTACAAATAAGCAGTTTCTTTGCGTGTGTCGAGAGAACAGCACATTTAATAACGATTACTGACGTAATTTGTGAACATTTTGTACCAGTTATCGTGACGAACATTGCTGCTGTTACTCATGAAGAAATGCAGAGGCCTAAGTATTTGAATTCAAAGCATCTAAGTCGAAAAGTTCTATGTTTGTAATGCGGATCTTCATATATTAGCATGTAGTAGCCGATCGAGGAATGGTCGGCAAGCAGTGCGCCAGCGGTGAGTAGCGAAACTTTTAGCTATAACACGAAGCAGGCCGGAGCGCCGAGGCTTTTAAGCATACTAGCGGGCTATGGTATTACATATGCACAAAAGGAAACAGTACGCGTAATACTTGTACTCTTACGAGCTAACAAGTTTCAAAATAATCCACCATGGCCTACAAAAATCTTTTCCAGTAATGAAGAAGGCGTTGAATACCATGTGTGTGATGCGTCTATGCGCGCCACCTCTCGTTGATGCGTTGTTAGGATGTCCTCCCAGTTTACAAACAGCTTCCCACGCAGTGGCGTCTTCATTTTTGGAATGAGATCAAAGTCGCACGGACTGAGATCAGGGGAGTACAGAGGGCATTCCAAGATCTCCCACCCCCACCGTCGCACAAGGTTCTGGACACAGGCTGTAGTGTAGTTTGTTGCATTATCATGGAGGAATATTGTATTGTTGAGAAGCCCTGAACGTTTTCCCCGCTGTGTACGACGCAGAGTGTGTAGCAAGAATGATTTGTAGTACGTGGCAGTGATAGTTTGACCCTCACGAACAGGATGACACACGATATTACCTTAGTTGCTATAAACCAAATAAGCATGCCCTTCGTGAGTGATGGATTATGTCAAAATTTGTTTTCGTGGTGAACCACGCCGCCGCCATTCATTTGATTGCCTCTTTAGTCTCGTTCATACGCTCGTGCCCACGTTCCATCAACTGCATTAATGCGATTCAACATCTCATTTCATGTTGGAATCGCTCCAGATTGATACGGTATGTCTCGTATCGAGTCCATTTTTGCACCTCAGTTAAAGCATGTGGCACCCACTTGCACAAACCTTGCCCTTAGCTCTTTAAGTCATTAAGTGAAGTGCAGAACACTGTCGATGCAGACATACCAGTATATGCGGCTAATTCTGCAACAGTCCAACGCCTTTCATCTTCTAAACAGCGTTCGACAGCAGCCACTTTCACCTCTGTGTGAGATGCTTGAGGTCCACTGCGCGGCAGGTCAACAGTTGCTACACGTCCACGTTTGAAGGCCTCCACCCAACGGCAACAGTTTGATAGGGCAACGCTACATCACCCACTGCTTCTCTTAGCTCGGCATGACACTCGCAAGCATTTCTGCCCGCAGAAATAATGTTTACATATGCTTGCTACTTAACTTTAGTGACATCCATCTCGAAACACAGTCTCTAGGATACTAACGTTTGCATATGATGTCTATTAATGCACTCAGACGTCATTTGGTGGTCGCATCCCGTAATATGCACACCACGTTTTCAAATGTTTATAGTGCAATAACCGCATACGCGCTTATTCGGAATATATAAAATGGTTACCATACTTCTGAAATGTGAAGAGTTCAAGGTTCAGTAACATTTACAGTATTACATACAGAGAAAGAACTTTACCACAGAGTTATAAGATGCAGAACTCATCAGATGTAATGTACTACGTTCCCAACAACTCAAGAAATAATAGTGAACACCATTATGACGTGACAGTCGTTTTCATCTATATCGGGGATTCCCAAACATTTTTCTTTCATTGACTCCTTTTAAAACAATTGTTTGTTCCATCGACCCCCTAACATTTTGTGGGTCTCATATCGAAAATTGATTGACGGCAAAACGTCTGTGGTCAACGTTAACATCTAAATCGTTCAGACGATTTTCTCCAAAAACTGATATTACCCTGATCGATCTGCAAAACTTAAGGTCCTGCGAGTTTGAAACAGATATTTAGATGGGGGGGGGGGGTACTTGATATAAAGACTGAAAATCTTTACAAAATTTTCTGAAAAACGGCTCGGAATTTTTTTTATTAAACTTCGACCTCGGATGGTGTATAGAATTCTCAAAAAATGGTATATGTGTCTCCGTTAAGCTGAATCTCTGATTTTACGATAATTGCAAAAGTTTAAAATTTTTTCGGCATCCTCCTACAATCATTAATATCGTTTTCTAATGAAATTTGTAGTTCAAGGACATTTTGAAATAAGATAATGTACAATTTATAATTTAATAATAATGTACAATTAGTAATTTTCGCGTTAAATAGAGGCAATTTGTTAACTAATATTTTCTCAAAAACGGCTGCAATTTTATTCTTTAAAATGTCTCCTAGTATGTATCAAGGGATGGTATAAAAATGGTTCTAGTCCCATTTTCGACGAACTCTCCGTGTATTCGAATATTGCAAAAAATTAGCATTATAAAAGTACAGTATTGAAGATTTTTGTTTTAAATGAAATGTTCTCTAAAAACTTACATCTTCGATAAATATAATGTAGGTACATATTTTGAAACAAGTATTATTCGCATAATTTCTGGTTGAAGTTTATGCAAATTATAAATAAAACACTTTATCAAAAATGGCTCCAAATTTTTTTGTTTAATTTTTCCCACGTATGTAGCAAATAACGTTGAAAAAGTTATCAGCACAACAAGAGTAACGCAGACAAGGCAGTTTGAATATCTCAGAATTCTCTCATTGTTGGGCATTATTTCTGGGTAAATGGGTCAGAGTTTTAGATTGTCAAATTTGTGACATATATTACCTTATGACAATTTGTCAATGAATTACCTTTAAATGAATTTCATTTTTGCGTCTAATGCGCAACGATTGGTAATGAGTTTTACAAGTTCTGCTGAGATAAGAGAATATGGACAGAAATAGGGGCATTAAAACTCTACATAACTCTTACTAATACAAGAAAATATGTGCCGTTGTAATTCCACAAGTTTCTGACTGTCAATAACTAAAGGCGTAAAATTCGAGCGGACCATAATTGATTTTAATTATGATTTATTGTCTTACTATTTCTTTTCATATTTACATGTTCCAGATCAACTTTTGGCCCGAACATCAGGGTACTATATTTAAAAAAAATATAAATGAGTACACAATAAGAAACACTTAAAATTACATAAATCTCTACATAGACATAATAACATTACATAACATTTATAATAAAGGGAGTTGAGAATGAGGTGCAAAGTTGCTCTCACCTCTAGTAGAATCTTATGCATCTTGCATACATGGATTTTATAGTAAGGTAATCTAGAATTTTGGTAGATATCACCATGAATCATAATTATACTGGCATGACCACCCAAGCGGATGGTAGCGCTGTATTGTGCATGGTTACTGCAAGTAACCAAATGTTTTAGATTGAACAGATTGGGAATAAAGTAGCTACATGGATTGGGAGGGGGTGAAGGAGAGAGAAGGGAAAGATAAGTGAAGAAATTTAACAATACTGGCAATTACATGTAAGTTCTTTTTATTTTTTATACAAGAAAATCATACATTTAGTTAAATTTATTACACTATTAAATCAGTGTTGTTATTATCTGTACACAATTCTTGGATATTTTCTATGATTCCACTCTATTATTTTTACATCATTAACATTAATTGTGTTTCTACTCAATTCTGTGTTTAGTGAGAATTTTGTTTACGTGAATGACAACTAATGTAATTTCTCTGCTCCTTAATAAAAGCACTAATTTTCTTTGTATCTCATCTGTCTGATGTAGTTTAAGGAACAATCTAAGCAATTTATTTTATAAATAATATTTTCTTGGTCTGTCAACAATCCTACCTTTGGCATTCCCAATTAATATTGGTATTGTGGTGAGTTTTTGTTGGCATTTCCAATGAAATAATTATATGAGTCATCATTTCCAACAATATTATTATTAAAATAGCAGCTTTCGATGGCTTAGCCATCATCATCAGATTTGTAGTACAAGAAGAAAGTCAAAGTACAAACTAAACATCTGGTTAGTATCAGAGTTCTTACACAAGAAAGTGACACCAAAATTTATCAATATATAGACCAATTCGACAACTACGGCTTCAAAACGTGCCATCCAATTTGCCAAAACTGTGTGGGTAAAATTCGAAATAAAGCGCTGGCGTGCTGCTCGTGATGAAACTGCACTACAAAAATACAGACTTCAACAGGAACTTACATTCCGATTACATCCTCTGCAGTGGGCGGTTTTGAAGGCAGTGCGAGGACGGGTCTTCACCATCATCTCCAGGAAGAAAGATGTACAGAAAGGTAAGCCTTATCTGCCACTCAAATAAGTGCACAACCCACCTACCAAGCTTTGAGTAATGACAATACAACTCAAATTCAGGTCAGGTCATGTCATGTCATGCCAGTTCCATCCTCGTGTCTGCACTCTTTCCTCCACTGTTTTATCCAATCAGGACATTTCTCTTCTACATAAGGGCCTCAAATACTGTCCTCTCACACTCCTTAACAGCACGCAAATAAAACAGTTGTGTGCCAAAGCTGACACTACCATCAATTTTCATAATATTTCCGCCAAGACCAAATACGACATAGCCCATGCTATTAAAAACCGCACAGAATCCATCACAAGACACAAGAACAAGGAAAGTTCTGATTTTCACCACACCCAACAACTTGCCAAAAAACTCACAGAAGAAGAATTAATCATATCAAAAGCAGACAAAGGCAACACAGTAGTGATTCTTAATAAACATGAATACAACCAAACTATCTATGACTTTCTTGACAACAACCAGATTGAAAAACTTCCCAAAGACCGCACCAAGAAGTACCTTTGCCATCTTAAGCAAGAACTTAACAATTCACAAGCCCTTTTTCCATATCCCAAACAATACATACCATCTAACCCTTCACCTCCTAGCCTCTATGGCCTTCCTAAATTACATGAAGAAAATACTCCCATCAGACCCGTAGTCTCTTACACTAACACATTAACACACAAACTTGCTCATAAATTAAATATCCTCTTCCATAAACACATTCAGTTCAAACCTTCATCATCATCATCATCATCATCATCATCATCAGCAGCAGCAGCAGCAGCAGCAGCAGCAGCAGCAGCAGCAACAAGGTTTGGGCCTAGTGGCCCGTTCCGCTCTCAAGAGTCTCTTTCCATCTTGTGTGGGGTCTGCCTCTGGATCGTTTCCCCTTTGGTTTGTATTTGAGGATAGTCTTGGGAAGCCGTTCTTGTGGCATTCTGGTTAGGTGTTCGAACCAATTCTTCCTCGTTGAGTCGATCTTCTCCAGTATGCTGGAGATCTGTAGTTCACCTCTGATGTCTTCATTTCTCTTATGATCTAGTAGTGTATATCCTGCTAATGGTCTCAGGAATCTCATTTCTGCCGCTTCGATCTTTCTTCTGTCTGACCTATTGACTGTCCAGTTTTCGCATCCATAAGTTAGCATTGGGACTGCCATAGTTTTGTAAAATTTTAGTTGGGTGTCTTGTCTGGTCTTTTGTCTTAGTGCCCTGCGTATAGTACTGCACAATTTCTGGAATTTTTGGATCTTTATGTTTATATCTTTTTTGTCGCAGTATCAGATGTTAAATCCTAAATAATTAAAGTTGTTTACTTGTTCAATACTTTTTTCGTTTATCACTACTTTACATCTGATATGGTTTTTCCCCTGGAATGCCATTGTTTTCGTTTTAGAGGTTGATATCTTCAAGTTATAATTTTTCCCTGTTAACTCGAGGTAATGGGCAGCTCTCTGTAGGTCGTCTTCTGAAGTACTAAAAATGGCCTGGTCATCTGCAAATAGAGTAGTGTTTAAAATTGTATTGCTTATTTTAAAATGTGTGGTTAGTTTACTTTGCCATTCTTGAATAATATGATCGATATATATATTAAAAAGGGTCGGGGACATCGGGCACCCTTGTTTGACTCCTTGGTTTGTATATTCAGTTAGGTTGTTCGCTGTTCCTTTGTCAATACTGATAGTGGTTTTAAAATACAAGCTTTTGATGGTTTCTATGATGTTGTTAGGGTATCCACTATTACGCATAATACTCCATAACTTATTCCGAGAGACTTTGTCAAAGGCCTTTTCAAAATCTATGAACAGGATATAGGTAGGAAGGTTATATTCGCGTCTTTTCTCGATCAATTGTTGTACAATAAGTATGCTATCTGCGCATGAACGTCCCTTTCGGAATCCATTTTGGAATTCCGAAAGTAGGTTATTACTTATTTTATTTAATCTCCTAGTAATTATCTTTGCATAGATTTTGTAGGCAGAGTTTAATAGGCTAATTCCTCTGTAATTGCTACAGTCTTGTCTATTTCCTTTCTTAAATATTGGGTGTATAATGGCTTTCTTCCATTCTTCTGGGATTTGATACGTATTCCAACATATATTTAGTATAAAGAGAAACCTTAGTTTGTTTGTGAAGGTGCATACTTGAATAATTCTATATTCAGTCCATCGCTACCTGGAGATTTTTTGTTCTTTAAATTTATAAGTATCTCTTCGAGTTCATTCATTTCTAATGGGTCTACGTTTGCAAATTCTTGTTCTGCGAGTTTTTCTTCAAACCTTCATATAATGTAAAAAACAGCCTCGACCTAATAGAGAAAATTAAACACATTCCTGTCCCATCATATGCTAAGCTAGTTTCATTTGATGTAAAGAATCTATTTCCTAGTACTCCAACTTCTGATTGTAAATTACTTTTACGTAATTTACTAGACAAATCATCATGTCCCATACATGTTCGTGATGAACTCCAAAATCTCTTCAACTTATGCATGGACCAAAATTACTTCACTTTTGACAACAAATTTTATAGACAAACGTCAGGAATTCTTATGGGTTCACCTCTCTCTCCTCTCCTTGCAGATACATTTATGGACGCTTACGAGCAGACCATCTTTCTTTCAAATCATCCACTTCTCAAGAACATTACATATTGGCACCGTCACGTAGACAACATCCTTGTTCTCTGGACCGGTACGACTAGACAAATTGACCTATTTACTGACTTTCCCAACAACACACATCCTACTATTCAATTCACCACAGAACTACAGAAAGAAGACAAATTTATCAATTTCCTAGACCTGAATATAAGCATATCTGGAAACAAACATACTTTCAATACTTTCAGAAAATCGACGTACACAGACACTGTCATCCACAACTCTTCACAACATCCTATTCAACATAAACGTTCTGCCTTCCACTACATGATACACAGATTACTAAGCCTGCCCCTGACAATATCTCATTTTTTGGAAGAATTGAACACTATAAAACACATTGCTATGTCAAACGGTTACAGCACAGAACTCATTAACATCATACTACACCGCAAAATAGTCAAACAGAAACAAAAAATGCACACTATACTTTCTCCAATAACACAAACACCAGAAAAGTAGACTTGCTTACCTTATTTTGGACCCCTTTCAGAAAAAGTCGCACACAATATTCACAAAGCAGGTATCAAAGTTTCATTCAAATCTCAGAATTCCCTAAAAAAATGCTGCCCAAACAACACACAGATCTTTTAGAAAAAAATAATGGTGTCTATTCACTAAATTGCCATGACTGTAAAGCCAAATATATTGGTATAACAGGCAGAACTTTTAATACCAGAATTAAGGAACATATACACACTTGGAAACACAATACCTGTAAATCTCACTTTTGCCCATCATTTACTCCAGATAGGCCATACATTCAATCCACACACAGATATTCGTATACTGGAAATAGAAAATCATTACCACACCAGATTAACTTTAGAAAACCTGCATATTCATTTAAATAATAACTTATTGAATGAAAACATAAACCATAGCCCCTCTCCTCTACTAAAATTATTATTAGACACCACTCCCACACAGCACTCCCCCGGGTCGGCACAGTACACAGCACACTGCACCCAGGCCATTGCCCTCCTCCACCCCACGGCCGGGTACTTAAGCCCCTTGGCTCGTCCGAGCCCACATAGTTGTTTTTGTGGCTTCCACACAGCAGGTAAGGAATGGCTCAACTTACATTTCCATGTTTTTCTGTTTCAAATTTTACATGTTCTAATTCAATTTCATTCACTTTTCTGTTAGTATTAAAAGACTTAACACCACCCCCTTTTCTTTCTTTCAGTTCTTAAAATGTTAAATATATTTTCTAAAAATTGTAAATTATTAGTAATCTTTTATTATAATTTTGTTTACAAATCAAAAAATATTCATGTTTTAATGTTTTTTTTTTTGTTTTTCTTCTTGTACTAGAAAACTGATGATGATGGCAAAGCCATCGAAAGCTGCTATTTTAATAAATAATATTGTTGGCAATGACGACTCAATTATTTCATTCCCAATTAATGTCATATATTAGTGATTGAATGTGCAATTCTGATATCAACTTGATTTGTAGTATTTCTGCAATTGTTTAGTTGCATCAAGAACTACAAGATTATTCTGGATAACTTCTGTTGCTCTATTGGCATATTCTGTGTTTGATATGTGACATATGTTTTTATACACATTTATTTACAAAATTATTAGTATAAACATTTAAACTAAGTATCTGTTCTTGGTAAATGAAATTGGCTTATTTAAGGCTCAGTGATCAAGCCCATATACAATGATTCCTAAAAATGGGAAATAACTTGTCTTTAAGACAATTAGTTAACAATGTTGGTGTATTCATTGACAATAAACAGAAAACTCTTCCTATTTCAATTGTAAATTATAAAGTTGACAATAAAGTAATGTTTCCGAATGGATACACACAAAATGAGAGAAACACGGAGAGAACAGCAAAGTATCCACATGGCTACAACAAAATTAAAAATTCTGTCCTCTCAACATTAAAGCAACATATTACGATGAAATATTAATGATAATCAATGAGTATTTGTGTGAAATCATAGTTTAATACAAACAAATAATAAAATCGGCAAGATGGGCAAGACAAGAAAATATTTCTTTCTGCATGCTGCAAACACGTGAACTGATGTTCCATGATTTGAACACTAGTGCTGTTGTGTCTATCCTCTACAAGAGGCCCCAATTTGGAAGTAGAGAATTAAAATAGAATACCTGCCATTATTCTTGTTCTTTGAATGCAGCATGAGATTGAGAAGCGCAAGACAAAAGTGTTATCCCTTTGCATACAAGGGGGGAAAAATGGTTAAACTCAAAATTATATGGAAATATCTAATATTGTAAATGCTTTTACCAGAAACGATCTAATATCTGATTTGGAGGAACTCTTAGTATTCAGATATCTCTACCTTTAATTTAGTTGAAAAGTATAAAAAAAAATCACTTTTACTCATTTCGAAAAAGATTTTGATGAACTCTTTAAATCTATACAAACTTTGCTGTAGTGATCTCGAAATTTCATTTAAAATGAAAAAAAAAAAAATATTAAAATCAGTTTTGAGATGCAGCAATATCTGACAGATCGGCTGAAGAACATATTTCTTGCTAAAATCCCGGGTATGATTTAGGTGCTAGTGTTCTTGGCGAATGGAAGGAGTGACGGAGAAAAGGATGGATTGACAGACAAATGGACGGAGTGGCCCACAGACGGAGTGACGTGAGATGTTTAAGGGAAAAACACTTTTTAGTACCAAGGATTCCTAAACATGGATCTTGAATATAATAATATACACAAAACTTGGACTACATCATGTACACGGGCATACATTTCCTTTTTTTGATTTGACGTACCAACGCACGTTATAATTATAAATCAGAACTTAACAAAATTAATAGACTGATAAATCAAAGTTAATAAAATGTAAAACTGTACCCAAGTAGTATTAACTATTTTTGGTACATTGAAATTACTAAACACAAAACAAACAATATTACAGTACATGTATTTTAATGTCTGGTGTGTTCTTAATATAAAAAGAAACTAAGAAAATTTTTTCCATTGCAGATGATTTCTTCCCCACACATTTACCTTATGGAATTCCATAACATCTCTGCTTACAACATCAGAAATGGATTGTAAGGTTCTTCAGTCTTTTTTTTATCCAATTCCATAGCTTTTCATCCAGTTCTCCTTGATATACAGTGAAAGCCGAGATGGTCCCTTGCTTTGCTTTTTGATACCAAGCGTTGATCCTTTACCCTGAAAACATCATATACACAAATTTACTAGTTTTGTTATTAAAGAAATAAAAAAGTCTTCAATTTAGTCTAATTAATATTCAATACCCACTCAATTTTTAGAAATAAACAATTTCATTTTGGGGCGATCAGACACGTAGTGCCATCAAGAAATACAATTTATTTCGTCAAGTAGATATGAAGCGAGTCATAAAACGCACGCAACTATATTATTGAAAATATTAAGAATAATTTTATTTTCAATTCAATTCTATTTGAAGAGCACGGGAAAATAAGAGGAGGGTCCACTTTTTTTCGAAATTCTAATAAGGATGATTTCATATACGCCTTTGGAGTACATATTATTCTGTAGACTATTCATTGTTTGCAGAAAAGCTGAGAGGGTTGCAGTTTGCAGTTGTCAGATATTGCAGTTTGAAATTTAGTAGATGTAGGGAAAAAATATGAGTGTCCAAGTAAATTTGGCTGAAACACAAGAGCATTGAAGAAGTTGACTGCACTGTGACAAGTTATTTGTTTCCTTGTGTTGTGCTGATCTAGAAGTGGTGTAAATTATTTTATGATAGTGTAGTTAGATTTGTTACTAAACAATTGTAGCGGTGCTTAAAATGACAGACCATTACACAGTAACTACGTTTTACTGTTTTGAAAAACATAGTAAGTCGTTTGGAAAAATGACAGATATCTGTAAGAAGTTAAGGTTAGGTAGCTATGAAACTGGACATTACAGCCATTGCAAAAAACTGAAGTGTTTTGAAAGAATTACTGCTGAACACAGAGAGATTCTAATATCAAATTTCAACCAAATGAAAAGTTATGATGAACAATCAGTGTATCACTGCGGGTTAATTATGTGTAAGCAAGTTGCTCGTCACCGCCCCAGAAAATCAGAAGACAAGACTGACTTTCATTTGTATTCCTATACCTACAAGGTTAGAGCTACAGATAAATGAAGTGTGTGAAATACCAGTCTGCTGCAAAGCTTTCTCATTTCATGGAATTGCAACAAATAGTTCAAACCCTGCAAGTAAAGCTGAAAAGTACCGGCAAGGATCCTGTAGATAAGCATGGAATGTGTGTGTGAGTAAGGATCTTTATTACAAAATATCTCACAGTAGTGGAATTTTCGAAAAAAAATAATTTTATTTTTGTGAAACGTTTCATGCAATGTGCTAGGGTCGAACTTAGGTGCCCAGTGAAAATGAAAGAAACCACATGCGTGGAAGGTGTATATAACTGAATGGACATGACAACAATTACTAAATAATGTTTCAACATATACTTTAATTTAACTTTTCATTAACTTGAATTGCTTACATTTATATTATATATTCGTATTTTGAATTTTGGAAAATACTTATCTTTCCCACATTGTTTTGTGCTTAGAAGAGTAAAATGCCATATTCCCTTACGAAAAATAACACATTCTTCTTTGTACTCTTTACTAGATAAGAAATATATATTTTAGAACTTAATATCAGTACTCACGTTGATTGTTTATTCTAGATAATGCTATGAGTCTTCAAAGTTTAAATTTGCGTTTGTTCAAAATGTAGCTGTGTGGACATTAATCTTTTTTCTCCTGTAGTCTTCATTTACAATTTACAAAAGCAATTCTGTTACAAAAGAAGTAGACAAAAATGAATATCTCCAAGGTGAATCCAAGAATATGTCAGCCTGATCAAAAATAGAACCTCTCCCCCGCCCCCAGGGGGTTGAAAGGGGGGCAACTTTGAAATCTTTAATGGGAACTACCATTTTTTTCCATATTTGGATTCTACACTAAAAAAATACATAAGATTTGTCAAAAACATTTTTTAAAACTTCTGATGGATGGGGCTGTAATCTCAAAAATAAGATTTTTTGCAATTCTCGACTCTCATTTCTCATTCCTTGCAACACTTTTACAAATAAACCATTCCGGTTTTTAATTTCTCTACTAACTTCCTAAGAAGAGCAAGTATTGTAATCTTGCGTCGGAAATCGGCGATTTTTCGACAGAAATTCTTATAGTGCCGGCTCCTGGTAACGAAAAAAGTGGATAAATTTTGCCCCTGCATGTAAAATACTCCCTCCGACACGCTGTGCAGTAAGAATCCATGATTTGTGAGTTCTTGACAGCGAAACATTGATTGACGGCAAAACGTATGTCTGTCCGTCTGTTTGTTGTAAACAGGAAAAAAACCTTAACACGATTTTCTTGAAAATTAGTATTTCTGGTTTGACCGGGTCTAACTCTAGGTCCTGCAAGTTTGAAACGGAAATTTTGATTTTTGAAAGTACTTTTAATGAAGTACCAGCAACATTTTCAAAATCTTCTCAATTTATTTATTAAACATCGTTCTCTTATAGTGTAAAGAACTCTTCACCAATTCGCGCGTATCTCATTTTCGTTGAAATCTCTGACTTTTTGAACATTGTAATCGTTCGAACATTAAGGTGTCTTCCTACAACTGCAATATTCAAAATATAGATTTTATTAATAAAATCAGTTTTTCAAAGACATCTTAAAAGAAGGCCATGTTTAAAGATATGTAATACATAAAATAATAATATAAAAATGAAGACGGGTAAAATTAGGTCAGATCATATACTTGCAGCTCATATACATGCTCGAACACATACACAGTCATACGTAGACACCTAGATACTTGGTCGTGTACAATCCCCAACCTTTCAAAGAGTAAAAAGTGGATTTTTTTGATTTCGTACTTAGTAAATGCCGATTATGAAATGAACTTTTTCGATAGCTCTCGAAATATCCGCATTATGGCCCTAGAATTCATAAGCAGGTATCGAGCATACATGCTCCATCACAAAGGCTGCATCCAAAGATGCAAGTAAAACACTGAAACTAGTGATGCCAAAACAGCACTAATTGCATTGTTTGTATTGTGTTTGTATTGCATTACATTACTTGTATCAATTGCAATTTTTCCAAAACTCAGAGAGTTCGAAGAAAATGAATCTAACAGCAATTTTTAAGTGTTCTTTGTTCTAGCCGTAAAAAAAATAAAGAGAATTTGGAGCTGTGTTTAAGAAATTGTTTTTTAAAATATTAATTGCATTAACTTCAAGGAGAAATTACGCGAAAATTAGTCATTTACAAAAATGTAAATGACCCGTTTTAAAGATCTGAATTTTTAGAACAGAATTCTCATAAGACAAAAATCTCTATCTTGAAAATTGCAATTTTGCAATAGTCATTTTTGCAATTTTCGAAATTAGAGAGAATTCAGTAAAAATGCGACCCGCATCATTTTATAGCATTCTTTGCTGCATCTGAGGAAAAATTAAAGAAAAATTTTGGAATCGTTTTTGAAAAATAATAATTTTTAAAATATTCGATTTCACACAAAATTATTAGAAAGCTACATATATTTTCGAAATAATTTACCTGGCATTTCATGATGTCCTAGAAAAATAGATTTCGTTTAGAAAAAAAATCTATTTTGTATATTGCAGACGCCATAAAAATTGTGAACTTGTAAGGACACTCGCGAAGGGGCACTCGCCGCACACAGTGCATCACGGAGTATGTTGGCAAAAACAACATTTCGAAATGCATTCCATGCAGAAGCAGAAAGTCCGTCATCTTCCCACAGGATTTATTAAGTGAAAGAATAGTAAAAACTGTATGTGACGTACACACAAGTGGGGGAGAAGTAACATCTGCGCACGTCTTCTTGAGCTCCACAATCCCTACCCAATATTTTAACCAAAAATGATTGAAAGATAAAATAACTTCAAAAAATAAAATAAAAAACAATAAATTAAAGAAAATAATTATATAATTATTATAAGGTGAGCAACATTTCAAAAACCAAACACTTTCGATTTATGGAAAACTTATTTCCATCGATAACTGGACTTCTTTTTCTTTTTATTTCAAACAAAATAGAAACACACCCTGGCTCTTTTCCTATCAATACAAGCAAAAGGAGAGCTCAACAAAACGTACGCATAGTGAAGATACATTTATGTCCAGAAGCAAAACAAGGAAACAGGAGGATGATCGAAACTATCACTAGCTTAACAAGAAAACATCTCAGCGTTTGCTGAATGGATCAGGGAAACTTGACAAAATCCTGATCAAGTTGGACGGTCACTGACCCGGAAGTTGAAGTACATTACTTCTTACAGGCACAGTACGCATAAAAAATGTATAAATGCAAACTAATGCATTATATATAATTGTTAAAATAAACATTTTTTTATTATCACTATAGTCTCTAACTTTACGGAAACAGTTATAAAGCAGAAAACATTTTACTTTTAACTTAAATTTCTGTCCTGATTTCAATTGTTTAATGTCATCGGGCAATGTGTTGTAAAGTAACGTACGTGGGTCTCTTGTAATGAGCTGCTGATACTGACACCCGATGAATGTGATTTCTACGAGTGTTGTAATAAATTTCAGTATTGTATGAAAATATGTTCCCACAGTCAAGTAAGTCACTTTTGACAAATATTACTGATTCGTAAATAAATAGGGAAGACAACGGCAAGATTCCAAGCTCAGTGAAGAGAGACTTGCAGGAATCACATGGATGGTATTTTTTTTATTATTCCAATATTTTTCTCTGCAATCTAATTTCTCTTCCGTAACTATTCCCAAGGAAACATAATAAAATTTCAGAACTTACTCAGATTCGAAAACTGGAATGAAGTATATAAGGCAACTGATACAAATGATAAGTTTAACTCACTCATAAATATATACTTTAGACATTTCAACGCCATTTTTCCTCAAAAACTCAAAAAGATCCAAAATAAGAAAACTAAATCATGGATTACCACAGGCATCAAAGTGTGGTGAATTTGTAAGAGAGTAATGTGAAAGAAAATGCAACATGTATAAAATACTAACAAATAACAAATGTAACTCAAACTTCATTTCATATTACAAAACATATAATTCAATCCAAAATAAGGAATCAAACAAGCAAAAATTATGACAAATGATAAGTACATTGCAAATGCACATAATAAAACAAAAGCTATGTGAGACATTATTAAAAAGACTACAGCACCAACTAATAATAACAGAATAAATATAGAGCTCCACTACAAAACAAAACTGTACAAGACCCAGAAGAAATAGCTGATATATTCAATGAACACTTTTCACAAATTAGTAATAAGTTAATCTCTCAACACTCTCTAAACAATAAAACACACCAACCAAACACTAATATTACACAAATTGTAAATTCCATATTTTTATATGAAACCACCCCCTCTGAAATTTTTAAAATCATTGGACAAATGGAGAATAAATTCTCAGCAGGCATGGACAACATTCCAGATTTTCTTATTAAACACAGTGCTCCATGTATAGTGCAACCACTCTCTCACATCTGCAATTACTCTCTAAAATCAGGCATATTCCCAGATATATACAAAACAGCAAAAATTAAACCACTGTTTAAAAAGGGCAATAGTTATGATCCAATGAACTACAAACCTATCTCCCTGTTATAAGGATTTTCAAAAATTCTGGAAAGGCTTTTCAATGATAGATTCAAACAGTTCTCAATGCAAATAATGTCCTTACAAATGCACAACATGGCTTCAGGAGTAATAGATCCAAAGACACAGCCATCTTCCCCTTTTTAAATGACACTTGTTGCACTAAATCAGAAGGAAATTCCCATTGGCCTTTTCTTAAATTTGTCAAAAGCCTTTGACATCATTGACCATCATATACTTTTAAGAAAACTAGAAATGCTAGGGATTCGAGGCATTGCAGGCCAATGGATCAAATCATATTTATCAAACCGTAGCCAAATAGTTGCTCTCCAGCACACTAAAGAAAACAAAATCTCCTCATACTACTCCTGCCCTCAAATAATAAATTGTGGAGTCCCGCAAGGATGCATCCTTGGGCCAATACTATTCCTTATATACATAAATGACATGCCTTTGGCTTTAAGGAACAACAAAATAATTTTATTTGCAGATGATACAAACATAATCGTCAAAGGAAAAACCCAACAATCATTAGAAAAAGAAACTCACAAAACTTTGCAAGCACTAGTAAAATGGTTTCAAGACAACAAACTCATCATAAACACCAGCAAGACAGTCTCTCTAAATTTCATGAATCCCCAATCTAAAGAAAAACTCTCACAGCATTTGCTCATAAACTCATAAACCCTGTAACGATATCTCATGAAACCACCTTCCTCGGACTAACAATTCAAGAAAACCTAAAATGGAACACTCACATCTCAAATCTTAACAAAGAAGCTCAGCAAATCTTGCTATGCCCTATACACCCTCAAGTCAAGCTCCAACATTGAGACACTTCGAACAATGTATTTTGCAAATGTGCACTCACACATAAAATATGGAATAATATTCTAGGGAAATGCCAATGAAAGCACTCGCACATTTATTATCCAAAAACGAATATTGCGAACAATGACCAGCACTCATAAGCTAAAGTCTTGCAAACCCTTGTTCAATAAACTAAGGATTCTTCCTCTACCATGCATGTATATATTTGAAATAGTGGTCTTCACAAAGAAAATTCTCATGGAAAACAAAGACACTTTTACTTTAAATTCTGGTGTACACAACTACAACACATGTCAAAAGGATAACCTACATGTTCCCCACTCTGAAACTACACTTTATCAAAAAAGTACCCTAATAAAGGGCATTACACTTTACAACAAATTAGGCAATGATATTACAGACATAAACACAATTCATACATTTAAAAGTAAATTGAAAGCTTTCCTTCTTAACAACATGTTCTACAGTGTAAAGGAATATTCAAATTACAACATCATTTCCCTTAAAAAATATAAATAAATAAGAATTTCTTATCCCATTGTACTTTCTGTTTCATGTTAACTGTTTTGAGCTGAAGCAAAGAAAAAAGAACTGGCATATCGCATCCTGTGAAATAGAAGGAGAATGCCTGACCCCCAAAAAACAAAAAACATGTCTGTCAGTGATAACGGAGTGATCCCAGTACAGTGTGTGCTCACTACTTTCAAGCACATTCTGAGGCACATATTTATAATACGGCACGGAATTGGCGAGTAAGCACGTTCTCAATGCCAATAATTGGTGGATCTGATTCGCCACTTCATCATGCCTCTTTTTGTATTCCAACTGTGCGTGGCTCCTACATCCACTTGTCACGTGTTAGATAGTTTCGCTTGCAGCCTCACATCTTCTACACGAGTCGGAATGAATGGTAGAATCTCTCAGAATGTGTTTTCTGTAGTTCAATGTTGGTACCACTTGCTCCTGGATAGCTATCATGAAGGCTTGTCTCCGGAAAGAGATCCCCGTGCTGGAGCCATGCGTGCGACGCAGAGATGTCGACTTCTGGTTTACTCAGCTCGTGAGGGTACCTTCAATGCAGTGCCTCCGCTTTCCATAAGGTTATCTTCTCTTCCGTTTCAATGATTGGTTGAACAGGCGGATCAAGCTTTTTCAAGTTCAGAGGACTATAGTTATCAACTGCGCTCACTGCTTGCTGAACTCTCCCACAATGTTCCAAGAAGTATCTTCTGAGTGAAACAATTTGAGAGCTGTGTAGATTTATGAGATCTACAATACCTCGCCCTCCTTGCGACATTGGAAGGGTAAAACGCTCAGTACTTGAATGGGGATGATGTTTTTGGTGTTGAGTCATAGCGGTTCGAATTGTCCTCTGGAGGTTGTCGAGGTCGGTATTGCTCCAATTAATAACGCCAAAGGAGTATATCAGCACTGGAATAACAAATGAATTGATGGCCTGCACAAGGTTTCTAGCAGAGTTGAGTTTTCAAGAGTCCATGCAATCGTTTACACACTTCAGTTGTTAGTATGTTCTTAGTAACAGTGTGTTTGATTCGGAGTGACTGTTGGAAACCCAAGTATTTGTAAGTTTCATGGGGTTCCATGAAGGTAATCTTTGGTTCATTATCAGTTTCCAAATTTATAACTTGCATTTGACCCCGAATGATATTCACTCTCCTGCACTTATCCAAAGCGAATTTCATCTAAAGTCGTCAGTGAACTTCTCCGTCACGCATATGACTCTCAGTGTCTGCGTAGAGCTTCAGGTCATCCATGTAAAGAAGATGTGAGACACGAAGAAGAGTTCAGTTCCCCTTTTTAAGAGAGATTCCATAATTAGATGAATTAAGTAGAGTAGACAGGGGATTCAAGGCTAAGCAGAACAATAAAGGGCTTAAAGAGTCACCCTGGAAAATCCCTGGATGTGTATAGTATCTGTGTGGACGGATTGTTTTCCATTAGAGAGATACAGTTTTGTATTCCATCGACTCATCGCGGTTTTCAGGAAGTTTTGGATAAACGGGTGGACCTTGTATACATCCAAACATTGAAGGAGCCAAGAATGGGGCACGGTATCGAATGCTTTAGCGTAATCTATGTAGCATGCGTACAAGTTTCTTTGTTTTTCAAGCACTTGCCCCATAATTACAGAGTCTATAATGAGTTGCTCCTTGCATCCCTGAGATCCAGGTCTACATCCTTTCTGTTCATTTGCTAAGATGTTCTGTTCTTCAATGTGTGTCATCATCATTTGTGAAACACAAGATGTTATGAGTTTGTAGAAAGTTTGAAGGCAGGTTATAGGCCTGTACTTCAAGGGGTCTTTAGTGTCACCCTCCTTTGGTAACAAGAATGTTCTACCTTCAGTGAGGAAGTAAGGTAGATTTTCTGGATTGTGAAGAAAATATTGAATTATATTAGCTATATGACGGTGAGTGCTGGTAAATTTTTTCAGCCAATAATTGTGCAGGCCATCACTGCCTGGTGCCTTCCAGTTATGTGCTTTGTTCAAAGCTGCTTGGACAATTTCCACTGGGATGATTGGTTCACCCATTAGAGGGATATCTCGGTGTCTGTCATATTCCATTTCAATCCACGTCATATCTGGATTGTGGGACACAGCAGATGACCAGATAGGCTTCCAAAAGTCCTATATTTGTGCTTTTGAGGGAAGCTTTGACTCTTTCATATCATTTACAAGCCCTTTGCCCTTTGACATATTCCTGTAGAATTCTTTCTGGTTTCTGTTAAAAAGAGAATTCTGTTGCTTCCTCGTAGTGCAATTCCTGTAGCGTCGAAGGCGTTTTGTTAACGCCAAAAGCTTTTGTCGTAGGGTGTCAATATGTTATGTTATTGTTGAATTCAAGGGCTCGTGCTTCGTATGTATTTTTGTATTGATAAGGATGTTATTCACCTTTCTTCTCAGATTTTCTGAGGTATTTCCTTTTTTAAATTGTGTGAGTCTCCCAATATCTCTCCTAGTGCTTTCTTTACGATTCATCAGCCGTCTTTCCCAAGGTGGCATTCTTTTTTCACTTCGATCATTGTGGGCAGTTGCTACGCGGCTGAAAAGCTTGGAACCGTTACATCTTGAAGCCACAACCGCAGCACAATGAATTGCTGTGTGTACTTCTGCGAAAGATGGTCTTTGTTGTAGATGTTGTGGCAGTACTTTCTCATTCAAGACGCTGATTGCTCTTGCTAATTTCTTCGAGCAATGTTGTCTGGGAATGAGATAGCGGTTCAGTGGATCAGTTCCTTCAAATTCCGTAAGTGCTACTGCAAATTCATTGCGAATTTGCACCTCTTCACTACTCTTATCATCCATACTTTCTGACATGCTTGTGCCATTGTCATCTTGAGTTTGCACAGCTGATATCTCCACTGCCCTCAGATTACTAGGTTCTGATGAGGTAAGCATTTTTCTCACTTCTTCCTTGATTGCTTCCAAAACTGGTGCAGAGAGGAGATTTTTCTGAACAATTGCTCGACGCTGGTCCACTATTCTTTGCTCACTAACTTCAGAATCAGGGAAACGGTGAGGAAATCTTTGATGTCACTTTTGTCGGTAGGCCGTTGTTGTTATTATTGTTATTATTATTATTATTATTATTATTATTATTATTATTATTAAGTAGTAGCATTAAAATAGCATCTTGAAATGTTAAATTATCTGCTCCTAAAAATAATTATCTACTGTATAATATACTAATCTATCTGTAACAAGTATTGTAGTATAATTTCTAGGCCAATGACCCCCATCTCGGTCGGGTTTTGTTCAGTTTTCCTGGTCCCTTGAGCAAATGCTGAGATGACCCCTTGTTTGCTCCTGAACAGTAATGTAACTTCACTTCCTCCACCCAAGACATCATATTGACTCGTCATACAGGATTGTAATTGGATATGTGACTCAATAATAATAATAATAATAATAATAATAATAATAATAATAATAATAATAACAATAATAATAATAATTAAAATTAATCATAAATATATAAGATTGAACATCACGCAATTTTACTCAAATCTAGAGAAATTATATTTTGTGTTTCAGCAAATTAGGTACAGAAGAGGATTGGGTAGAGCTTGTTTAAGTCAGTAAAATGTTCAGAAGTACTACATATTATATCAAAGAGTTTTTGAAGGAGCTAAGATTGCTTACGTATTTTTTAATTACCCTTAAAACATTAAGTTATTTCTTCAATGTGGGAGGCGATTACAAAGCGAAAGATAATATTTTTGGTTCAACATTAACTAACACTACAAGCCGATAACTCTATAAAGCTGGTACTGATTTCAAATGTACTTTTCTTACTGGTGGTGGCTATACATATTGGCCCATAGATCCTCATAAACTTACCAGATCTGATTGACGTTCTTGTTGTGAAAGGTATATCTTCAAACTATATCAAAGTAGTGAATTGTTACGATTTGTCTTCAGATTATAGTCCTGCAGTACCACAGTTCGGTATAACAGTTGCGAAGCTCTAATGGGAGGAGAATTCATCGGTTTGACACTAGCGCCCCTGGTGACCAGCAATAGGCGTCTGTCTTTAAGACTGTGGAAGATAACAGAAGACTACTTACGAATTCATAATTTTAATACTTAAAATTTTAGAACATGTTTAAAACAGCACGTAGGCATGTGCTTACATCTGAAAATTTGTGCTGTATATATAAGAAAACGCTCATTCCATACCATAAAATACCATTTACCATAAAATACAAATTTATTACTGTCAAAGATAGAGGATAAAATCTACATGTACTGTGCAGAAACAAAACAAGGGATCATCTCAGCATTTGGTCTATGAATCAAAGAAAACGGCACGAAAAACATATTGAGACGGGGGTTCTACACCTAGAAGTTACAATGATATTTAGAAAATAATTATGATTTTAATGATAATAAATTTAAAATCATAAAATAGCATAAATCAAGATTTACATTCTATTTATTAGCTGACAGAATCTTTATTAACATCAAAAATTATTTAGCCGCCGAAAGTACAAAAAATATACAAGCTTTGAAATAGCATTCATGTACAATTTTGTTAACGCTTTCCTTTCTGTATCTTTGAAAACCTAAAAAAGGATACATTTGGCGAATTCCTTTGATTGTTGCTACAATTTATAGCACTATAGGCATTTCTGTATGTTGGCATTTTTAATGTATCAGGACGTACATGTGATCAGTCACAATTTATCATTGGCAAATGAGCTAAGGGCGGATAATAAATAATATTCAACTCACAACAGCAACATTGTATCGCTATCACATACCAATAAGTAAACCACGTGTAAATATGTGCCTGCAAATATGTCACACTTCAACAAATTAATGGTGCCTCTTGCTCGCCACTGGGAACGCTGAGGTCGCACTGGTTGAAAAAAAAAATGATAAGAAGCTTCGCAACTATTACACTAAATTGTGGTAATACTACCACTAGGTAAAACTATAATTAGGAAAACCCTTCAACCAATATTTGTAACAAATTTACAAAGTGGCAAGCGTTCAAAGAAAATCTAGACGAAACAATCTTACTAATATTCCATTGAAAACGAAAGAGGAATTGAATAAAGAAGTGGAGTACTTCATAAAATAGGTTCAAGTAAAAGTAAAGCAATGTACTCCAAAAATTGCGAAACCTCTCATGGGTAATAATTATCAAAGGGAAATTAAAGAAAAAGTTTTAGGCACGAAAAGTATGGCAAATGACACACTATCCATCTGATAATGTTTTGAATTACAAGGTGTACAACTTTGCTTCCGCCGTTTTTCAATAGTTGGCTACAGTGGTAAGTAACGGTCGCGATAAACAGATCGCAGACGTCAGGCAGTTAGCTGTGAGCTTCGGCAACATAAACCCATTCAAACATTAGTGGATTTGTGTGTGCAACGTAACGTTGTTCGCGATTGAAAATGTCAGTGTACGAGCCGAATTCTCGTCATTTGCGGGAGGCTCTGCTTTTTTGTTTCAATATGAAGAAAACTGCGGCTGAGTCTCATCGAATGCTCTCCAGTACTTATGGTGAGGACTGTATTAGTGAGAGAACGTGTCGCGAGTGATTTCAACGCTTCAGGAATGGTGACTTTAACGTGGAAGACCGGCATAGTAGCGGAAGAGTGAAAGTTTTTGAGGATGCAGAATTGGAGGCATTGCTGAGTGAAGACTCGCGTCAAACTCAAGAAGAACTGGCACGATCATTGGGGGTGACACAGCAAGCCATTTCAAAACGTCTCAAAGCCATGGGTATGGTTCAGAAAGAAGGAACTTGGGTCCCATATGAGTTGAAACCGAGAGACATTGAAAGGCGTTTGTGTGTTTGTGAGCAGTTGCTTCAGAGGCAAAAACGGAAGGGTTTTCTGCATCGTGTTGTGACCGGGGACGAAAAATGGGTTCATTACGATAACCCTAAACGGAAAAAATCATGGGGTTATCCCGGCCATGCTTCCACGTCGACGGCCAAACCGAACATTCATTGGTCCAAGATCATGCTCTGCATTTGGTGGGACCAGCTCGGCGTCGTGTACCATGAGCTTTTAAAACCAAGTGAAACAATCACAGGTGATCGATATCGAACGCAATTAATGCGTTTGAGCCGAGCATTGAAAGACAAACGCCCGCAATACAGCGAGAGGCACGATAAGGTGATTTTGCTGCATGACAATGCTAGGCCCCACGTTGCAAGAATGGTCAAAACGTACCTGGAAACGTTGAAATGGGACGTCCTACCCCACCCGCCGTATTCTCCAGACGTTGCTCCCTCTGATTATCACTTGTTCCGATCAATGGCCCACGACCTGGCTGAGCAACACTTCCGATCTTTTGAAGATGTCAAAAAGTGGATTGATTCGTGGATCGCCTCCAAAGAAGAACAATTTTTTCGACGCGGCATTCGCACACTGCCGGAAAGATGGGAAAAAGTTGTGGCCAGCGATGGACATTACTTTGAATAATATCTGTGTAAGCATTTTGTTCAATAAAGGGTCATATTTTTGAGGAAAAAACGGCGGAAGCAAAGTTGTATACCTTGTACCTTACTCATGAAGTAACAGCAGCAATAAGGGATCATAAAGAGGAATCTATCAGCAATTACTTAGAACAACTTGCTGCCGATAAAATATCTGAGTATTGCTTATGGAAAGCCACAAGGAAAACGAAGAGGCCTTTTCTACTATCACCACCACTGCGCAAATCCGACCTCACATGGGGAGAACAAATTAGGAAAAAAATGCTGATTACCTAGAAAATACATTTCAACATTTTTCTCGTCCAATAGCAGATGAGGATGTCACCCCCGTTGATAGTGATGTACAGTGTGAAATAAAATATGTTGCTCCAAAAGAAGTCCACAAGGAAATGGACATTGATGCCACGAAAGCACCTGATTATGATATGATCTCAGGGAAAATATTAAATGAACTGCCAATAAAAGGAGTAATAAAACATACATTTAATGCTTCGTTTCGACTGAAATACGTGCCGAAGCAATTTAAACTAACAGAGATTATCATTATTCCCAACCAGGAAAACCACCAGAAGAAATACTTATACAAGCCCATCTCTTTGCTTCCAGTGTTTTCTAAGCCTTTCGAAAAAATATTTTTAATAATCCCCTCTCTTCAATTCGGATTTCGAGAAAAACATTAAACTATCGATCAAGTAAACCGTATTACAGATGTCATTGAAAAAAGTTTAGAAAAAAAGGATACGATCAGCTAATTTTTAGACATTGTGCAAGCTTTCGATAAAGTTTGGCATGATGGTCTGGAGCTCAAAATTATTAAATTACTACCAAAATCATTAATTTACTCTTTCAGTCATAAATATCACATAGATAATTTAGAGTTTAGCAAGAAAATGCCTATACCACATTCCGTGAAATTAAAGCAGGCGTCCCTCAAGGAAGCGCACTAGGACCCATCCTCTACTTGCTGTTAGTGATATACCCAGTTATAGAGGAACAACAATACCAACATTAGCAGATAACACACCTAGTTACCTACTGGTAACAAATAGAGGTACCAAATAAATTACAGATTGCAACAAAGATGCAGAATGAGCTCAAAAGTGGCGCATAAAACTCAATGAGACCAAGACGCACCCCGTAAATTTTACCAATCGTAAAAGTGAGGTACTCCCCATAAGGATCAATGGCAGAGTCGTTCCAGTAGCAAATACAGCGAAATATTTGGGTATGACTTTGGATTCAAAGCTGCGCTGGAAGGAGCACGTCAAAATAAAGAACGCGGAACTCAATTTGAAAACCAATAAAATGTAGAGGTTATTTGGGAAGATAATCTCAGTTGTCCGTTTATAATAAATTACTAATACATTACCAACAAGTGCTAAAACTAATTTGGATGTATGGCATACAGCTTTGGGCTTGTGCCTGGAATATTCATGTGCAGAAAATACAGAATACAATACTGCCCAATGTGGTCGACTTCTCTATTTATATGCGAATAGACCGACTGCATCGTGATGTGAACATTAAAGGCGCGTTTACACGAAGAGACCAAGTCTCCTAAAGGCGCGTTTACACGGAGAGAGTTTTCTCTCCTAACTTTCCGGAACTGGTTAGGAGACACGTGTAAACTCTCAGGAGAGCGATCTTCTCTCCGGAGACAAGACGTCACAAGAAGAAGTCTCCGCGAGAGAGCAGGGTCAAGACTCTGGTATCGATGAAGAATCGTATCTCCTGGGAGATAAATAGTATTCAAAGAGAGTTGGAAGACTTTTTGCTCTGTTGGTATATTAGTGTTCAGTGCTCGATTAGCCATTCTGCGCCTGTCTGTGTCTGTGCGGCGTTCCAACGTGGTCGGTGGATTTCTGTTCTTTGTGGGAAATTATATACTGGGGAGTTATAAATACGAACTAAAGTGATCTTTGACGAAGACCAAGTGTATCACAAAATCTGTTAGTCTGTATATTATTAGATACAACACTTGTTACAAGTATTGTAGTTGTGTTAGTATTTTTTTTAATTTTTGAGAAAAGTTTGAAAATGTTTTGAGGCTTCTTGTAAAGTACACTCAAAAATCAAAATATCTGCTTGAAACTCCGAAAGTCTCGAGTTCATTCATGTCGATAAGGAATATCAATTTTGGAGATAATCCGCTGAACGGTTTAGGCGCTAGCGTTGTCCACAGGACAGACAGATGGATAGTCGGACAGGCTGATGGCATTGGCGGTTTCAGGGGAAGGGGGGGGGGGGGCTTCAGAGCCATAGTCCTTCCCCCAGAGGCCTAGAGTTTTCAGGAAGGTTTCCTAGACTGTCGGTATAACTCATAATACGAGAATGGTCCAGGATTTATTTATAGACAGTTTGTATTTTAAATTGGCTAATAAATGTTAAAATACAAACTGTAAATATATCCTAGACACTTACTGCCTAGAGTTTTCGTTTGTTACCTTTTTTTTAGCAAAAATGATTAAAATATTTATGTTAGAATTAATTACTTAAAATATATCGTATAGTTTAGTATCATACATACACTACAAAATAATGCACAATATAATAAAAAATGATTATTATTTAACAAAACTCTATGTTGGCACCCTCCAAAATGATCGTCTGGATTCGCTCCTCACTGACGGACGGAGAGACTGACTGACTGACTGACAAGACGTTTTGCCGTCAAATGAATTTTCGTTATCAAGACCCACAACACACGGATTGTGGCGACACCACGTTTACTATACTATATAACAACATGATTTATCCATTTTTCAATACCAGGACCTGACAAAAATAATTTTTCTGTCGAAAATTCGCCATTTTTCGGCGCACGATTATAATAGCTTCTCTCCTTATGAAGGGCGAGAAAGTAAAATTGACACCATGCATTACTTGGTGTCCCATTCCTTGCAACCCTTATTCCACTAACCTTGTAATTGGGAGCGTCATGTGTTCCATGACGTGGAGAAATGAAACTCTTCCACAATTATTCCACTTGCCTCCTCCTTTTCTAATAAACAATGTGTTTCCTTTGGTACGTCAAAACTGGATATTTGCTGAAAATGTGCATTGTTTTACAATAGAGCATTTTGAAATAACTTAAGAGCTAAACTTATATTTTTAGCAACAAGAGATTAACAATATTAGTTTCCTTACCTTCATGTATTGAACACTCAACACAACATCACTACAATACTTCTTCAAATACTCCTCCTGGTCGATTATGGTGGTCACAATCTTCTTTCATTTGAGTCTGCGGGTAGCAGCCAAACAATTTTTCCTGGATCGCGGTTGCTATAGTTTGCGATTAGTCGGAAATAATGGAACCTCGTCTTAACATCTTGATGGGAGCCATGGCTCTGAGTTGGGGGATTTCAAAACCATGGTTAGTTACATAGCACATAGTTAAAAAGCTCTCGTGCGACAATGCAAGGAAAGAAGAGAATGTGTGAAATTAAAAACTCGTATCTCCATTTCTAGCTGTGTTAAGAAAAGACGGATTCAGTCACAATCTTCCCAGTAGCGATGTCTCTGTAATAATGCACGTAATACGCTATGATATCCATTCGAAATTTTATGTAGATAATGAAAGAAGTTTCCTGTATCAAACGTCTAGCAAAGCAGATTCTAGGGAAGTATTTTTCTCGAATTTTTGCAAGTACAGAAAATTATAAAGGCATGTTTCCCATTCATGTGCAGAACCAGTCAGAAGAAAAAGCACCTTTTTACAACATGAGAATCAACTAAGCTTATCGCTAACTAAATTTTTAAACATTCTACCATGAGTTTTAATTAAGATTAACTCACAAATACCACAAAAAAACCTTACGGAAGAAATACGTACAGCAACTGCAAAGATGTTAATCCATAAAAAACTCCAGCTGGTAAGTCCTTTATTTTGTTTCCATAGAGCACTCTGAAAAAAAGAAAATGCCTTACAAATAATACTTCTGACAGAATACAACAGTCATAGATATACAGCAATAAATCTGACGAATGTGTCTGAATATAAATAATGTGAAGTGTACCTATAAAAAAAGTGTATTTAATGCAGTAAAATGTGTAAGTAAAAGTGAAGTGTACGTGGAAAAGGATAATCGCTATTTTTTACTATGATTATTCATTGGGCACCACCGCGATGTTTCCTGTTCCTGGCTCAGTTTGCTGTTGTACCGAGTTTCACTATAATTAATTAACAATCTGAATCGCCGAGTTCTTCGTAATGAGTAATGTAATACAAGCATAATTTTTGTTTTCCATCTTCTTAAAGATTTTATTTTAATCAATTAATTTGTCCAAATTCGCTGTTTGGATGAAATGAAATGTCAACATTAAAGACCAGTGGTAGTTCAAGAACAGAAAGCACAAGCCACTGACTGAAAGGAAAAGCCGTCCGGATTGATCAAGGTGTGATCAGAGTAGCTCGCACCCACATCCTAGTAGTGATACCGCTACTTTCGGGAGAATTTTGTCTCTGAGGAAGTAATGTAATCTTACATTTATGATTAGCGCAAGAAATTTCTTCAGAAACGATCCGATTTACTAAACGAAAGTACATAATGTTTAGTGAATCTTACTACCCGAATAATTTGTTTTACTATACGATAGCTTACTAAACGTGTTCAATACATTGCATTCCAACATTTCTCTCAGCGTGCCATCAACTCGCTGCCTCTGGATATATATATATATATATATATATATATATATATATATATATATATATATATACAGGTGTCCCACTAACTATGGACCACCCCCATAACTTCTAAACGGTTCAGGTTATCGAAATGCAGTTGTCGAGAAATTTGATCTTCGATTTTTCAAATGGAACTTTATATTTTTTCTCACCAGCAATGGATAGATAATAAGAAGTGGAATAAAATGATTCATCATATGTTAGTATTTTAATAGTAATTTGAGTATAAAATTAGACTTTCTGACATGTGATTTTGTATTAAACGGACAGTATCTCGTGTAGCAGCCCTTGCAATTCTCGCCTTCGGGGAAGGAGGCCTTCACGGCGTCGACAATTTCATGGAGAGAGGAGTCTGAGAGGGATGGTCGTGTAGGATAGAGGTGCAACTACAACAATCCATGGTCTTGACAAGAAGAACATATGAACATACATTAATCTTAACGATGAGAATGAGTGATTTTTTTTTACTATTTGCTCATTTGAAGTTTCTTCTACTGAAATTCCAAAGCAACGATAATCAAAAGAACAAAATAAAGAAAAATTGTAGCCGAAGGGCGATAATAATAAAGGACATTTTTAAACTTACAAGAATCGAACTCAGTATGTTATGGCAGAAACAAGCCATCATTTTAAATCATGGCAAGGGAATGAATGCTTAAATATTTTTAATGTAATATTTCGAGTAATTCATCAAATAATAGATAGGGAGACATTTTCTCATATTCTTTACTGATAAGAAAATTCCTATTTAAACATGTACTAAAAGAAGAAAGCAATAACAATTTTTGAAATACTTTTGACAGTTCTATGAATGTAAATTTCCTAAACTTTAATAAAATGCACATCTGGAGTGCCGACTGCTAATACTTATTGCAAAGTTTGTCACTTCATAGAGCCACGTGCTGCCACAAACTTGAAAATCCCTGACAGAAGATGGAAGTGTTCCATTTTCTTTTCCATTTATGAACAGCAGTGAAGAGCCATAGTGTATAGTTGCGAAGTGGAGAGTGAATCATTATTGAATAGTGGGTGGTGAGTTAGGGACAGTAATAGAGGATAATGATAGTACAAGGGATCGTACGCAGAGTGTGCTATGCATAGGATTGTTACTTTTCTTGTGGATTTTTTGTTGTCTTTTGTATAAAATGGCTGAAAACAGCAGAAATATTAGGCATATAGGAGTATCGTGACAGTAAGAAGGATTCGACTAGCGACGAGGGAGATGAACACGGTGGACTCCTAAGCTCTTAGAAAAATTAGCGGATTTGTCGCTCTATGACTCTTCCAAAATGAAAGAACCCGAGGATAAAGTCGCAACCGCGTCATCAATGGGATTAAGCCTGGCGGACTAATGAGAAAGGGGCGCGCCATCCCAAAATACGAACTTGTTCGCGCTTTTATATGATGTGATAGCCTTTACGCGTACGACGGGAGAAAATAACATGTTCATGTTCGATGAAATTAAAACTACTACGAAATGAAATGGCGGAACACAACCGTGCCATCGCCACTCAGATAAGAGGATTGAGAGAGAAATTTCAAGCCCAGAACTATTTTATCAATCGCAAACTCGAGGAGCAGGAAGAAATGTTGCAACAGCAAATAAAGAAGGTAGGAGAAGAAATGTGTCCGATGCTGAAAGAGAAATTCCAACGAAAGTTCTCAAAATAGCCTGAAGTTATAGAAATGGTACAATACCAAGTGACCTGGGTAGCCTCCACTGCGAATTCCAAAGTAGTCCAATGCAAATAAGAAGTTACCATGGAAATACGGACCTGTGAAGACCGAATCTCTAGAGTCTTGGGAATAGGAAATCAAGAGCAAGCAGCAGTGTTGCGAAGAAGCAGTCAGCGTGTTGGAAAGTGACGTAGACGCGTTGAAGAAATGCAGGATGCCAACCGTAATGGGAGGCGGACTCCTCCACCCGGCAATTCCCGCATCGCTGAAGTTTAGAAGGGATGGTAAAGTAAATCCGTTCTCGTTTTCGCGTGCAGTTGAACGATATTTACCAGTCACGTGCGTGAGTGAGAGACTAAAAAACAACTGCTTTATTTAATGTTAGAGGGTAACGCGAGAGATTGGGCGGAATCACGTGCCCGTTTCCCAACCACCCACAACGAGTTCAAACAAAAAGTTCTTGAAAGGTACAGAAGCAGTGAGATCTAAATGGACTTATAACTTATGAATGGAAATAAGACTTATGAATAGCTTTTACAAAATACCAGACGGGGAAATGCATGATTACGCAAGTATGCCCTCGACTTTCCAAGAATGCTGCTTGCAACAACCTAACGTTCTCCAATTGTAGACAGTAAGAGAAAACCGTGCTGTGCCAAAAATGGAATTCAAGAGATAATTACGAAAAACTGTTTCAAAAGCTTGCGGGACTTGATTGATGCGCAATCTAGAGGCGACAATTTGCACTCCTAAGAATGAGAATTTCATATAGCTCATTTTACACCGCATTGCGCTTGACACCACGCTTTTCAGCACAAAATGCGAGTTTTCACATTTTGGCACCCAGCCTTTTCGTTTATGCTCTACAATTATATATTTTCATACTACGAACATGCAAATAACAATAAAATTGATATTATTGTAAGTCTATCTAAGTAAGTCTAACTTCACGGAACAACGCACATGTTTTGCAGTCCCTCTGTGTACACAACTGACTCAGTATATCTGAGAAAGAAGGCTGTCCTGTTTCAGGCAGATCCTAGTAGTGTCAGTTGTTTATAAATAAACTGAATAATCGCATTTCGTCAGGAAACGTCTATTTGAGACCGTATATGTGTTTCTTCGATACATAACATGACACAAGGCTCATGGCTGCTTTAGGTCTATTCGTCACGATGCGTCATGTTATTGATGCCCCGTAGTTCCGGAGTCCGGTGGGCAGGTGTAGGTACCTACGTGCGCCAGTGAAGGAACTATTGTTTTAATGTTATTTGTGTCCCACTTTCAAATTTGGCAGATCTATACAATATTAGTGTTGAAACACATGAGAATTTTTTACAATTAATTTAGGTATCGACCGAATGTAAAAATGTTCATGTTAACAATTACAATATATTTTAAATATGTGTAATTTAAATAATATGTTTACAAAAATTATATTTACACCATATGAAAGTACACCACTTTAACTTAAATTTAAGGGTAATTATATATTTCTGGAGGAAGCAGTATTTGCGTAAAAATGTCAACATTTGCGCGCGCAAGATTCTTCCAAAAATTAATTGTTAACATTTCTGAAAAGGGTGGGATTAGAAAAAAATACGTCTCACCTATTTTCAACCCTGGACCTCACAAAATATTTTCAGGTCGCTTAAAAGGTGATATTTTGTGGGTGAGTGATTTGACATGGTAAGACACATATTGTTCAAATTATTCAAAAATACGGTATTTTTAGTTTGATCCATGCGTTTTCTGTAGGAGAGGATGCTGACTTGACGTCATACTAGTGTCCCCACAATTGAAAATGGTATGTTTTGATGTTATGCATCGGTTCAATTTTTTTAAAATTTGGGTATAAATGAGTTCTTAATTAGTACAAAACTGGTAAGAAAGATCAGGCGCTGGCGAGCTGAGGCACGCGAGAAGGCAGAGCAAGAACGCGATCTTCGCGTGTTACAGTCAAGTTACAGAAAAAAAGGTTAAATGTTAGATTTCTTGTAATATCTGCAAAAAAGGACTTGTTAAGAAATTCTGAGTATGAAATAATTCAGGAAAGAAGTAATCTGAACAATATAATAATATACTTACAATGACGTTAGAGATGTTAGACCTTGAAATGCATCAGCTGCAATTTTTGTAATCTGATTCTTGCTGAGATCTCTGTAACCAAAAGAAGGTTACAGACTGTTAAGCAATCTATATTAATTTCACAAGTTTCCGTAATCGCCAAAGTACTTACATGCGACTCATCCTCTTATACGGAAAAAATGCTTTTGCAGAGATCTCCGTGACCTGATTCTGTTCCAGTCTCCTAAGAATTGAGAAATGACATCAAAAACATTGCTTATAGATTAGTAATACAAAAGAGAATGAAGGTTGCGATTGCAATTACTAAAAAAGCAGGCAGTTTTGTGTTTCTCATTCTAATAAATAAAAACAGATTTTTTTAACCAATTAACATTTAGTCAAACATAGTGCAACAATATATTAACAATAAACAAGCTGGTACAATAATTTAAAATGCTTAAGCTTCCCATCCTTTCAATTTGATTTTTTTGAAAATATCCCGGGTTCTCTCATCTGATTTCCTGAATCCACCCATTACAACCTCCAGTTCCAAGATTCTGATCCAGACTGTAAACGCCATATTCGGACGATACTTATTAGAAAAATATCATCAAAGCATATGATATTCGAAAAAAAGTTTTATTTTTGAAAATTCGGAAGTTTCGTTTTGCTGCCATTGAATTCAAATAAGACAAGAAAATCAACGATGGAAAACGATATCTCGCAGTAAAAGGATTGATCTGGCAAAAAAAGCCAGTAGAATACAAAAAAATACATGTTAGTTTGCAGAGTCATCAGGTCTCAGATTAGGTTGTTTTCCATTTTCCGAACGATAAAAACGTTTCAGAGAGGATTCAGTGTTAAAAATTATCTCGGCGATGGCTAAGGCGGCTTTGTCTTAACTTGCCTCACTTCACAAGAAGCGTGCTCCGCGCGAGCGGGCCGTTCTCCATCTACGCAGTTGGGCGAGGGGCCCGGCGGTGACGATCTACCTAGGATAAGTGCATCAAAACGATGCGAACGATCTCTTCGCACCTAGCACGACCACATGAGCTTCATTCTTTCATTCGTGACTCCGGGTGCGTCAACTGCTAGGGCATTACTTCTGTAAGTGTGTGCAGGTTTTCATCGCTGGAGTTGGCGGTGATCTTCCGCCATTGGCGGGTTAGATCAGGCGTAGACCTATGTCGGCTTGCGAGATTTTTCCCCAACCAGGTACCTCCCACGAACGTGGAACCGCCGGCATCGCCCCAGCCGTAACGACCATTAACCTCTTGACTCCCGACGAATGTGATAGTGTAGTGCATGTGAGTAAGTAAGGAGAGCCAATAGGACAAGAAAGAGGAAGGAAAGAACGCGCGCGGTCCATGTCTCTTTTGTTAAGGTACTGCTACAGCATTCTTCTAGTGTTCATCGGAGAAACCACAGAAAACTGCAGACCAAAGAAATCGGCCGCTAGAATTTTTCTACGGAGAGCGGCTGAATTTCACATAAATCTCTAGCTAGTGTCGAATATGCATGACGAAATCGTGGAAGTCATATCCGTCAATTGATTTATTTAGAGAACCGAGCAGATGTCCGCTGTCCCTCCGTCTAAAATTTATCCATTTTCATTCTGCATTCCTTTTTTCGCGGTTCCCCACGTTCCATTCCCAAAATGTAACCTTAACTGTCCCTTACCCGTTTTCCCGATTGTTTTCAAAATATTCCCTATCCATTTCACCCTTTTTTTACGTTCCCCGAAGACCAACCCTACGTGGACTGAAAGAACAGCTACGGCACGAGGGTGACGGGCAAAAGTACTATTGCGTGTCGGCTGTCAGGGCCTTGGCAACCCGCCAAATCGGACGCGAGTCTGATCTTCTGGAAGCTGGGGCGTAAACTGTGCCCCTAACTCCCGGGAAAGGCGGTCCAACCGCAAACTGGGAGAAGGGACAGCATCCGAAATAGCCATCCCTATATTTATGCGGGCTGCAGGTGCCTGAGCTTCGACCTTAGAGGTTGAGTGATGGTGCGCGGAAGGGGGTTTGGCTCTGAGGCGAGAGGTGCTTCCACTCGTCTCGTACCCGGTCCGCCGGTGGAGAAGCAGTTATGATAAGAAGTCGAAGGATTCGTGGCGCATGAGACCCGCACTTGCAAGGCGGCGCTGCGAGTTCTGCCACTGGGCTCGCAGTGAGAAATGTGCTACCTGTGCCAATGGAGAGCAGTGGAGCCTCCTCATACCATCCCGGAAGGGGTGGCGCTGCACCACTTGTAGCGACCACAATACAGACAAATATTGGGGGGTCGCAGCTTGGGAGAGACTACACCCCACCCCGCCCGACCTCAGAGCAAACGCCAGCGCATGAAATGGACTAAGGAGTTAAAAATTTCGATTCTGCATGCGTACTTTTTGGCTACCAGATTTGAAGCGGACACGGAGGGATACAGGACGCGATTTCACGAAGAATGGTAATAGCTGCATTCGAACATACCGATATCCGAGCAGAGAGTGTGCGACCAGCAGCGCACCATCAGTGTAAGGAATTGTCTCTCAGCTGCAGAGATAAATATCATTAGGGAGAATGTAAGACTATCCTTGGGTATTGAGAATAGGAATGAGACTGATGAAGAAAGAAATAATGAAGACCCACAAGCTAATCAGAGATGGTCTATGGAAACGAATTCTGATGAATCCTGCCTCCCAGTGCCTGAGCAATTCTCTTGGATTGCGCATTATGAAGCTATGAAAACGTACTATCATAGTATTCCATTATCCTCCAGACCATGGATCTAACGAGTGGGATATGGCCACGTACAAATGCGGCGATGGAAACTGTCAATAATTTGCTGAAGGTGGATGTAGAACAACCAACAGCGCTTGAGGAAGTGGTAATGTACCTGTCTTGCGCAACCCTGGTTCTAGTACAGGGTCGTGGGAAACCCGTAAGGATAAATTGAAAACGTCGAAAGACACAGTACAGACCGTCAAGCCCACCACACCTCCATGGTTGAGGCGAATGCAAGATTGAAAGCTTCCGACGGGAGTCTGACAGCCTTCTTTAGAGCTCCTGGGAATGCAACTAGAAAGATGTCCAATGCAGAGGCGATTGGACGCAATATGAGAATTTGAAGAATCCAGACGAATTTCGAGGAGGCTCCGCAACTGACTTGAGTGTGTAAAGAAGGGCGTCGCAGCCCTTGTGTGCTGTATAAGAAGATATCATAAACCAATGGAACGAAGACAAGAGAATGATTTATTCATGCGACAAGAATTTTTTCATGCAACTCAACGATCAAAGAAAGTTGTCTGAAACAGTTCTTCCAACTCAGAGATGGAAGAATATTAGAGAAATATCTGGAGCATCCCCAAGACCCATGGTCGTAGAGCTTACTGGATAGCACAAAAGGAAAGGAAATGCGATATACCTCAGATATGCTCACCTAATATTACACAGAGAGATTTCCTCAATTCAGTCAGGAAGACGAAGGATTTGAAAACGCCAGGTACTGATGTAATGCAAAACTTTTCAAGGAAGTATTTGCCAAGTACTCATGCGGTTGTGGCCAGGTGGGTTCAAGCTGCTCTGAACTATCCAACTATCTTTCTGGTGTCTTTTACTGAAGGAGTTACATTTATGATAAGCAAGTCTCGCGATTCGAGTAACTATCGACCTATCACATGTCTTCCCACAGTATATAACATTTTTACATATATGCTAGCCAGTGTGCTGAATACCCCTCTATAGGCCAAGAATCTCTGGCACCAGAGCAAAATGTTTGCAGAAATGGTGCTCAAGTTTGTAAAACATTGCTATTATTCAGTGCTGTAGTAAATCAAGTCAAAAAAACACACCATTTGATTATACCAAGGCCTTCAACTCGATACCTCATACGTGGCTTTTGTATGTCCTTCGCCTCTACAATGAAACTCCCTAGTATGCGAACTGCCAACACTGCACGGTAACTTTGCGTACAAACATAAAAGTCTCATTTGCTGGAGGAAGCTATACAACCAAGGAACTGAGGATTAAACGAGGAATTTCGGGGAGATAGTCTTAGGCCCTTATGGTTCTCCCTAGCTCTAAACCTTGTCAGCAGAATGTTATGAGATTGTGGGATGGGACATAAAATCGCCAAAAAATACTTATATGCACATTAAAAATCAGTTCTACCATGGACGATATCAATTTCTACGCCACAGATAGGAACCAACTTTCCTCGTTGCTTGAACTTGAACTTCAGCAACTCTTATTGTATGGAGTGTGGCATTGATAAATGCCCTGCAGTGCACGTGAAAGGGCAAAGCTCATCCTGATGTTTGGCAAAAATATACAATAATTTGAGCAAGGGGTTAACTATAAATATTTAACATGCACCAACAAGTGAAGCAAAGATGAACAGAAGAGATGAGAAGATGAAGAGAACAAGTTAAGCAAAGATGTGCGATACTAAAAATAGTCTTGCAAAGAGTCTCAAAAATCTTTAAATGTAAAGAACCGCATATAAGCTATCACCACTTGGGCAGTACCTGTCGATGTCTATACATTTGGTGCTCTTCACTGGACAACTGCACTGCAGGAGGTGAATTGAAAAGTTAGGCCCACTCGCATCGAGTATCGCATCACCATCCCAACAGTTCAATGGCTATTCTAAAGTTGCCTCGAAACGAAGCAGGCAGAGGTCTTCTGGAGTTTGAGTCCTTGTGCGCGAAGTAAATAAACAATCTTCGCAAAGTCTTTCTTCAGAAAACGACGCTCATTCATGAAGAAATTTGTGCCACGGACAATTTTATCCCACTAAACCTGAATCAAACAGACTCTGAAAGACATGTATCACCAGAGAAGATAGTCTGAGCGAGAGGATCAAGATGGGTTTGCACGTCATGTATCCTGCTGAGCTCGAAGGGAACGCCGTAAATACGGGATCGATAGTATCCTCGCAAACAAAATCTGGCCTCTTTGCTGAGAAAGTAGGGTTCGTCGTTTCTGTTCAGGACGAAGTAACCTCCACTGGCAATTACGAAAGGAATGTGATTGGGGATACGAGTGTAGAGGAACGCTGCCGCATTTGAAATCAACCCGGAAAAACCCTCCAATACATAATGGGGGAACTCTGCTTTGGCACAAACAGAATACCTGAGTCGACACAACGACGTTGCTGCGGTTGTCCATCAGGCCTTCGCTGCAAAGTCGGAGATGGTACAGAAAGATGCGCCACATGGAAGAGGGACAATTGTCACCGATTATAATGGTGCTCCAGGCAATGGAAATCACCCATATTGAAATTGAGAGACGTCTTTAGGTCGCAAGCCCTCGGTAAAAGAGCCGCTGCTTGGACAGTGGGCGATCCGCTAAAGGGCTGGTGCGGTCTCAGCAAGAACCGGTCTCCCAAAAAGCTATTGCTGATGACAATTGAAGCCAATCTACAACAAGAGCTTCACCTAGCCTGAGTGCTTCGCAGATCTTTCAGCTATCACTCACTCAAAGTCTGCCACGACAGTGCAAGAAATGGACCAGTGAGGTTAATAAAAGCATTGTGGACATCTACTACCGAGTCACAAAATTGGATACCGATATGTCCGGTTATAGGCAGAGATTGTTTTCTGAATTTGCGTTTTTTCCCAATTTACCTCTTAACGAACAAATATTAGCTGATCAACATCGAGCTATTCTTCGCTAATGGTAGCTGAGAAGTTAAAAGAGAAAATCCAAGCATGGGCTCAACGCATTGCACAAACGTAGAATAGATTTCCTTGTGCAGAATCGGTTGTTTGAAACACGCGAAGAGATTCTATCGTAATCTGTTTCAAAAACCGAATGGCCAATCTGTCACACCTTCAAATGATGACGTAGCAGCATTTGGGGCAGGAATCTGGGAGGAAAGCAGATCCTACAACAAAGACGCATCTCGGCTTCAATCTGAAGTTGATGCTGCCGATGAACTTGTGGCAAAAGTGGAATATGTTCACGAATTATCGGAAGAGGACCTGTCAGTAATCTACAAAATTATAACTGCTGCCAAAGCTGACAAAATGTACTGATACTTAGAGAAGAACCATGCCAGTTGAACAAAAGAACGTACGGCTGTAAGTAAACCTTGCTATTTGGGTCATCTTCAATGATGTAAAGAAACGAAAGCGTAATTTAAGCATGGCTTCGATTGACCACCAGAAGGCCTTCTACATTAACTTTAAAATGTTAAAAGATTAGATTTTGAATACTCTGGAGATCTATAGATTTCATTCTAGACTTATTGAGTTTTGGAAGGGTAGTATGGAGTCATGGAGGACCAGGTTACTAATATACAGCGAAAAGGACGCGGTAGAAATGAGTATTTAGTTCAATGGGGGTATTTTTCGAGGAGATTCGCTATCCCCTCTGCAGTTTTGCGTCAGTTCTATCCCACTATCTAGACAGTTGTCGCACAGTGTCCCATTTGTTTTACATGGATGATCTTAAAGAGACCATCTCGAACGACAAAATGAAAGAAAGAATTTGCGGGGAGTTTTATAGCGAGACTTGTCCTTCAGCCTGATCTGAACTCCAGGAATAAAATATCTTCAATAAGTAGTTTGGCGGTGCCTGTAGTCGAATAGTTTCGTACAGGTGGACTGGTCTGAACAAGAAATTCGAATCGTGTATCGAAGAAAACTGCTAACAACGCATCATATCGCCCACCCTCGAACTGTTCTAAATAGATTTTATGAGTCACGTAAGGAAGAAGGAAGAGACCTCAGACAAATTGAAGTTTCCTGGCTCAATGCAATAGTCGGGATGAGAAAAAATGTAGTTAGCCATCAAGATGACCCTCTAATGAGAAAGGTCGTGAAATCTGACAAAATAATGGGAAACACGCATTGTTAGTGTAACAAACATTGCAAAGAAAACTATGCAAGACACGCAGAATAACACAATGAACTTCTGATGCTTCTAAACATGAAATGTGAGACAAAAAAAATGTTAAATAACTCGTGGAGAAACAAACCACTCTATAGAAATATACAAACAGAATGGACAAGGTGCAGTCCAATAAAGATCAATCATTTATGTGGCTTAAAAGGGGGAAAATGAAGCCAGAATTCCAAGCAGTTCTAATAGCTGGATCTGGCGTTCAGAACAGATCTGTACCGCCCTCGAAGATCCATCCACATGCTCCAAGTGTACACTCACCCAAACCGGCGACTTCTGTTGGACTCTAATAAATATTGAACGACCAATAAATTCAAACGGATTGCATGATAGCGGCAAACAAACCGGATATGGATGTAGATGTGGCTGTACCGTCCGATCAAAACGTCATAACCACGGAGACAGAGAAACATCTTAAATACAAAATTGATATTGATATGATAATGTGGGGCGTAAAAGCACAGGTCTTCCAGTATAAGAACTTAACGTAACTTACCGCTCATTCAGTAGGCTGGGAAAAGCAAGCAAGTGCTTTATTTGGAACAGCCCACTTCCCCACAGTTAACGCCGTGGGGCATAAAAATGAAATCAGCATTAAAATTCTGATCCCCCAATAGAAAGTAACGTGTACCTACCCCGATAATCATGACTGCACCGCGATGATGTGCACGTATCGTGTGGCCCAATGATAGCCGATTGGCGAAACAAAATAATAATAATAATATTAATAATAATAATAGTAATAATAATAAACCAGCAAATCTTATTACAAAAAGTGAAAAGGAATAAGTTGAACTGCTTTTTTTTTCCTGAGTAAGGAAAGTCGGGAGACACAGAGGGAATTTGAAATAGGGTTTAAAATAGCTTTCTGAAAATGGACACATCAGGCGTAATATGAATAATAATAATATGAATATCTTCTTTGTAAATTTTAGGGAGGCCATAGAGGCGATGCGGGGAGGCGAGATTAGAGGGAATAAAATCGCTAGATTTTGTGAAAAACGCGGGAGTCTTTGACGTTAGTTGTCAATTTAACAAGTTTAAAAGTTTACTCGCGGGGTCCTTTCAAATGTCTTCGATGTTTTCATCACCCTACCTTTCTGCAAAGAAATACACAATTTTTTGAAAATTCGTTCTACAACTAAACGAACTAAGCCTGCTGAGTTCTATATATTGTAATATCTACGATCAAATCGCCTAAACTAGCCCCACTTGGGACCAGCCAAATGTAATATCTAAGACTACTCAACAGAACTAGCCCCGCTGTGGGACCAGCCAAATGTAAACTAACACGGGGAGGGCGCCAGGTTCTGCTCCTGAAATGTGACTGGATGGAAGAGTTGGGAGGTCATGAATTAGCACAGAGTCATTTGTGACAAATAACAATTTATTCCTGGCACCAAAAGCTGCCAGGGCAGTTACATGTCGCAATGGGCGACGCAAGTTTTTCTACTAAATCTACTTTGTGGACTGATTGTCCTAATTACTATTTGCTAATTCCCTTACAGCTAACACATTATGCTTACTCTTTGATGAAGCGTGCTTTTGATCATTGAAGGTCCGTAGGGCCTGAGCGCGGCCACTTGCAATTTCTCGCCGTTACGATTGTTCTGCGAGACAGCTTCGTCTCGTATTTTTTCACCAGTGGCTGCGTTGTCTCCGCGGGCGGGCCGTGCTGCGGCTCCGGAGCAGAGGCGGCGGCAGCCCCGGGTCGCTGACCTTCAGCGGCGCGTCTTCTCTCGGCAGGTAGCGGCGCGTCCCCCTCTCGGCAGGGCACCGGCTCGAGCAGGCTCAGAGGGGCGAATGGCCACGGGCGTTGACGTAACGCGGTGGGCTGTCACTGGGCCCGAAGCGGGAGGCGGCAAAGGCTGGTGGGCCGATGCGGAAACGGCGCGGGATCCGGTAGTCTCCCGCCCGAGTGTCCTCCGCGACAAGTCCACTAGTCGCGTCCTAGCTAATTCGATTCTGGGAAAGTCTTTCCCAAACTCGCGTCCCAATCGTAAGTAACTGAGTAATCGAGCGGATTGGCAACCAAGAAGTATCTTGGAAGTATCTCGAAATATCTCCGAAGTAGCTCTAAGCAACGAAAAATTAGCTCTCCAAAAATTCTTAGGAGCGTTCCGAAAAATTCTTCGAAGTCTGGCCGAAAAAATCTTAGAAGTGTCGCCCACAAAAAAATCTAGAAGTCTCTCCGGGAGAGTTCCTCCCCCGTCTGCTCCGATTACTAAAAAGTCCAGTTTTCTCTGTGCATCTCGTTTTTAAAGGAATTTCCTTTCCCCTTCCCAAAATGTTCCTAGCTCTGGATTTCTCCCCTCCCTCATGGCGAAGCTTCCCATTGGCTGCGGGTGGCTGCGTCGCAGAATCCTGATTAACCAATCATGTGGCAATTTTCCCGTATTTTTCAGTCGATTGTTCTCTGTCTGACACTGGCTTCTCTCTCTCGCTCGCTTCCCTTTGTCTGTTGTTCCAGAAGCTGCTCGCGGCTGTCTGGACACGTGCGCGTGCAGAAGTGCATTTCACGGATCCTCGACTGTCGGCATGGGCTAATCGACAGCCTACTGTATTTAATTTGTAAACAGCCCCTGCGGGAATTCTGGTGTCTAGCCCAGGCGCGTGCCACTTTCGGCAGGCATTGTTTGGAAGGGGATCGGTTGAGGCCGAGAAAGGTTTTCGCTTACGACGTGTCGTAAATGTGTCTTCCTCGCCTAATCGACACCCGGCCAAACTCCATCGGGGCTTAGCATTCCCCGGTCGCGCGGCTGAAGAAAGGACGCGAGGGTGCGCTTTGTCCGAAAAGGTTTTGGCAAGGGGCCAGCATGTATTTTTATGGGGGGGGGCAATAAACAGGGTCGCCTCTGACAGGAGGCGAGTGCGGTCGGGGCGGGCCCGGCGGCGTGACGAAAGAAACCTTCGCGGCGGAGGCAGCGTCCCTTTGACCCACTTCTTTCTCGACGCGAGCTATTTCCAGCTGTAGGAATTATTTGTTATTGGCGATGCCATAATAAAATTATACTTAATTAATCGGTGACGCCACAATATACACTGCGCTGTGGAATATTATATATAGAGTACGGAGTTGCTCTACAGCTGTCGCCGTTTCTCCGCTCTCAGTCTCCATGCCTCTCTATTTGACCATAGATCTTGCAATTCTCTTGCCGTCATAGCCTCTTGCACTCCCTGCAGCCATGCAAGTCTTCCATGGGTCTTCCTCTCTTCTGTCTTTCTGTCGGCACACATGGCAGGACAATTTTTGATTTTTGGCCATCTTTCATCTATCATTCGCATAACATGACCGTACCAGACGATTTGTTTTTGCTATTTCGTCAAATATAGATTTCTTTACATCGATTTTCTTTCTTATGTCGTCGTTCCTGATTCGGTATAGTCTCCTATAACAGAAACTTCTACGCCAGAAGTCTATTTCAAGGGCCAGCAGCTGCCCTTTTGTTCTTTTATCAATCTCCCAAACTTCTGAACCGTATGTTGTAACACTCTTAACTACTCAAGACGTCTTTTCGTAGTGTTAGTAATGGTGTAGTTCCATAAGACAGTTTATACTTCTCGTCATGTTTCTCCCCAAGGTTATTCGTCTTTCAATTTCTTCTTGGCTATCTCTTTTTGTTAAAAAGTACACCCAAATGTTTATATCTTTTTTACTCCTTTAATTTTTCCTCCATGTTCCAGAAGATCATGTTATATCTCATTGTTACCAACTACCAGGTATTCACATTTGTCCATGTTAATATTAAGTCCTGCTTTTAAAAAGTGTTCATTGAGTTTACGGATAACACTCAAATCATCCGCATTTTCTGCAATTACTACCTGGTCAACGGCAAAATATAACGTATGTAATTTATCACCCCTGATCGTCATGCCCATTATTCTGCATTGTTTCACCCACCCCTTTAAAATTTGATGCAGACATATTTTGAACAATCTTGGGGAAAGACAGCAAACCTGACGAAGACCTTTGCTGACTGGAAATGGATCCGAGAACCTGCTGTAGATCTTAATCTGAGAGGTGTTGTTCTTATATGGATTTTGTGTAGCTCCAAATAAGTTTTCACTGATTTTAAGTCCATCCATTTCTTTCCATACTCTAGTAACTGGTACATTGTCATACGCCTTCTGAAGATCAATGAAACCCAGATGAACTTCCCTACTTCTTTTCTTGTTCTCTTTTCTATACGTTGTTTTAATGAAAATATACTGTCTATGATCTACCAGCAGTAAAACCACATTGTTCCTATCCGTTTTTTCCCTTTTATCTCTTCTTTTTTTATTCATATTATTTTCCTATTCAGTCAACCTATAGATCCAATAACTGCTATTCCTCTGTATTTTGTTTCATTGTCTCTACATCCTTTCTTATGGATAGGCGTCGAGTAAGACGTTCGCCACCGAGGAGGATCTTCTCCATTCATGCACCTTGAAAACATGTTTGAGCATTTGGTGCAGTTTATAGGGACCATGCAGATCCGGTGGCCGAGATCGCTAAGGCAGTAGTGCCGTAGCGATCTCGGACCGAAGGATCGCGGGTTCGAGTCCCGCCTCGGGCACGGTTCTGTTGTGTTCGTCCTTTCACCCCCTATTATCATCATTTCGGGATAGGCAACGGGAAACCACCCTGAATAATTCATCATCCCAAGAAAACCCACCATGCGTCACCTAACTGCCGTATATGGTAGATAGGACCAAAAAATAGGGACCAGAGTTCAGTAATTCTGCTGGTGTATCTCCTAGACCAGGTGACTTTAATTTCATGTTCTTAAGAGCTTTTTCTAAATCTTTAATTGTCAGATCTACCCTTTGCTCAAATTTCACTTCGTTTGACTGAAAGTTTCTGTTTTCTAGCAGCAGTCTTCTAAAATACTCTTTCCATTTATTGATTTTAATTTTTGATACTGCAATTTTTTTTCTTTTGATTTAATAGATTTTTTATTACTTTCCAGGCTTCTGAGCTCCGTGCTCCACCTATGAATTGTTCTATATAATCGCATTTATCCAGCCACAATTTATTCTTCCTTGATAACACTTATTGTGTTACTTCTCTACTTATTGCTTTGTACTGGAAATTAGTTTCAGTTTTCTTGTCACTAATCCATTTAAATATAACTCTCTTTTCCTCTTAATCCTTTCTCCTAGACTTGTGTCTCACCAATACTGTTTCGGTTTTAATTTACAAGTACCTGAAGACTCTTCTGCGGCTTGGTGAATACTTTCTTTTATGTGTTCATATTCTTTTTCTATTGGCCTGTGTTTAATAAATAGGTTAGTTTCAAGACTTTTTCTGAAGAGATATGCTGTACTTTCATCGAAAAGACTGCTTTATTTGTATTTGGTAGGTTTCTTGACAATTCCCTCTTTATCTTCTTTATCCGTGCTATTCGACGTAAATGGTATGAATAGTTTAGCAATTACCAAACAATGATCGCTACCTCCCCTGGGGACACCGACTTGAAGTAGCACTGTCCGTGCGTGCGGGGAGGCTTATGTGCTTCAGTGAGGTGGAGGGCTAAGCCGGCGGTAGCATGACTATTTTCTACGCATGACTACTGGTAGGGTCACCCATGCCGGACAGGCCAAAACTGAGGGGCCAGACTAAGTCGTGTCCTACCACGTCCTAACTATCCCAATCTTTAACTGTGCATTCATTCCTATATTTTCGTCCTTCCCCCATAACGATGTGTTCATATCGTTATGGTCCCTTCATCTACCATTGTGACATCTTTAACTTTCTTGTGCCACAATGCTTACATCTATTCTATCGGCCTCCCTTGGCCAACTCTTGTTTTTTTCTGACCCCGACGCTATTAGGTTTCGGGGGCTCGGGAATCTCTCATCTTCCTTCCTTATTTCTTTAGTGTAGTTGACAGGCCTTATGCGGGTAGTATCCTAGAAGCATCCAAGTATGAATGGTGCATGATTCAACAGGGAAAGGTGGGATTCACTAACCTTGGGAATTAATGCATCCCTAAGGAGTGGATCAGGGGTGGGCTGGACTCCCTAACCTACGGTGGAAGCAATCAGCCTAAGGGATGGAAACCCCTGAAATAAAAGCTACGGTCCTCCAGGTTTCGGGGTTGTGCTGTAGACCAGCACACTGCACACGTAAAATATCACGCAGCTATAAATATCAGTCATATGAATGTCTCGGATATTTCAAAGGGAAATCGACAAAGAAAATGGACTTTGAATATTGGTATATGGAATGTACAAAGCATATCAAACAACCAGATGTAATCCAGGTAATCATGAGAAGAAACAGATATAGCCGTCTGGTCTGACACAAAAAGGCTATAGGCTCCATTTTCTGGAAGACAGGCGCCGAATCGCGCCGAAGGCCGCCGATCGCCGCAGCCGCTGGGGAGCATCCGAGAAGAAACGAACGGTTTATGCCATTCAAGGTATTGTGTAATCTGAGCTCATAGGTATAGTTTTGGTACCAAAACGGGAAGTGATTAGACTGGAATTATTGTACTAAATTTGTGATTTTGGTAATAAATTGTTTGTTTGTTTTAAAAAATGATTAAGTTTTTTACTGTTCCCGTCAAACCCTCAGAAGCCCTTTCACCAACCAAGACACCTGTCCCTTATAAAAAGAAATGTAGTGAATAGTACCGCATTGAACTTACGTCACAATATATATATATATATATATATATATATATATATATATATATATATATAGTGACGTACCTGGTTTGCGGTACTTTTCACTACATTTAATTTTAGAGAGGACAGGTGTCTTGGTTCGTGAATGGGTCTCGTAAGGTTTGACAAGAACATTGGAAAAACTCAATTATAATTTTCTTTGAACGAACAAACAATTTATTACTAAAATCACACATTTAGTACATCAATTTCAGTCTAATTACTCCCTGTTTTGGTACCAAAACTATACCCATGATCTCAGATTTCACAATACCTTGAATACCAAAAATAGTTCGTTTCTTCTCGGATGTTCCCCAACGGCGCCCGTCGGATCGGCGGCCTTCGGCGCGACTCGGCGCCCGTCGGACGGTTGACTGCGTGGACGCTCGTGGCCCCGGCTCTCCGCGGCGGTTATACGATACCTCTGCTTCAAACCCGACCGTTGCGCATATCTTCCAAATCGAGTAGGCACTAATTCTATATTACTGTCCACCTACTCTTTATAGTTTATCTCGATGCTCCCTTGCGGCACAGCCCACCAGCTCTCCTTCGCTTTCCTTTCACAATAACGCAGGCACGTGGCAACTACCCATAGCCGTTACCAGCCATGCGGTCTACAGTTCTTGCCTTTTCACCACAGTTCCTGACGCCAATTCCACTACCATAAGCTTGCACTATTTAACATCAGCTACTGTCACATTTTACTCACTCCCTACGAGTGTCTCTTCCATTAATTAAATTCACTTTGTTCCCTTTTCTACAGCGCGCAATCAACACCGCTCCACTCTCCTTCGAGTTCTCTCACCTACTGCTGCCGTCGTCTCGCCCCGTCTCGCCGCCTTCTCGCGCCTGACCCGTTCCCTGATCACGTCCGTTAGTCGCCGCCGTTGCCGCGCGATTCAAAATAGGCGTATTTGAAAGGGAATGTCCTGCATTTCGAAGTAATTAGAGAAACGCTCCGCCTTTCAATATATATATATATATATATATATATATATATATATATATATATATATATATATATATATATATATATATATATATGTAACATAACGGAATAGCGTTCCGGTAACTTGGAAAACATTATTAAATTACATTACAAACATAATTTTTAACATATATTGTATAACCCCGAACTAGTTGGGGGTGTTGTCTGTTCGGATTCGGAAATAATATATTTATTCGAAAAATGAACCGTACATATACAATTACATCTATAGGATTACTAAATACAATCGACATAGCGTGCGATATGAGAAAATGGCAACGTAGCATAGCGATCACATCACATCGGATCATTAAGCTAATTCAATTCTTTACGGGAAAAGATTACCGATTTTGCAATTCTTCGAAATGAAATTTATTTCATATAATATATATAATATATAATATATTATATAGTGTGTGTGTGTGTGTGCGTGTGTGTGTGGAACAAAAGCAAAAGGAAAAAGAGTTTCATCCCAAACTTTTATTTTAAAAAAATCAACATTTTGTTTAGCATTGGAAAATGTTAACCAAATTAACTATTATTTTATTTTATGTTACTATTTATACTATTTGTTGAAAGTAAAAGTAGTAAATAAACTCATTTTAATACCAACTTCACTGAGAAAAAACTGTTTATAGATACATTTTGTAGTCTCGGTGTTTAAGCCTCGCCAGTGAGAAAAACTATAAAATGCCCAGTACAGAACACTTTCCTTTGACATTGAGAGAAAATATACAGTACAACATACATCCCTTTGAGATGTAGACACAACCTTCTTAAAATTTGAATTTGCAATTGTGAAAATTGGGTAAGGTCACGGCATAACCAAAGGGAAGTTTAAACTCTGGTCGAATAGTGAAAGTCGGTACAGTACATTCTTCAGATTTTGTCCACATTTAAGTTTTTTTTTTTAAAAATAAAAATACATTTCCCAAACATTTTGTTCAACTAAACTGTGGCTACTAATGAAAAAATTGCATACTAATACTGATATAATGTTCAATATCAGAAAATTTTTAATTTCAGACTTCAAAAGTTTTGAAGTTTTAAAGTTGTGAAGCCGATGGGGAGGCCTACGGATTTCCAAGTGGCAAAAGGTGAGGTAGAGGATTTTTTAAACAATTTTGTTTATATAGCCGTTAGTAAAAAAGTCCCAAATTTTCCACCTCGAAATACTTCGAGAAAAGTTTTGGCAGCCAGAAAAGAAAAGAATTCGGGGACTTTTTAACTTTTGGCATAATAACTTTTGAATGATTGATCTTGGTGCAAAATTAATTATGTACAGTATTCAAGGTTATACAATTTTCTGTAATATGCTTATAACAAGTAACACAAGTTATATTTGCCCATAGATATCAAGCAACACCACAAACAGTTACTCGGTACGTAAATGAAATTTCCTTCACTGCGTCAAAAGGTGACCAACAAAACACGTGCATGAGACGCCTAAAAATCAGAAAGAAACGTGATAAATATATCACATGTGTATCTCTGTTATGTGGAATTCCCCACAATGTTCATTGGATATGAGTGATCATTTTCTCCCCTCTACGCACACCCCCTAATTGTAATATTATCCTGCGACACGATCTGCACAGATGTCCAAAAACTCCCGAAACAAACAAATACCCAATTGTTAGATATGTTAGTGTATATTTGATAATGATTGACAGATCGAGTTTTTCTGAAAAAAAAAAAGGTCTTCCAGAAAATGAAGTTTAAATGTTCCTCCTGGGGGCGAAATTTAAGCCGGTTGCCACGTAACGCGTCTGTAATGGCTCAAGGCAAAGCGTCCGTCCTCCGCCTTTTTCGTAAAACTGTCCAGTTAGGAAAACATCGCTTGCCGCACACGAAAGATCTTTAAGAGTATCAAGTGTTGTATGTGTCCTATTAATTGAAGCTATCAAATCTACTCAGAATTCTCATTGCTAAAAATTACAACCACAGTATGCAACGGCTAAACAATGAACTCTAAACACGACGCACGTCTTATGGACGTTAACAAAAATTCTGAAATAATCGAATTATGTCTAGCATATCTTCAGTATGAACTAACGTGTTGTGCTACCACATACACAAGAGAAATGATAATCCCCGCAGATACTATCCTTTATTTTATGACACCGTTAATACCCTCTTGCATATAAAATGTTCGATCATTACAACACTGCGTTTGCCCATCTTTGCCCCATTCTGCTGCTGACCAGTTCACTTCGAAGCTCCTGAGCCGCTGTTTGTTGCGCTGCTTCTGCCGCCTCTACCCCGAGCTGAATATTTTCTAAGTTCCAAAATTCTTTTTCGGACTAAGAAATATTTCCAGTATCTTCTCCCGGGACCTGAATATTCTCAAGTTCAAAATTCTTTTTTGGACTTAAAAATATTTTCATCAGGCCCTCCCGGGACTTAGAAATTTTCCGAAGCCCTGCTTGCGGGACTTTTTCATTGCGGGAAATTTCTCATTCATCAGCCCTTTTTAGGGCTAAAGGAAAAACAATCAGTCCTTTAAAGAACTAGACGCTTCGAGTCCTTTTTGGACTTTGCACTCTTGCTCTTTTTGGAGCAGTTACTTCTTTCCCAAAAGGCCGAAGTGCCGTTCCCATTTTCAGTAATGGAGAACGGCCACGGCGTTCATCAAGATCGTGCCTGCGCGCTCTCGGACCGAAGCGTCTAGGTCTATTCGACCAACTGTGCTTAGATTTCCATCGCCGACAGCAACACCACCGCTGCAGCAGCATCCACCACTGCTTCGGCCAACATGACACCGGGAGAAATCCCGGGCGTCATAAACGAGCAGGATTTTCCTGCTATTCAAACGGCTCCTTTAAAGGCCAACAAAAGGAGCAAAGTATCGCGCATTGCAAACGCCCTTAAGGCCTTCATGCAGGGCGACGAGAACGGATGCCTTGCGCAGGTGAAGACCGATCTGGCCGCGCTCTTCACCGCATCTCTGACGCCTGCCGAACAAGCTCAGTTCAGCAAAGCCGTCGCCAAGAATGGGCTTTCGGGGTTTTACTCCCGCCCACCTTACGCACAGCCACCGCCCGCTGACATCGACACTTCCGGCAAAGGCAAGAAGCGCCGCCTTTCAGGTGATACGCCGAATGCCTACGCCACCACCTCTTGCCTTCCACCTGGCAGCTTTCTGGCTCTGGTAATGGGGAGGATATGCAGGTGGACAACGTGCCTGTAGGGTGCGCCGCAGCCGTCGCGGCCCCGCTAGCCGGAAACGGCGACGCGGAGGCCAGCGGTTGAGCTTGCGCCTCCCGACATTGTGTCCCCTCTCCCACCCTCCCCGCAGTGCCAGGAGGAAATCGCCGCCTCGGCCTCCCTGCCGCTGCCTGCGCCGGCCTTGCAGCCTACGACTGTTTCGGGGCCTACGAAGGCTTCAAAGCGCGTTCCACCATGTTGGGTCACGAGCGCCTCGGTGCCTTCTGACGGCGGCTTTCGCCGCTGGTTCGAGACGGTAACGCAGGGCTGTGAAGCACCCGGTCACAGGAAAGCACTGCGGAAAATTCTTTTCTCAAGCGTGGAACGCCACCGACCATGTGAAGGTGACGGCCGCGCTGAAGAAATTGCACGTGTCGCACTTCACGCACGCGTTTAAGGAGGAACGGAACTTTAAACTCTACGTGAGTGGCACGCCTCCCAAGTGTCAACGGATGAAGTTGCGGATAACATTGCAGCGCAAAGCCGCTGGTCGCACACGCGTGCCTATTATCAGATCAGCCCACGCTGCATTCACTGCGGCGAGGGCGACCTCACTAAGGATTGCAGCAACAACAAACCTGCTGTCTGCTGCAACTGCAGAGCTAAGCACTCCGCTAACTACGCCGGCTGCAAGGCCTACCAGGCCTTAGCAGCAAAAAGGAAGGATGTTAAGCCGAAGCAGAGCAAGGATGCTAAGCCGAAGCCACAAACACCACAGCCCGCACGCAAGGTAGATAAGAGCACTACCTTCGCAAAAGCGGCGCACTCACCACATCAACACCCAGCGCAAGCAGCGCTCGCGGCAAAGACGGCGACGACCTCTAATGTCCGAAAGGGCTTTCAAGAGAGAGCCAATCGCCCTAACACCGCCGCGCCTAAGGCGCCTCCACACAATACGCCTGCTGCTAAGTCGGAGACGGAGCAACTCCGTAAGAAGGTCTCTGAGCTGAAACAACAGGTCATAAACCTCACTACAGCTCTACAAACACTCTGCGCTCATGTGACAGCCCGAAATCGCTGATCACCGAACAAAGGGAAAAACCAGAACTCGCCATCTTGCAGTAGCTGCCTGGAACGTCAACGGACGTTGCGGTCACACTGACTCAGGTGATCGACGCATTATCGAGTTATAGTTCAATAGACATCACATCGATGTTATTTTATTGTAGGAGACAAAACTCAATCGCCGGCGACGTGGAGCTGAATGACATGGCTATCTACCGCACCGGCCGCGATGCTCGTCATCGCGGAGGTGGTGTAGCGGTTGCCGTACGTCGCTCGTTGCCCCATCGCCCGGCAGCTTTACCTCGCCTCGCGAGGCTTGAAGCGGGAGCGATTGTGGTAAACACGCCGTAAGGCGAAGGTGCACTGGTGTCAACATACTTCGCACCAAATCGTCCTCTCCTAGAAGACGAGTTCGACACAGTGTTCTCCACGCAGTTTTCTGGCGCCCGCCCGAAGAGTGTTCACATACACTTAATACAGATGTCGAAGAGCTTCTGCATGAAAAACGCAAAGCTAGGCGACTATGGCAGCAGTTAGGTGTTCTGCACCTAGAGAACAGCTGAGGGAATGCGAAACTCCTCAAAACGGCACTTGCAAACCACCACGCAGAGGAGTAAGAACAACGTATGAGAGAGATCGGTTCCGATCACTCCCGTAACGGCCTTTTCAATTCCAAAAAGCGCTCAGGTCAGTACTTAAAACCGCAACCGCCATACGTGGCCGCGACAATGTGGAGGGTAAACCAACATACCTCTCCTCAGATCAAGCAAAGGCAGACTTCTTCGCCGACATGCTGGAAGAGAGGTTTGTTAACAACACTACACAGATGGTAGATGAGGAGTAAAAGAACGAGAGCGCCAACACACACATTGTACAGTCGAAGAAGTTTCGACTACAATTAAATGCTTGCGTAGACTCAAGGCGCCGGGACCTGAGCGAATAGACCCTCTAAATCTTAAGGTCATAAACTCGGAGCTTACGCGAATCTACAACAGCTGCATTACACAGCGGTACTTTCCAGAAAATTGGAAATACGCAAGTATCTCCATGCTTCCGAAAGCCGGTAAGGATCTCACAGTTGCTGCGAGCCTCAGGCCAATCAGTCTTCTCCCGGTTATGGGAAAGGTATTTGAGAGGCTTCTACTCGCACGAATTCTGCCAACTGCTCTCTCGCGGAACCTCATCCGAGATGAACAGTTTGCCTTCAGACCGGGCCACTCCTCATCACTACAAGCACTTTGCATGGCTCAGCAGATTTCAGGTGATCTGTTGCTCACACAGGATGGAGCTGACATATCTCGACACGGTACAAACCTTTGACAAAGTACCACACAGTACACTCACCACAAAACTTCGGCGTTGCTTTCCACAAAATGTAACCGAAATGGTTACATCTTCCCTCACAAACCGCACATTCGTGGTAAATGTGGGCAAAGCGAGATCCTCAAAGCGGATTGCGGCCGGAGTCCCTCAGGGCTCCGTCCTCTTTCCGCTACTGTTCTTGCTGTGTATCAATGACATCCCACATTTACCACGAATACGGCTTTTCCTTTACGCTGATGACATAGCCGTCTTAGAAAGAATACACCGAGACCACAAATTGAAAATACTTTAAAACTAGATGAACTTGACGCTGAAATGGGCGGATCAAAACGACTTTTTCAGCAGAAAAGTCGCAGACCATCTGTTACACCCACCGCAAACACATATACACTAAACGTTTTACACCACCAAAACAAATTACACTTGGTACATAAAAACTAACACGGGTACCTAAGGCAACCTACTTAGGCGTCACTTTTGATCGAAGGCTGCGCTGGCATTTACATGTCACGCGATTTCAATCAAAATTACAACAAGGAGTTCGACTATTACAACCTCTTTTGAGGGAACCTACACTCCCCTTGGAACTACGCCTGGCACTCTACAAAACGTGTTGCCGGCCTGTGGCCACCTACGCTGCGGCAACGTGGTGGACTACAGCACAGAAGTACAAGGATACACCTGAGCTGGTACAGAACAAAGTTCTACGGCTCATAGCACGCCCTCCGTTTCGGGAACGGCAGAAAGTACAGAGGAAGGAACTTGATATCGAGTCCACTCAATGCTTGAGACGGCTTTCGTTTAAGGAAGCTTATCAAGCCTTTCAAACCGACGAAGCTCCGGCAACGCTAAAACAATTAGCTCGACACGTCCTTACAAAGAAGACAAGCACTCCCCTCTGATATTCTAAGGGCGTAGTGCAACACAAAAGCTGATTTATCTATTGACTAAGGTCCGACACGAACCCATACCAGCCACTTACACATAGCGTAAAACGCAAAATTGCGTGCGCACTGCAACACATAGGACACTAATCTTTGGCTAAGCCAAAAAAAATACTGTTTAATTATTGCTTCTGGGCACGCGGTATGAACAGGTACTTTCGCCAGTTTGATTTTATGGAGCCGTAGTCCGACCAGTACATTGTGGAATCCTTAGCCAGCGCATCTGTGAGATAAATAAAGCATCCTAAACGATATCGTGATTAATCGCGAGAAAATGGCATCACCATATGCGTCATGTGACAACTAACGACAAACTCGTCTATTAATACGGTGTCGGTGAAAACACTCCTGCTTCATGTACTGGTGTACACATTCCTTTCAAAATACTTTGCCGTTCTCGGGAAAAATAGAGAAACTGTGTCATCGCAGGTAACCGCCGCACTATTACACTGGGCATTAGTCTGTTGCTCGGTTGTATCGTGGCTTGTAGAAGCAAAACGTTCGTCATATCACCCACAGGATTATATCAAACCAAAAATAATTTTCTAGATGGTTTTAAGCGACCTCAATGACTATCCACTGTTCCCTGAAAAGACACGAGATCTAAAGGCCGAGAGGAGCAATCCTACGAGCAAAAGGTGTCTGACTTTTTTCTTGTCTGTTGCATTCATAATTTATCGGAACATTTGAGAAAAGCCTCACTTTTAGTCCTAGTGATAAAAATTAATGTTTTTAGAACGCCCGCAAAGCTCCCGTTTTTATTCTTGCTCGCTAAAAAAATATGGGAAGTGTGTGGAGTTTTCTAATTTAATTTTACTTATACTGTTGTCGGGTCGTTGAATTATAATATAGTGTGAATAATTTTCTTATTCTATCGAGAATTCCTGACTTTATGTTTAGAGTTTTTATATTGTGTTCGTGTTTGTTATTTAGGGATTGATTTTTCGGTTTGGTAGTATTAAATATCCGCATTATATTATTTTCATGGAGGGGAGAGCGTTTGGGGCTAGTTGTGTTTCCATTTGTTTAATTTTTGAATGTGTAAGAATCATAATTTAAAACTTCTAATAAATGGAACAAATAGCACAAAAATGGAACAAATTTATTGCCTAAAAAGTAAAAGTAGTTGAATATACCTCAAATTTATTGTTGCTGAGGTTGACTGCAACAATCCGATATTTATTTACTTCACTAAGCGTAAACAGTTCTTAAATAAGCAAATCAAGCAACGGATCCTGAAACTATTCATAGAACACACTGAGGCAAAGGCTTGAACCCAGTAGCGATTCGTACTTAGGTTACACGGTTGCACAACCCCCCAGATAATCGGAAAGAATACCATATCTTAGGAATATACATTTTCCTTTTAATGATATTCAATATTCAAGATATTGCACCAATATCGATGAATATAAAATAATTTTGAAACCAAGGACTTACTTAACGATGGGAACATATTTTCATGAAATACTGATAATTATAATTACTACACACGACGTAAAAATCACGGTCAAGTGTCGGTATCAACAGCTCACTATCAGATATCCACATACATACATTTATGGTACATTACAACGCACTGCCAGATGGCATTAAACAATTGAAGTCTGTTCACAAATTTAAGTTAAAAGTAAAATATTTTTGCTCCATAATTGTTTCTATACAATTAGAGACTACATTGATTATTAAAAAGGAAAATAATGGTTATATTAACAAAACTGATATATAATGAATTAGTTTACATTGTATTCTATCATTTTTTAAAAGACATGTTTGTAACAAATAATGTACATCTTCCAGGTCAATGGACCTCATCTCGATCAGCTTTTTGTCCAGTTTGCGTGATCCATTGAGTAAATGCTGAGATGGCCCCTTGTTTTGCTTCTGGAGGTAAATGTAGCTACACTATGCGCACGTTTTGTTGAACTCTCCTTTTGCTTGTAATGATAAGGAATAAGGGCGAGTTGCTATTTTGCTAGCAATGCAGAAAAATCATACTTGCAATTCGTGTACCGATGCAAATAACTTTTCTATAACTCGGAAACAAAAGTGATTATTTTTTAAAAATTGCTTATCTTGCAATTTTTACAATTTATTTTTATTACTTTTATGTTAAACGTTTACTTAGCTTTCAACTTTTCATAGTTAAAATCACGGGAAGAGATTCCGGGACTCAAGAAAACATGCGCAGATCATCTCCCCCTTACATAGTTTTTACTGTTTTTTTACTGAATAAATCTAAAACTAAAAGAGCGTCCATCTGGTGATCTTTTCGGCGTTTGTTGCATTGACGGGTATTGCACCACACTTTGGGCTGCATTACTGGGTTAACTGCATTTACTCGCTGCCCCTCGGATTTAACACGGGTGGGAGAGCATTTGATCAATTACATAGGTGACCGCGACGGAAGACAATAAGCCATTCGCCATTGCACTGTCACCATGGACGCACGTCACGTGGCACAAAGTGGAACCGCAACAACTACAAGTAATGTTGCCGGGTGGCGTCAGGAGGCAGATCACATGTGGAACAAGTAAAGGCTGCCGCCTTTACCGTTGCCGCCACCTTGAAGGAAGCGGTGGCGCTGAGGAACGGCTTCGACGACGTCGACGCTGAAAACAATGACCTCTGGTAGGACATCGCCTTGCTATCGACACTTAGTTCTCAGTGCTCGACTCATTCACAAAGCTCATCTCGGCAAGTACAGTGGGGGATCATTTCCACAAATTTTCTGCGACCTCGTCGTCGACTTACATCTGCATGTCTAAGTTGTCATGGAGACGCTCGGCTATCTTCTCCCGGATTCTTATGGTGCAATGATGCGTGAGCGTGTTTGACGTCATCCGCCGGGCTATTCAGTCTCTCCCCACTATTCATCTACCCCCCACCTTAGATGAAATGGAATCGGCCAACCCGGCTTAATCTCTTTTTGCACGCCTCCTGCTCGTGGGCGACCAGTGCTCCCCTCTCTGATCCCGACTGATTGATAAGTAGTCAAAAGTGCAACGTCTGAGCTCTGTCTAGTCTATATATGCACATCGTTCGCTCGAGCTCGGCACGTCTGTGTGCCAACATGATGGACTGGAGACGTATTCTTCCCAATTTGCCGATCCGTGAGGAGAGACTACGCATGATGCAATTTATTAATTCATTGTGGAAATCACTCATTCGAAATCTTCCCACTACGGAGTTTGTTACATTGGAACGTAATTACTATGTGGCATTCAATCTTGCGCTAAAAAGAGATTACACAACCAACGAATTACTACACATTCTTCCCGTTGGCTTAAATGTCGATCATGGCGGGTCCACTCCATTCCATCTTGCTGCCGAACACAATATGGCAATGTGCGCCGTTCTCATCGCTGCTGGCGCCAACATTAACACTAAGGACAACGACGGGAACACGTCTCTCCATATTGTTGTAAGTCACCATCAACTCGACGATGTTCGCCTTCTCTTGTTGACGCATGCCGACATTGACGCTACCAACAAGGGAATGACGCCAGTCCAACTCCCAACTGACGAGGTGCGTGCTGTTTTCAACATTGCTGACATCACACAGAATCATTGACAGATTGTTTTAAAACCATTGACTATGCTATGAGGAACGTTCAGGTTCGCGACTTGCGAGCGCTGGATGATAAGACGCTGTGCATGCTGCCTCCAGCCATCTATCTGACGCTGGTTTCCGAGCAGATATATGCTGTTCGGGAGCGACTACCTTTGCATCTCCGATTGAAGGATGATGTCAAGCCCTTCTCTTGTGTTCCTGTCATCGCAGCTTCTACGGTCCACCGCCCCCAAAACGTAATTGTGTACGATGTATTCAAAGATAACTTTTAAAAAGGGTGTAAATAAACTAGTTTTTAATTACATTTTGTACATTTTCCCCCTATACCTCCAAGCAGAGATGTTCCCTTTTTTCCTTCATTGTTTCAGTTTTTCCATGAGTATGTTTTGAATTTTTCTTATTGGTTAAAAATAGGTTAAATTATAAGGTGAAACCTGGTCATTTACGGGCCTCATGTTCTTTCTTTCACATTTCTAGTTCCAGCGCGATTGTGTGCACTATCACGTCAGCACTCACAAGTGTAAAACTGTGACATCAGCACCTTTTCCGTCGCTGTGAGGTCATCGAGCGTTCTTACAGACAACCGCATTCAATCGCGCGCGTGAACGTTGTAAGACTACCATGATGTCGATTACTCCCATTCTAATCTCATTACGGAGAGTTCTGGGACATTTGAAGTTTTATCAGCGTCCTAGAACTCTCTTGAGAGTTCTGGGACATTTCATGACCTACGTCATTCGCCATTAAATTTACATGGGGAGAGTTCTGGGACAACTATGACGTCACAAAACGTCGCCATGACCCGTTGACGTCATAGTTGTACCAGGTCTCTCCGATTATCCCTACTGCGACATAGGCCGGTTTGGTGGCCAACCAGCTGGTGACGCTGTCGAGCACTGCGCGGTGACCGAGTCTCAGGGAAACCCTAATATTCTGTCGTCAGACTCACTGCAACATAATTTTATGAATTTCGCTTGTTATTGAAAGTACACAAGTTCAGTCAATAACTGACGAAATTCAATGCATAGTTTAAGATATTTAGAGAATGTTTTCATTTGATATTATGTTTGTTAATTCAAAACGTATATTTGAAACTATCTTTGTGCAAACGTGGCCGTTCTAGTCTCGTAGAAGCCAGAGTGCATTCTGGTGCAAGCAGCCAGTTTGCGAGTGTTCTAGTGAATTAGAATGTGTCATAGCTCTTTCATTATTGCCATATATACCAGGGCAGAGAAGTTTTCGAAATAAAATTATTTTATGTGTAAAACGTCGAAGCAATAGTGCTTGTTGCAATGTGCTGGAGTCTGACTAAATATCCTAGTTGCACTCAAAGCCAGAACCATGTGCGCTGGAGGTGTATATGGGTCATTTCACGTCAAATCGCACAACTGTAAGATAAATTTAAACTTGATGTCCCAGATTTTAAAACTTTTTTGTAAAGAGTATAGGCAACAATATGAAACACATTTTCAGTCTTTTCCAAATACTACTTTTAAAGAAAAAAATATTTTCAAACTTTTTGACAAAATGCTCGCCTCACAAAAATTATTTAGGCGACATAGGGAGGGAGGGACAACTATAATATTCTCAATTAAAGCTAATCTTCAATCCTGACAGGAACCTATTAATTTACCCAGGACGTTATTTAAGTGGGCTAATGATAATGTGACGAACATTACCTTTATATTTTAGCAACGCCAAACGATACTTAGAAAAAGGAATATTGCAAAAATGATACAATAAAAAGCAGTAGAAGGCACAAAGAAAGTACATTTTGAATTGAATGTATTCTATGTATCGTATTGAATGTAAATACTGAATTGTTTGTATTGTATTTTCGTACTGTTTATGATAATTTATATGGTTCTAAATTTCATATTGTAATTGTAAAATGTAATAATATGTTTAATCGGTAATGACCCTGAAGTCGATGCGACGATAAATAAATTTAAATTTAAAAAAGTACATAGTAATTAACATCAAATAGTAGAATACAAAAACTAAATTATTTTATGAAATTTACTAACAAAATTGTCTCTAATTCACTTAGGTTTATCGAAATACAACAACAGTTGAATTGTGAAGAAACCCAGTCTTTAATTAAACACTACACTGTAACAAAATCAGAGGTATATTCCTTCGGATTGAACTGCTCTCTCAACACTCCTGGTACTTAAGAAAGAGCAATATAGAAAAATGTATCATAAAATTAGTAGCGCATGGTTGGTTTCGACAAAAGATGTTTCCAGGGCTTTAGTTATGTGGCGAAAATGCCAATAAAAGTACTTACAGATCGTTATGATGCTGCAGTACGTGTTTCTAATCCATACTTTTACAAAAGTGAACGAAGGAAACAATTGTGGCATGAACGGAAAAAGTGGTATTTTCAGAAGGAAGGTGATTTTGTCATTGAAGTTTCTATCTGGATCGAGCTCCACCGCTATTACTCCCTCAACGCTATCCAACGCCCCTACGTTCGAAACGACTTCTCCCCGCTGGACGAATGAACTCAGAAGGGGTTCAATTACTATGTACGGGGAAAATCTGGTAAGAGAACGTTGCTCGGTGAAGAGAGCGGGTCCGGCGAATATAAAGGCGGTCTTTCTCCACTTTCAGCATTTACCGGATTTTCCACGAGAAATTTTCAAAACCTTTACGTTCAACACTACAGTTACTGTCTGTGGATTGCATTTCCGTCATTCGGCCTGCGCAAGGCATTTCAAATATTCTTCGATAACTTAAAATTCACTGTCAATATTAGACTCATGAAAGCAAAGTTACTATAACTGTGCAATTATTCGTTAGAACTGCCAGGAAAATTCTGCAATTTCATATTCGGCAACTAGAGCTTTTCGCAACTACGCGAAGGAAACGGGTATAAAGAGTACCCCGGATAAGTTGGTAAAAAGTTCCCCTTAACCAAATGACATTATTGGTTACAATATGCCTCGAACATATAAATAAGATTTTTGTTAGGTTGGCCGTCCTGCCACCCACATCCCATTACAGCCAAAACGTGTTTTTTAAATCATTTTTTTCGTCAACTTAAAACTATTTTATCTGATTGAAAATACGAAAAATAAGGAAATAATTTATACTATCAGAAAAATATTTGATGTTTTCTCAGCGCCCAATTCAAACGCAAAAATATTTTTGAAAAAATAACAAAAAAAAATGTTTACCGTCTTAGAATCCTGGAACAGGCTCGAAAAAATCTCAAACGTTCCTGTCGAAACACAAATTGTTGTGAATGTTTTTAAGATATTTTTGATTGCTGGACTGTAGTTTAAAAAAATAAAAACAATTTTTACCATTTCCCACATTTAAATCACGTTTATTTTAAAAACACATTGCAACAGTTCTATGGATTTATTTTAGTGTTTATTATCCGTTTGTATACAGTGTTGTAGCTCCCAGTAATATTTTGACCTTGGAGTGTAGTTACAAATTATGTAAGGTATAACTTTAGAACAAATAATATCCATATTTTTGCATATTTGAAAAACTCAAAAATATAGCAAAAATAGCACAGAATTTTAGTTATAATGTTAAAAATTCTGATTATGTTTTGTGGGAAATGCTTTGCCAACTTAGAGGACACCTAGAAATAATAACTCGAGCAATTCAAACATTCCCTGAGTTTTGTTAATTTTCATAAAGATTGGATCGTGATCAGCGTTGTACACCGACATGCCACTGCATACTGTTGTTACAATTTAAACCAAAAATGCATTTTAAGTAGATTTAATAGATTCAATGAATAGTGCACACTAAACACTTGATACTATTAAAGTACACTGGTGTGCAGTAGGCAATGTTTTTCCACTTAACAGTCCTACCGAAAACGCGGAGGAACGGCACAACGCCGTTTCACAGGCGCAGGCACCGGTTCGAACTATGCGCCGGGAAGTAACATTTGATCACAATTTTTTGGATATTTTTTTAAAATACTGTACGAGTCATTTTTCAAGAAATTCAACTTTTTAACGGGAGCTCTCAGACACCCCCTCTCTGAGTCTTTATGAGAGACATACCAAAGTACTATTTGAAATTTGTTTCATCGGGAATCATTGCAATGAAACAAATCATTTAGATTAAAAGAACATGGCTGAATATAGAAACATCAAAACTGTTAGATTAATAATCGGCTATGTCCACATATTTTTATTGCTTTTTCCCGACCTACAAACAGTTGCGCACTCAAGGGAATGGCTCATGGGGATTCAGAGCCACCGCCCCAGAAACCAACGATACGCATTCCAAAATACAGCTTGTACTACTGTTCTATACTTACCAAACTCTTTTACTAGGTCAACTATTTCCTTTATATAGGCATAAAAAGTCAACAAAGAAAACTACACTATATATTCACCAAAATTCTTTATAACAAAACATCAAGTTGACAGAACATTATACTCGTAGCCTCCTTTAGAACAAATCTTGGGTGCGCCTCTGAATATAGAGTGAATCACGTAACTTCAGCACCTCCTGGTTGAAGTTCTTGCAATGATGTTTTCACAGGTGCGTACCAGGGAACGGGGCTAATTGATACACGTATTCATTTCTATTCTATCACTTGTATTTTACGAGATATTGACGTATTTTTGTTTTTCTTCTAATGGAACTATATACATATTTTTAGTCTACCATGACGAGCGTAAAAAGACGAATCCAATGATATACACATTGGGATAGCTTAGATAAGCATCTTTGTGAGTAATTTTGATTTTTTGCGACACGTGTTTAACGGATATTTCGAATGGCAGTCCACCACCGAAAGTCACGCAGCGCTCCCCCTGCTAACGGGCGCTCGAATAAGGGAAGCTGATGGAAGGATTTGAACACACGAAACGTATTTCAAATCCTCACAAAACTGTTCATTTTGTTCCTGAACTCTGCTTTCCATCCTACAGCATGGTTGAGATTGTTGTATTTACCGATTGAAAGAAAGAAATGGATTGAAAATAAGGATTTGTCGTGAATATGTATTGAAATAAAATTGTTACTTCAACACAATTTAGTTGGATGTCATACCATAGGATATTAATGGCATTTTGAAGGTTAAACACAATAAGAATAGATTATTAACATTGTACACATTTTCAGCAAACAATTTTAATGTTATTGAGCATATAATAACTTAGGGGTAGAATAATCCAGTGGAATAATAACAATAATCACTACAACAAGAATATTGTAAATAAAGGCAAACACACAACAATGCTACCCAGTTTACTTGAGCATAATGTCCACCATTTACAGACAAACACATTTGAAGGCATTTGTGGGAAGATGTATTAACTGCAAACAGTGTTTCGTTTTAAACTTCAAAACATGCTGCTACAATGCGTCTACTCATATCTTCTGATGTCGTTGGAGACTCTTGACACATGCGGTTTTTAAGAACGACTCAAAGAAAAAACTACACGCCAGAGCCAGCAGTGGATTCTCCACTGCCCTGTAATGGGTCTTTCTTAAATTCATGTTGCCATGGCTAGTGAATGTCGCTTATCAGTAAATAACACACATTCCCAAAACGTGTTGTCATTCCTTATTTGACTCAAAGCAAATGCACGAATCGCCATGCATTTTTCAAAATATTTACCTCCCAGATCTTGATCAAAGAATATGTGACAAGGATGAAATTTGTCCGGTGTAGAATGCAAATCATACTGGATTGGCTTACAGCTACATCTTTGGCAATAGAGAACGTATGCGTGGATGAAGTGATGTCATTGTCAGTACAGGGATTTCACTTTCCTCATTCGTGGCTGATCTCTTTGTTCTACATTTTGAAAGTTCCACTGCTTGGAAACTGTTTGCAGTTAATAAATCTTTCCAAAACCGCCTGCAAATGTGTTCGTCTGTAGATGGTGAACATTTTGAACATATGCTCAAGAAAACTAGGTAGTATTGTAGTGTGTTTCCCTTTATATGCTATATTTTTATTTTAGTAATTATTGTTATCTCACTTTTTCTTCCGTACGTTCTATTATATGCTCATTAACTTTAAAAGTATTTGCTGAAAATGTTTAATATTCTTATACAATGTCATGTGTTCTTATTGTGTTTTATTTCAAGATCCCATTAACACCCTGTGGTAAGACATACAATTAAATGTGTTGAAATAACAATTTTATTTCAATACATACTCATGACAAAATCTTATTTTCAATCATTTAGTTCCTTCAATCTTTAAGTAAGAAAAAATCAGAAAATGCGGAAGGATGGAAAACAATGTTCAGGAAAAAGTAAGCAGTTTTGTGAAGATTTGAAATACGATTTGTATCTGCAAATGCTTCCAGAAGCTTCCCTTGGCCGATCGCACTTTAGCACGGCGAGCACTACGTGAGATATATATATACACATATGTATTATATATATATACATATATAATTGGTTTCGTCTTTTTTACGCTCACCATAGTAGACTAAAAATACATGCATACTTCCATTCGAAAAAAAAAAACAAAAACAATATCTCGTAAAATACAAATGAAACTAGAAATGAATACGAGTATCAATTAGTTCGGTTCCCTCGTACACATCCGTGAAAACTGCATTGCAATAACTTCAACCATTCGAAACTGCAGGAGGTTCTTAAGTTACGTAACTCATCCTGTATATAACATCTTATGGTATTAACACCTACCAATAATATAATCCGGTATTAGTTGATGTTTAACTATTTTAAGAGTGAAACGTTTTTGATTTTTTCGTTACCGGAATAAGTGGACACAGCCGGTTTTGAAACAGCCCGATATTTGAGTAATAACCAATATGACATACAGTTCTGTTGTTCCCTCGGGCAAATGATCAGGCACCTTTGTCAAAGCTTTTTCTTGACAATCCACAATGCCATCAGCACAGCGACATGGATGAGGACACTGAGGTTCACTTAAACATTCACCAGTTGGACGTTCAACGAGGCCTATAAACAAAAGTATTTAACAATTATTGACACTCTCACAATAATATTAAATAAGAAAAAAATGAACATAATACTTTTGGTTTTCTACGAAATCTAAAATATTGCAAAAACATCTTACTATAACAACTTAAACCAGTTATGAAAGATGAAACCAGCGTGTAAAAGATGAAAAAAGTAATATGGGTGGTGGGTAGGGTGGAGCACCTAAAGTTGGCCACAGCAAATATCTTGAAAACGGTTTGAAATATCGAGATTCTGTTTGTACCATGTCGTTGCAGATGATGGGACAAATAACATATTTCGTTTTCTTGTTAGTGCCACATCATATGAGTGTAATACAGAAAATAAAAACGTTTAACATAGATAGTTCGGTGGGAGGAACAAGGCGGTGCACTTGTGAGAGGAAGTTGCGCGCTGTGAAAGGGTTGGACGAGGGTGCAGGAGAGGCGTGCGGCGCGGGCGAGCGGAAGCAGGGGGTGGTCCGTCAAAATGACAAAGACGGTCACTTCCAAAGACGATGTCCGGCCGCGCTTCTGGACGTCGAAGACGAGTGAAACTGATTGTGTGATAGATACGACGAGCCCCTGATCTCCCGCGGCGAGCACGCATCTGGGTGACAGTGGCATAGCACCTTCGCACAAAGAAGTTAAGACGATCAAAATAACAATGGGTGTTTTGGGGAACATGTACATGCATCCGTTGAGATTCTGGCCCATTTAGGGAACCAACCAATGAGAAACACTCGGCCAAAACATTCAAATTCCTAAAAGATCATTGGATAATTAGAGTAAGGGCGGGGGTATGCCGAAATGACTGAAGAGGATGAGTGAGCTGAGGTGGTAAAGGTCTTCGGGCGAAAAAGGCATTCGAGAGATAGACTTGGCCAGTAAGACGTGCTCGAGAACGGACGTGTGGAAGAGACTCGAGAGAGTAAAATTTGATTAGTGCTAGGTTGTCCAAGTTGGACTTTGCCGATTGCTCATTGATCTGGACGGGCATGACATTACGCAGGTACGACTTCTACAATGACCAGGAGTCATTGAAGTGCATCAGTTACGCCAGCTCTCTCAATTACGAAAGCAGTAAGCAATACGGCATCGTGTGGGTAGCTGCCAACGAGCAACAGCCAATTAAAGGCTTTTCGATTACCACTGCCTCATAGCCAACTGACGTGTAGCCACGCATACGCATTTCAAACGCGTGGTAAATAACAAGGCTGTTGTAAAATTTGAACGAGACAACACGGAAGGGCGGCAGTTGATCGAGTGTGACGTTATTGAAAGGGGACGAGCCATTGTACGGGGAGGCGGTTCCTCATGCAGCCTTGCATGATGGGAGCGAAGGTACAGACTCGTGGTCGTCAAAAGGTCTCACTCTCTCCTCTCAGCTGGTGTCCAGGCAGGCAGGGGACGCAGACACGTTTAAGGTCAGAAGATTCAACGGGTATGTAAGAGGCCTATACTCTGGACTGAAATGGTCAAAGCACCGAAAGATTAGGACCATGAGAACAAGTGTTATTGAAGGGTAAATATAGTATTAATAGTAGTAACTGTGGGTGGAATGCGATTTTCGGCCACAATTGTATCAAAATTAAAAGAGCAAACGGCATGAATATTCACGATACAAAAATGTATTCTCATTTCCACTTCGCCAGCCATGATAATTCCACAAAACCCATTGCATATCATATTAAATAATAGTAGATATTAGTAAATAGTAGATGCCAAATCACCCGGAAAATCCAACTGAGTGCTTCACGGAGGAACGTACGGCCGGGAATTTCAGAAAGGTAAGAGGGAGCATGGACACGTGTGTGCGCGATAAGGGTAGAAAGGGGGAATCGACATGTCACAGACATGTGTTTATCTAAAAACAGCCCAGTCAGAAAAACGACAGGCGGGGTAAACATCTCAGTAGGTTCATCTAAATCCTCGCGGCGGCTGGAAGCTGCATCCTCGCGGCGGCTGCATTACAATGTCGTCGAGTCTTGCCTCAGACTCGAGTCGTTGCTACTTAGCGGCAAAAATTATGAAAATGGCGGCAACTGTGATCGTGACAATGGTGACGATGACTGCGACAACGGTGGGCACGACAACAGCGGCGGCGACGACAACCACAACGGCGGCGACGGGAACGCGGGTGCGTTGACGACGTGGGGCAACCTGAGGGAGGCGACGGCGGCAGAGGGGAACATTAACGGTGCCGCCAACATGGATGTGTTCACCGCGGCGACGACGATGCGGGAGGAAACAGACGAAACGTCGAGGCTGGACGGAAAAGTGGACACCGTAAATGTTCAGGTGAGGAAAGGCCTCACAAGGCTGTTGCAGATGAACAGTCGCAGAGTAAAAAAATAAAGAAATAGAATTTTGGAATTTAGTCAATGCTTGTGATCCTGATGTAATAATAGGAACTGAATCTTGGCCCACAGAAGAGAGAACTAACTCGGAAGTTTTTCGTCCGAATTACAGGTCGTTTAGACGAAATAGAAATACTAGAGAAGGGGGATATATATTTTTGGTAAGGATGCAATAGATGTAAGGAGAAATTGGGTCAGCGAAGAAACTGAAATAATGGGGATAGAAATGAGTAATTATGGGAATGTGTTCGAAATTATCGCTCGCTATGGGCCACCAAATGAAAAAAACGTGATTTTGGAAGCCATTTCTGAGAAAATAGAAAACGCCGATGTACATCCTATAGTTATCCTGGTGATTTAAATATTCCAGACGCAAATTGGAAAGGCGCTGTGAGCGAAGCGACAGTACAACAGTCAGTGAACAGACTCGTCTGAGAAGGGGGATTGGCGCAGGTAGTAGATAGACCGATGCGGCAGGAGGCACTATTAGATGTTTACTTAATTAGGCCGCAGGAGCTTTTCTTGTCTTGCGACGTCATTGATTGCATAAGCGACCGCAAAGCGGTGTTAATTGACTTAGACATAAATATTTCACAGAACAGAATTCCTAACGGTACAAAAATATGGCAATTCAAGAAGGCAAACACAGAGGGGCTTTACCACTACCTGAGAGAGCAGTACGATCCTTTTCTAAGAATAGATGGGGGTATAGAGGAAATTTGTACCGCGTTTAAGAGCAATTCTAGAAAATGCGCTGCAAATGTTTATGTCGCACAAATACTTACAAAGAAAATCAGATCCAGAGTATTATAATGCGAAAATTGAAGCGACTGAAATTGATTGCGACATATGAAGAGAAGAACTAGAAAAGCTTTCAATAATAGACATCGCAGTGAAAATCATAGGATACATTTCCGTAACTTTCAAAAGAAAAGAAAAGAAAATTGCGCAGGAGATATTTTCAAAGAATATTCTCGACAATAAGAGAAATAATTGGTCAGGGTTTTACAAATATGTTCGCAGAAGAAGAGGAAATAAAGAAGAAATTCCTATCGTTAGAGATGCCAAGAATGGGTTACTAATAGATGATCGGGAAAAAAGCAAATGCATTTGATGCCTACTACCGTTCCGTTTTTAAAACAAAATCTCACCAGACTCAGATATCGAAGGAGGCTGTACCAAATCAGTTCAAGATAGACGTAAATGCATTGCGACGAACGAATCAAATCTATGAGAAATGGAGTCACGGTGTCCAGATGACATTTCAACGGACATAATTAAACTCAGTTGAGATGCAACATTACCTTCACTAACATGATTATTTCATGTTTCGATCAACAATTTAAGTGTGCCCGAAGATTGAAAGCTATCAACCGTTGTCCGATTTTTAAGAAAGGTGACAGAACTGTTTTAGACAATTATAGAACGGCAAGTCTTACGTCACTTGTATGTAAGCTAATGGAACATTTGATAACTATATTAGACAAGAATGGGAACAAAAAGAATGGCTATTTCAGGGACAGCGTGGTTTTAGAAATGATTTCTCTCGCGAGATTCGCATAGTTTCAGGATATAGCAGATGAAGTTGATGATAGTGGGAGGGTGGATGCCGTAGTAATAGCTATTGCGAAGGCATTGATGTCCCACACGATAAACTAGTGCATAAATTAATTCATTCCGGTATTGTCACCGCTGTTGTGGCGTGGATTGATGAGCTTCTCCGAGATAGGAAACAAAGTCCTAGTTGGGCAACAATTTTCTACTGTGGCAAAGGCAACTTCAGTGATCCCTCAAAGAATCGTTATTGGACCTCTCCTGTTTCTCGCGTTTGTGAATGACCTGCCAGACATTTTAATCTCAAAGGTAAGACTATTTGCAGATGACTGTATAATATATCGAGTTGTTCAATCAAAATTAGACAAGGATATTTTGCAGGTGATCTAGATAAATTACATTTCTGGGCAGAAAAAAGCATGATAATAAATAGTTTAAAAAGCAAAAGCATCATGTTTGGTACGGGCCGCAAATATAGTGAAACTCAATACCGTTTAGGTAACGAAAATATTCCACGAATCTTGTCTTGAAAGTACCTGGGAATATTTTTTGATAGCAAATTGAGTTGGGAAAATCAGGTAAACTTCGTCGTAGGGAATGCCTGGAGGTCTTTGCATTTTACTATGTGAATACTAAAAAAAAGAGTACTGAGAAAGCGAGAGAATTAGCTTATCTCTAGTTCGTCCATTAATGGAATAAGGGGCGATTTGTTGGGACCCTTATAGAAATTCACAAAACGAATATTTGAATAGAGAACAGAGAAGAGCGTGTAAACTTACTTTCCACAGCAATAGAAAGTACAATGGGAGTCTCTAGAAATCAGGAGGGTTAAGGCAAGACTCTGTGCTCTGTACAAAGCGTATGCCGGTAATCCAGCTTGGAAATATATTTTCATCCGACTCAATAGACCCACTTACTTTAGATTTTTAGATGAGATCACAAGCACAAAATGCTGCTCAGGCAACAGAGAACAGATGTTGGAAAATTTTACTTCACAAATAGAACAATAACGGACGGGAATAATTTGCCTGCAACAGACATGGAACCCTTTCCTCTAGGCGTACAAAGATTTAAAAGTACATTAACTAAGGTCATTTGTAAAATTTGTTAATTAGTAAGTTACGCTTAATAAAAGTTATTATTTTATTATTGTTATTATTAGTATTGTGATAATTACTATTAAATGCATTGTTTTATTAAATATATAATTATATTTAAAGTATTAGTTGAATTGAAGTGTCGTGACGTGTTGTGAAGTGCAGTGTATTTAAAAAGTGTATTTATTAGTTAAAATATCTGTGCAGGACAGCCATAAAATGTGGAGTTAATGCTATTATTATCTTTGTCATATTATTCTTATTCTTATTACTATTATTATTGTCTTAAAATGATTAAAATTACATTGTATTAATATTCCCAATTGTAATATATTAATTTTAGTGTTCTACCACCAGATTGTATAAATCTACTCCTAAATCTATGTAATTTTAGAGATATTGACACAATTTGTTGTTGTTTTTTTTAATGGAAGAAAATATTTTTTCCGGCATTCTTAAGTTCTTCAAAAATGAAATTCGATGAAATACATATTGTTAATACTCGTAAAGTATTTTTTTGCAAAAACAGTACAATTAAGACTTGGTAAATGTCATGCCGCAGTGCGCAAGGACCTCGCTGACATCGTATAGTACGTGAGTCGACGCACCTCGTCGGAAAACGAGAAAGTTTGCCGATTACGGGACTTCCAATGCTCTTACTGGTAATGCAAATGGCCTCGGTTTTTGACTTTCACAAGTTCTACATGCGCAAGGAAGGAGGAGTGTTTTAAATCACACTGATTTCAGCGGAGATGTGTACCTAAATACCTTTATTAATTTTTAATTTGGGGAGACTATCGTATTCCAGGGAAAAAGAAAAAAAATATGTGTACACTTAAGAGAAATCATAGCACACTTATTTTATTTTATTTAATAATTTTGTAACAATTCTGTTGCAAAGTATTCATAATGAATTCATAACATTCATTTTTCGACGAGGTGCGTCGACCCATGTATACAATGTCAGCAAGGTCAGCTATGCGTGCGCGCTGCAGCATGGAGTTTATGAAGTTCTAATTGCACCGTTTTTTGCAAAGAATACTATTCGAATATTAACAATATACATAGCCCTGCATTTCATTTTTAATGAACTTGAAAATGCAGGAGAAGAAAATATATACTTTCATTAAAAAAGTTGTGTCAATATCTCTAAAATTACGTACGGTACTATCAAGAAAACGAAATATGTTATTTTCCCCATCATCTGCATCAACATGGCGCAAACAGCATCTCATACCTCAAACAATACCTCAATCCCTTTTCAAGATATATGCTATGGCCAACTTAGGTATAATATAGGAGCAATTACGCACTTTAAGACTCCAAAGTTGGTCCCTTGGATACAGAGGATGTCAGGGTGTGTTAGGTTACATAGGTACTGTACACTTTTTAGTCTGGAGTAAAAGACATTTACAGTCCACAGAAGAATTTTAATTGACTGGTGTTGATTTCTATACTGGAGTCTGTTTCAATACTTGATTCATCTGCAGTATGAAGTACTGAGTTTATTTTCTTGATAATCCTGGTGAGCCTGCCTTTTATGGTTTTGTTGGTGAGATGTGGACATAAACTACGCATCATTTTGGTGATGGGTGATATGTCCTGTGAGTAGTCAGTAGCTATAAATGTAGAATCATTAGCACTGAAAGAGTTTTCTCAAAAGAATTTGAACTGTAAGTACGGGGTAGTTATCTTGTGTTATCTTCAATGATGTGTTTGGTAGGGGTTATCAACTTTTTCATATTTTTTTCTTTCTTTTCTTTTTTGGTTCTTTTGAGACTTCTTCCATATTATTTGTTTCAGTTGTATTGCTTACAGACTTGGAGGGTGAAGAGGAGTTAGAATGGGTACATTTTTTATTGTTATTAAGGGAGACTATGTTGTCATTAGTTAGAATTTCTTCATTGTTTATCTTCATTAGTAAAAAAATACAGATTTAGAAGGTGGTGAAGGATCAATTGTGGGCATTTTCTGTAAGATCATTGAGACTTTGCATCTTCGCAGCTTCAGTGTTCTTTTTCATAGAGAGCGGGATCTGGCAAGTCACAGGATTTTCCCTAATGTGTTCACTTTCCATGCGAGCACTGCTTAAATTGGTAGTCTTATGTTGATTAGATATGTTATGTTCAGCTAAGTGCCGTGTGACAATCAATGTACATTTCATCAGTTGTAAAAAATATCCTAAATGTTGGTCCATCATAATACACAGTAATAGATTCAGTTAGTAGACCCACATCTTTAGGGGAAACATACACTGCGAAAACTCATAATGTGGGAGAACCCTGTGTCGAGAAATACCAGCTTTTACAAATAAAATTTTAGATGCCAATTTGATATTGTTTGTGGAGAGAACATTCTCTATCATTGAGTGTGTGGTGAAGGAACAAACATCAGATATAATTATTATTTTGATCTTTGTTAAAAGTGGTCTCAAATTCAGTTTAATCATTTGCGTAAGTTATCAGATTTGAGTGAGTAGATACTGGAGGTGGCGGTGTTGGGGTTATGGAGCCCCGATGCCCGGGGGCTCCATCGTTGAGCAGGTTAGCCGCTGCACCCGCAGACCGTACAGTTCATTTCAGACACAACTCGTGGAAGAAGAATATTACCACTATGTAAATGTCACTAAGTTCACTGTCTGAATGACAATATAACAGCGGTTTCACTGGATGCGATCGGAGCACGATGTGTCTCGGTCGGCTGCCTCAATGTTGTGTATGTTATCCTGTCGGCGTTCAAGAATGAACTTCAGAAATTTCCTCCGCTTTATTGTTTCCAAAGGAAATGAAAGTTAAAATTTTCGTACAAATTTATGGTACTTTTCTTCGATTTTTCGTTTATGTAGAGTATTAGTTATAATGCTAATATAATCCAAACCCAACCAATTCAACCGAAGTGCCTTTGGTGCATATATGCGTTTATTTCGATAGACAAGATCAGTATGATTTCTAACTTTTGCAAATGAAACCTACAACGATACGGAATCAAAATGTTTTGAAGTAAATAAGTAATTTGTTAGTTCTAAGTTAAAATTATTAACTTCCTTCAATTTACTTTCTTTTTAAAAGAATAGCAATAACTTCCAAACACGCTCTCAAATTATGTTTAGGAATCACAGGAAATTCAAAGATGCAGCCTATGTTTGACGCCTAATACACAAATAATTCACATATTTTCGAATCCAAGGAGCCGGGACATCAGCCAGATCGTTTGCGAAATATCAATTTTAGAGAAAATCTGCTGAACGGTTTGGCTGCTAGGGTTGTTCACGTACGGACGGAATGATGTTTGGGGGTCAAGGACCCACAAAACATGACTTCTGGCTACATCACGTGTTAGAGGACGTTTTTTCTAAATTTAGCAACTGAATGTCTCCACTTTTTCGTTACCAGAGCACTGTAATAACAGTTTGCTGCCGAAAATTCCCTCTTTTTTTCGCGGAGCATTGTATAACTTTCTCTCTACAGAGTAAGCGGTAGAGAGAAAGTATAAACGGCTAATGACTTACAACTGACGTCCCATATTAAAGAACGAGGCAGAAATAGAAAGAAGCCATGGTATGATAAAGAATGGCGTATTTTACGCAAAGAAACGAGAAATAAATGTCGAAAAATGGCATAGAACTAAAAAACTTGGAATGAAGAAATGATTACATTAGATCAAGGAATAACTACGCTCATGTAACGAAAAAAAGAACAAATTTCAAATCACTCAAAAAAGCTAACTTTTCAAATAACAAGAGTAGTACCGCCTTTTAGAAAACTCTCCGTACGTCTTTTAGAAAACTCTCTGTAAATTAAGAGGGGAAAACGTTAATCTCAAACAAGTGGTGCTACAGAATGACACAGGCTTTCCCGAATTAGTTTTCTAATTCCTATAGCTCGACTTGCTATACGAGCCACATACTCTTGCCAAATGCCATCTATCACCGCCCAAAGTTATTTTTTCTTAAATTTTCTTAATTTTGCGCCTTTGTAATAGAAAAACGTAAATATTATTTTAATAATATTAAAAAATAATAAAACGTCAGCCGGTCCGGATGGCCCAAATCGCTAAGGCAGTAGGGCCGTAGCGATCTCGGACCGAAGGATCAGGAGTTCGAGTCCCGCCTCGGGCATGGTTGTATTGTGTTCGTCCTTTCACACCCTTATCACCATCATATCGTGTCATCCTCATAGTTACCATACCGTTACACGCAATAGTGGTCGTTTATGACCTAGTAGTTGATGCGACCTGTGATTGTGCTTTAAATAATGTCATATATAGTTTCTCGAAACTCAAATGTTTTCTGTGAAAACTGGCTTGAAATACCGCATTTTCAGAAACACTCAAATGCCTTTTTCTCATAAATGATTACAAATGTTTTTTTAACTTAATATGCTATAATGTTCATTTAGGGGTATTCATTTGTTTTTTCTAAAAGTACACAAACGTTTTTTAATTAACTTACGCCGTTAATATATATATTCCCAGCAATTTGTTAAAACTATAGCATGTGGGTAAAAGTGTTTCGAATAACTTCAAATGAAGTTTTTCGCAAAATAAAAAAAAAATTACGAAAAAGAACTTCAAATTTCGAATTTACTGTAGCGTTTAAACGCCATTTTCTAAAAAAAAACGGTTCCAAATTTTCAAAGGATATTGTCATTTAGGACTAAGTTACAAACTTTTTAATACTCTTAAAAATATTTCCGTGCTTGTATTAGGAAAGCGAAAAATTAAGAAAATGTCAAAAAAATGTAATTTGGGTGGCGATAGATGGCAGCTGGCAAGAGTAAGTGGCAAGTTCGAGTAGCTAGCCGAGACCAAAGCAAATAGAGAACTTAAATGGGAAAGTCTGTGCCGGCCTGTAGCACTACTAGTTACTTTCTCGTATACGTACGTATACGTATGTACGTATGTATCGTATCGTACCGTACGTATCGTATACGTACGGAGTAATATACGTAGTATACAGAAAGTTGTGTAATGCTGCGGAAAATCGATTTCGAGATTTCAACGCAAATACAGGTTTTGGGGTTCCCTGACACCGAAGAATTGATTTTTTTGTCAAAACGTCCGTCTGGTGTATGTGAACAACTCTAGTGCCTAAACCATGAATAGGATTTGTTTTCAAATTGAAGAAATCCCTGTCCATTTAACTTGAGCTGAACCTCTGCGATTTTGAAAAATATAAATTGTTGGGGGTATATTACATGAAGGCCACTGGACATTTTCAAAATTTTCTCAAAAATGGCTTCAAATATTTTCTTTAAATTTCTTGTAAGAAGAGAGTGAAATACACTTATAAAGGTTATATACGCCAGTTTTCACTGTCTAAATTTTCGAATATTGTAAAAATAGGTTTTCTTTCGGCAACTTTCTACAGCTACAATATTGAAGATACAGATTTTTTCTTCAAAAGGAATTTGTTGTCCATAATTAGTTCTTTCATGACGGTCATGAACTTTTTATTCAAATTTGTAGTAGTTTTCGCACAATATTGCGTGCAATTTAAAAAAAAATACAAAAACAAGATTTTTCGGCGCTAATGGTGTATACAGACGGACGGCTCAAATTTTTTCTCTTAACTTTAGGTAAGGATAGTGCTAAATGTACTTTATAAGATGATAAATTCCATATCGCTTTATTCTTTATTTTTTTTCTCAAAAATTACAAAAAATTAATTATTGCGACTAGCATCTCAGTTAATATTTACACTATCGGCGGTTTGTTCACATTATTATATATTTTGAGTACACGAGCTTCAAATAGTATCTTACGAAGTTTCTCGAAAAGTCACCAGTGTTCTTTGAAAATGACCTCTAATTTCCGTCCTTTAAAAAACGCTCGAACGCCATTTTGACAAACACAGCTACAAATTTTTTCTTCAAACGTTTTGTACGAATAGTGCAAAACACATTGCTTAAGATGTCATAAAATACATTTTGCTGTATCTTTCCATTTTTTTATGACCCAAATGTAATTTTTTAAGTATCTCTCACGCCGTTAATATGCACCTTTCCAGCGATTTGCAATCATTTTTGCATTTGAGAGTGACCGTGCTTCAAATGAGCTCAAATTAAGTTTTTCTAAAATTAAAATGCTTTCTGTGAAAAAGAGCTTCAAATTTCGCATTTACAAAGTGGCTTTAACGCCTTTAGCTTAAAAATGATTCCAAAGTTTTCAAATTGACAAATAAGACAAGGTTTTAATCATCTTTGATATTCTTTAAGTAATCAATCGGTTCTACCATTAGGAAACCGAAACGTTGAGAAAATTGTTTTTTTTTAGTTCTTTGGGCGGCTATAGATGGCAGCTGGCAAGAGGATAGGGCAACACCGAAAAGACACCCAGAATATACACACAAACATTTTTCAATTTTGGTGTGTGTATACATATATAGACCCAAGAGATCTCGCAAGTTTTAATTGGGTCTTACAAAATTGCTTCAAAACAGTGGTAACACCGAAATTACTGACCATTAAGTTACGGCAAGTGCTGACTTTTATATCCCTAATGAATCTAATTCATTCCAATGATTCCTACGTGAGAGGCAAGGTAATTTTTGGCCCTGATGATTGGCATTCAGAGATTTCAAATTCAAGAAGAAACATTTTCTTTAAACAGAACTGTCGGTTAAAAGGCTTCGGGTCTATAAAATATCTTGAACAAATAATTATAAAAGGGGAAAATGTCATAAATAAACCAGTGCCATGGCTCCAAATACAGTAGATTTCTTTAGTGAAGCTCCACGGTGGGGGGAAAAGCTAGTTCGGAAAATTCCCTCATTGGTTGGTAGCTCGTTTGTAGATGGGAGTCATGCTTCGCGAGGAATGAGCATCTAAAGCCTAGCCTTTTGGTTACGTTTTGAATTCAGACGTACAATGGTATCTTAAAAATATGTTTATTTTTTACTGATATGTTATTTCCTCCTGTCTTCGATACGGAGCTCGATGTACACTGGATAACATACCTGGATGAAGAGAATCGTGGTTGCGAGGGAAATATGAAAATAGTTGAATGATGCTTCATGTTCTATAGGGTTGCGAGGAAAATATGAAATGACAAATTGAAAGTATGGTGAAAGTGAAAAGACAGATTGAAGTAAACATCTAGTTAATTAGTAAATAAGTCAATCTGAAAATGAGAAATTTAGGAAATGATAAACGAAGGTAAAAAGTACAATCTTGTACGTACCACGGGTAATGATCTCAGGCCAAAGGCCCTCGGACTTGTTGATCATTAGACCCTTACAACACCCTTGGTGTATAAATAACTACAAATATTACTGTACTAAAGATAAATGTGTCCTTAATATAGTCGGCTGAAGGCCTAACCTTAATTATTTGACAAAGTGCCCTTTATCCTTACAAATAGAGTTGAACATCTCGTACACTCTCAGTACAGCAGCAAAGGACCGAGTGTTGGGCGTCAAGGATTTCCGCGGCTGCCGCCAGGGTCTCTAAGAGCAAGTCTTCGCCATTACAAGGCGGGGTATATAAGGGCAAGTACGACGTCAATACCCGTACGGAATCTCCCACAGATGTCATAGCCTTCTGCGGACAGTTAATGATCTGGGCAGTCCGATCACTGCTTTGCAAAGCAGGGCATAGCGCACGTGTCCCAGAGCCGCACAAAGGCCTGGCTTTGTGAACAACACGGCAGGAAACCTTGAGGGCTCGACGTGTTCTACGCCGCAAGTAGCGCACCCGATGCGCCATTAGAACATATTTAATATATTAAACCCAGTGGCATGCATTCCAGCCCAGTAACCCCGGCAGCTGGAGTAAACAAAAATGAGAATTTGATGAATTTTGAGAATTAAAATTACAAAGAACCGTATGTCACATGATGAAAAATATTGCACCCCTTGTACACTCTATTGCGATCTGTGCGGTAGCCCACTGCTTCTGCAGTGCTCTAACCCCTGCTCTGGCATCTTCACTGGACCTGGGTGTTGCGCGCGCATCTACTTCACTGGGATAGAGGTAGGAGGCGATCGAGGAGAAGCCGCAGCCGATATTGCACTGAACTCAGCGGGGGATGGATGACGTTGCTTTAAGGCCAGACCTCGCCTGGCTCGTCCTGTCTGCGAACGTGATAACTCATAAGCCTGTGCTACACAATGTAAAATTATTTTAAATGGCATGTTTTGTTAGTATATTTTAATGTACAGTTTGTCGAGAAGTTTATAACTTATAAAATGATTATGGGGCACATATTTATCTCAATGTAATGAGAGTGAACCAGAATATTCAGTAGAGTATTTATTATCTTTTTTGAGGAAGGAGGTTCTGACTCACATGTAATCAGATCACTAGAATCCTCGAATTTGTGAATAGCACAGAGTATTCTTCTTAGAGAATCAATGTGCGTGTCAGAGCAATGCCTTACGCAGTGGTGGTCCATTATACTGATTGTGACGTATTATTGTGTGTACTCGTTATTTTGTGAGGATTGTAGTAATTTTGCAGTGTAGAAAATATGCTTTGTCTAACAAGTATTCAGGAATAACTCTATGTAGTATGTAGTCCAGTGAGTGTATAATTGATATTTTGAGGATACTATTTTCAACGAGACAGTTTCACGAGAAGGATCAAGCATTTGAAAATGGTAGGCCAACACCATTAGCACAATTATAGCAAATAATAAAAAAAATTGGGATGGGGAGGGGGGGGGAAGATGGTTGGCCGCTAGCAACTAGGGTATACATAATAATTACCGTATGTCCCTGATTAAACCGTTCCCATCGTTACGGAAGAAAGAACCATTGAAGCTCTATTATAAGAAAACTCGTAATGATAACTGCTCATTTCCGCTCGTAAATAGAGTCAGTCAAAATAAGAAAAGAAACCTCATTCGGACGAACAGTTGGAAAATATCATATACACCCTGGACCAAGATCTCGAAGGACAAAAAGAGGGATCTTGTATCTTACATTCCACCGATCAACCCTGCGGGGACCCTGATCAACCCTTCCAGGGAATTACCATAGCTGAAACAACAGATATATGTTGGTTCTGCTGGAAATATACTGGTCTGCTGGAAATTGTTTATTCTGATAACGATTAGGATTTTTCCTTGCAAATAAAGAATGTTGTCATTGAATTACTCTTTGCCAGGACTGAACAACGCCTGCTCCCATTGCACTCATCTGTCCACGAGAGCGGCGAACGTGCATGTAGTGGGGAGTAGGCAGCTGTGCGGGGAAGGGAGAAGCCTGCCGTTGCACGACGCGGCGCGTTGATGGAATGCCTCGACGTCTAATTCAAGCCAATACGAGCCATGCTGAGAAATTATTTGCACACTTATTTAAATGGGTAACGCCGCTTATTTCTAGCTACAAGGGCCTGAATTCACTGTTTATGTTCTTCTGTGCTCTGCTACGTATCGACATATTTTCCTTTTTTATTTTATTTTTTTAGTTTATGCTCTACTTATGTTTATGCCCATTCTTAATCAATATTTTAATGCAATGATAGTTTTAAAAATATATTATATAATTCTACCTATCAAAAATTTTCGATTTAATAATTGATTTCTAATCAGGAACGTTATAATTCCCAAATGATAGCAAAACGAAGGAAATTATGCAAGTACATCTAACGAAATTGTCCGATGTATCGGATATCGTGCAAGTCGAATGGAAGAGAGCTTTATAAAGATTTAAGCCTACCCCAGTGAAACTGAATTATTGACGTTCTATGGAACCAACAGTACATATATTTGTGATCATTATCCTCCATTATGAATCTGAATAAGAGAAACGAGCAAACCTCTCAATCAATATGTTCCTGGCAATAATTATATTATTACGGGTATTGTTCAATATAATGCAAATGGCTTAATATGTTTTACATGATGTCGTAAACGTTTACAAACAAATAATGTTCAATGATTTGATATTAGAAATATATAATGTACTCTTGCCAGATATTAGAGCACAAAGTAATCACGATTTTTTAAGAATAAAACTTTTTGGCTTTGATAAAACCATCTCATTCAATTAAACATAAATAATGGAAAAATAGTTTATTACTGTCATCAAACAAAAAAATTCAATATTCAAATTTTATATTTAGCACTACACTAAATTTGTGATTACATTGCAACAAAGCGAATTACATTGTCAGCCCTACATGCAATTAAAATAGTTGGAGCCCAAATCAATACGTATGTCTCATTCACTTTAGGTTCATAATTAACATTGTCGTCTATCGACAACAAACAATATAACAGTTCACATACTCTAAGAAACAGTTCATACAACGGTTCGAACTGCGCATTTTTATTGGTGGTCCCTACTCATTTGCCCTCCTCAATTGTCTCATCCACACCCTTCATATTTCTCCGCATTTGCACTCGGCTCTCGAGATCAAAGTACAGTGCTTTGCAGGCCTATTCTTCGCTAATCGAATAAATCATAATTAGTGATTTAATATATTTTTTTTTGTTTTTATTTCACTTTCAATCAATTCAAGTTCGTTCAAACGCAATGTATTGTGAGTCACATCAGCCCTTTGAAATAAAAAACAGAGGTACAATACATTTTTTAAAATTATAATCACATTTACAATATCTTTCTATATTGTAAAACAAAATAATTCTAATAATTTGTTGCGTAATTTATTATATTACATTGACTAAAACCTTCTATCTCTCAAAATGTACAAAACATGACTTCGCCACATTAGTTTTAACCCCCTCATATATATTATCCTACAGGTCAAACACAAAAATACAATCATCCATGCTCTACAAAGAATTCGGCCCCGCGACACTTCGAGCCGAGGCAGCCACGGTGCTCCCACCTCAGCGATCACAGTCCTCCAGGCCGCCTTCCAAGATTTACTTGCCTTCGTATACTTACAGTATTTTAAAAATATTTTTTACAACAATTCTACACCACTAGGCCTCACCTGAACATTTGAACTCCTGATCGTGCAAGTCAGCGACATTCTGACCCTTCAGATGATGCGGTGAAAAACAGCGTGTATAAAGTGCCAATCGAGGATAACGGCGTAGCCATCGGGCTAACCAGGCCAAATGGCAATCGCAAATGAGATTATTATCTGAAAGTCGGAGGGTCCGTAACCAATACATATCCTCAAATATATCCTTAGCCAGAGATGTCAAATTGTTGTTGTTCAATGTCCTGAAAGCAAAAAAAAAAAATTTACAACGCAATCAAGTAGTTCAGATAATCAAAGAAGTGAAAAGAAGAAGGAAGAAAATCGGTGTTTCCAAGAGATTCCAATCATGCTCATAACCAAATGCTGTAACGTTCACGATGGTTAAAAAGTTTAAAAAATGCCGTTTATTGTCGAAAAGACCATTTTCATTTAACTCTAAACTTTTGATTAAAATTTAATATCTAAAACAATGAACATTAAATTAAGTGACACGAGTACGTCTGAGGTTTAATGCTGAAATGTCAATTACACAGCGATTTTGCATATGGAAGTACACTGTTTTTGAATCTGCATTTCGAGAGTATAATGTAAAACTAATGTTAAGTAAAGAGGCCAAAGTTCAACAGACAAAAGACATGAAACCAAGACATTTACACTGTATTGCAATCGTACATTCCCAGTGATGATACACATCTATTTTCTAAATTCAGAAGTTCACGAAGTTCTTATTTACTAATACATGTAAAGGCATATGGAGGCACGTCAGCAGAGGGGGAGGCTCGGCTATCCAGAACGAATCAAAAAAGAAATCCATTGCAATGAAAGAGCTTTTGAAAAGGCGTAGATGGCAGTGCACGGCAAGACGAACGGGAGAGCTCGCCCAACACGAGAACAACAGCGCTAACGACCTGCGTTCGACACCCAAAAGCAAGCAGAGCACCCAAGAGCGAACTGCAACCATCATGGCAGAACCGAACATAGGCAGCCCGGTGTGCTCTCTTAGCAATTAAACACAATTAATGTGAACGTGAAGACTTGGCAAAGCACGATACACCAACGCGTTGAGCGAGCAATGTGAGACGCAGAACGATGAGGAAAGAGAGCCACACACTGGTTCAAACGCGGCCAAAATCAGGCCATAATGGCAAAATTTAAAGTGCGCGTTCGGAAGTTTGCATGATCAAATCTTGTTCAGAAGAGATTGCAGCACAATACGTCAGCTTCAGAAAAATATTTTAATCGTTTTTGTCGTCCTCTCAGTCTCGTAAATTTACCGTTGCTCGATTACATCGAATTCATTGATTCTTGTTGACGATATTAGCGAAGTTAAAAAAGCGTTTAAACAATATTTTTTCTGCCACTTAAAAAAAATAACTTTAAAAAATAGATATATATTTTTCTGGATTGTTTTTCTATTTCGAAATAGAAGACACTTTTGACGAAAAGTTAAGCATATTTTTAAGAAAAAGTTATTAATAATTCTATATTTGATATGGCTGAACCTACTGAGCGTAACATTAGTTTTTATTTTGTAGATTTTATTTCTTTATTTTCTCGCGCTTAAGAAGGCACTTCTTAAGAAGAGAAAGTTAATGTACTGTGTAATGATACGCGAAAAAACGGCGAATCTAATTATAGGGCTCAGGTAACGAAAAAGTGGATAAATCCTATTGCTATATTTAGAAAAAAATCCTTCTAACACGTGGTATAGCCAGAATCCCTGTTTTGTGGGTCCCTGATACCGAAAAATCGATTCACAGCAAAAATTCTGTCCGTCTCAATGAGCAACGCTAGCGGATAAACCGTTCAGCCGATTTCTCCAAAGTTGATATTCCCCGAGCGATTTGGCTGATGTCTCTCCCCTCGAATTTGAAAATGATATTTTAATTTTGAGAGGTACTTACATAAAGCTCCTGGTACATTTTCAAAATTTTGAAAAAAATGAAGCCATCGATGATTAAATGTTGTTGGATAGTGTGAAAGACATTTACAGATATATAATATAGTAAGATAATTTCATATTCGTTGAAAACTATTTTTTCAGAAATTGAAAAAATTCAAATTTTTTCGGCGTCTTCCTACAACTATAATATTAAAGGTAGAGATTTTTATGAGATAATGAAATTTGTTCATTAAAAACAGATTTTCAAATAAGATCATGTTGAATTTTTTGTAACTATTGGTATGTTTGAAGTAATTGGGCGTCAAAATTAGTCACCCCCTCTGAAAATACTGCGCTTCTTGGTCGTAATTTTAGGTGTTTTCAGGCAGTTGGATGCTACGTATGTTAGAATGTGTGTGGTATTTCACATTTCTTTGCTCGTTTCTTACATTGGAGATTTTGTTATACGTTTAAATTTTTTTTTTGAAATTATTTAAAACATTTGAAATAAATATGAAATAAAGATTGCGAGCTTTCAGTCGCCCGCCCCCAATTTAAGTAGTTGGATGTACGTACGTAAGAATTTCTATGTTATTTCATGTATCATTTTATAAATTCCTTTAATAAATTGTGTTAAATGAGAAAACGAATTAATAAGAGGTCATTGTTTTTTGTTACCCACTGTCGAACGCCGCGCGCACAGACAAAACGATAATGACTGCCCTTAGTTACCGGAAATAAAAACGAAAACTTATATAAAAAGAAGTCAGAAAGAAATGCCTCCGAATTTATTACGTATTTATTCTCCAAAGAAAAAAGGTGAAATTAATATGAATTTATTTCTCAAACTTTCTTTATAATTCATTTATCATTCAAAATATTCTCCTTTTAATTGTACAGTTTTTGTTCAACGTTGTACGAGAGCGTGTATTCCCTGGCGGTAAAAATTGTTGTCCTGCTTCCGCAGCCATTGGTGCGCAGCGTTCTTCAAACTTTCACTGTCTTGAAAATGATGTCCGCGCAAACTTCCTTTTAGAGATGAGAAAAGATGAAAGTCAAAAGGAGCAAGGTCTGGGCTGTACTCGTAAGGTGGGTGGGGAAGGCCCTTCCACTGAAATTCTGCAATTGTTGCAGTTGTGAGCAGAGAAGTGTGTGGCCTTGCATTATCGTGGAGAAGAAGAATGTCCAACTGCCTTTTCGTAGCACGAACTCTCCGGAGGCGACCTTTAAGCTTCTTTGACGTTTCGACATATCGATTGGAGTTAATTGTTGTTCCCTGCTCCAAAACGTCCACAAGAATCACTCGCAGAACTCTTCATCCCAGAACACAGTAGTCATAACCTTCCCTGCAAAGGGTGCACTTTTGGGTTTCTTTTTTCGGGGTGTCGTGGAGTGGTGCCATTCCATGGACTGTCTCTTTGTCTATGGTTCAAAAAAATGAATCCATGTTTCGTCACCTGTGGCAATTTTTGATAAGAACTGACTTTCAATCCCATAACAATGCAAGAGATCAGCAGCTATTATTTTCCTTGCATCTTTATTGGATCGTGTCAGTGTTTTGGGTACCCAACGAGCACAAACTTTTGAATAACCCAAATGTTCAATGATAGCCATTACATTATCTTTTCCTATTGAAATTAAAGAACACAATTCACTCGTGGTTACCCGGCGATTTTGTCCCTAGATATTGTCCGCAGTCACCGCTGTGTGTGGACGACCGCTCCGCGGTGCATCTGCCACGTCAAGTTCTTTTTCGTCTCCGACATCTCTGCAGCGTCGACCCCACCGCCGAACAGTGCGAACATCCTCTGTAGCATCTCCGTAAAACTTTTTTAAACGTTCGTGGATGCAAATAGGCGACTGGCATTCCGAATTCAAGAACTAATGCCTCTAGAAGAAGAGACTAAGATTTAATTACAGCACGCTGCTTTAACCGCACATCGATTGTAGCCATTTTGCATGAAAGTACAGTGGTACCAACGTTTGAATGGTAACACTGATACTGCCAAGAAATGTGCAAGGTTTGAGCAAGCGCGCAAAATTTGAATTATCCTAATTTTCCAAAAAGTTACCGAAAACCAATTTAAGAGGCATTAGTTTCTGACTGCCCCTTGTATATTTGTAGAATATTACAATATCACAGTGTTTAATAATCCCTATTATATATTTTTTGATCAATTTGTTTTCAAACGCTATCATTAACGTATTATTTATTAACTTTTAAATATTTTACTTTCTTGCATTCTGCACATTTTTCGCACCAAATGTTCTACGATTTCAACTGAGTTTTACAAAAAATAATTCGGAAAAAAAATTGTGATATAAATAGTATTACATAACATTACAACTGACGAGAAAGTACGTGCTGTTTTAGCACCACTGGTTGTCCTAAGTATTCTGCCTCAAATAAGTTTTTATTTATCAAATAGAATGGCCTTAATCAGAAGAACAAACATGTACCAGACCATATCTGCATCTTTTCGTTTTATGTCCACTTTCCTGCAATTCTACGTAGCAAGATATAACACGAGCTCTCCCGTAGGTGACTTCGACGCCATGGGGAATTAATTTGTATGAATATTTTTTCGATTTCTCCCCCTCTGATATTTTTAATTGATTGACATATAAATACACACACGGTCTTTACAAATTCTGCAATAACATAGATTATATTTATACAGTACAAAATTTCTTGCCAAAAATATAAAAAATATGCTGTTCCAAAACTGAACATGTGTTTATTAATTTGTAATAATTAATATTGTAATAATAATTAATAAATAATGGCGGGCGGTGTTTCAAACATATGACATCCGTTGTCGTGATGACGCACTGGGTGTGAAGATTTAGTCGGTACGCACAGCACGAGAATAAGCAGAAAAACAGAATAAAATATTTAAATTATTCTGTTAAAATTAGAACTGTGTTATCAAATGTTATCAAAAACTGTCGTTGCTACCTTTGTTCATAATTCAATTTAAAAATTAATACAGGTAAAGAAAGAGAAGGGATTACGGATCTCAAGAAAACGAGCGTAGATTCTACTTCCCGATCAATACGATAGTTTAATTTTCGTACGTTAAATAAATCAATGTACTCAAAACCCCCTTAAATAACATTTCTCTGTAATAGATTTATTTTTCTTTTAGCCGAGTTTTCTTTTTAAAACAGTAGGTTTTAATTTCATTCCAGTATTTGTAATCAGCAATATGGAAAATACTACCGTATTTCCATATTTCTACGCATATTCGCTAATTCTTTTACAGTTGGTTTGCCATTTTGAAATTTGAAACTTCATTATGATACTCGAAGTATAAGATTTCGACAACCCTGCAAACGTATATTTTTATCCATTTTCGTTTGTTTTAAATGAGTCGATCAGCCATTTTGAAGCCGCCATTTTGAATTTCGAATTTTCATTATGATATTCGAATTGAGCGAACCCAAAAAATTCCATGATATCTTTTACTCGCAACAAGACTAACTGACATACTTCAATGACGAATCACACAAGACACGTGACCAGATCTCCGAAAGGATAACGCCAGCAGCTACTCACGGACAGATAACGCTAAAGTAGAGAGGTGGGTGAGACCCCGCGTAATAATGCTATAGCTGACAGAGATATGCGCATTTAATTAGATTACAGATTTGGCACTTCGTTTCAGACTAGAAAATCGACGAGTTAAATAATTACAACGCTATGACTTTGTAATTGCAGGCGGCAGAAGTTTACTCAACCATTCGTAATAGGGTAGAAGTTTATTAGACAAAAATGCTTAAAATTGACTTAGCTTAGGTTGAAGCTTTCTTTGTCTTCCGTTGACACCCCGTATTGTACAGACGTAAAAATGTATATTCAGCAAAACCTGTTTTATCACGTCACAAATTATTCAGGTAAAAATTGGCCATTAATTGAGGTGGCCACTCAATGAAGGTGATGTTACTGCAAGATTAAATGAAATCCAATTGAGCTAATTTCTAAGATATACTGTTCTTTTTAACATTTTTAATATCCATAAATGACAAAGTGCAATTTAAACAAAGTAATTAAGGTCAGTTGCTTCCTCTTGGCTAAAATGTTTGACATGACACTCATTCCAGAAAATCACTTTCCGACCTCACAGAATCCAACAAAGACTGTAAGACGCAATCATGTATAAATTTCACAGGTGCGCCGTCTGACTAAGAGTTTAACACCTTCAGATCAGTTTTGCGCACACGACATCCTCCACGAGTCCTTAACAGATTCTCACAGAAGGGAAGAACGAGCAATCAAACTAAAGGAATGCTTTGCAAAGGTCGAACCGAACGTGTTGTTCCATTAAGATATATTTATTAAATACATCTGTGTTTACCAAAAAAAGAAATTAACTTTCCTGCGAGATCAGCCTATTTGGCCTTAAGCCGCCATCCTGATTGAGGTTTTCCTGAGTTTACTCAATCGCTTGAGGTGCATCCCGGGATGGTCCTTTGTATGCAGTCCCAGATATAATGTATACATCGTTGGCTTACGGATGGGAGAGGTTGGGTTGGATTTTCAAGTTTTTCAAGAAAGAGACGGAAAGACAAGAGACGGAAAGACAAGAGACGGAAAGACAAGAGACGGAAAGACAAGAGACGGAAAGACAAGAGACGGAAAGACAAGAGACGGAAAGACAAGAGACGGAAAGACAAGAGACGGAAAGACAAGAGACGGAAAGACAAGAGACGGAAAGACAAGAGACGGAAAGACAAGAGACGGAAAGACAAGAGACGGAAAGACAAGAGACGGAAAGACAAGAGACGGAAAGACAAGAGACGGAAAGACAAGAGACGGAAAGACAAGAGACGGAAAGACAAGAGACGGAAAGACAAGAGACGGAAAGACAAGAGACGGAAAGACAAGAGACGGAAAGACAAGAGACGGAAAGACAAGAGACGGAAAGACAAGAGACGGAAAGACAAGAGACGGAAAGACAAGAGACGGAAAGACAAGAGACGGAAAGACAAGAGACGGAAAGACAAGAGACGGAAAGACAAGAGACGGAAAGACAAGAGACGGAAAGACAAGAGACGGAAAGACAAGAGACGGAAAGACAAGAGACGGAAAGACAAGAGACGGAAAGACAAGAGACGGAAAGACAAGAGACGGAAAGACAAGAGACGGAAAGACAAGAGACGGAAAGACAAGAGACGGAAAGACAAGAGACGGAAAGACAAGAGACGGAAAGACAAGAGACGGAAAGACAAGAGACGGAAAGACAAGAGACGGAAAGACAAGAGACGGAAAGACAAGAGACGGAAAGACAAGAGACGGAAAGACAAGAGACGGAAAGACAAGAGACGGAAAGACAAGAGACGGAAAGACAAGAGACGGAAAGACAAGAGACGGAAAGACAAGAGACGGAAAGACAAGAGACGGAAAGACAAGAGACGGAAAGACAAGAGACGGAAAGACAAGAGACGGAAAGACAAGAGACGGAAAGACAAGAGACGGAAAGACAAGAGACGGAAAGACAAGAGACGGAAAGACAAGAGACGGAAAGACAAGAGACGGAAAGACAAGAGACGGAAAGACAAGAGACGGAAAGACAAGAGACGGAAAGACAAGAGACGGAAAGACAAGAGACGGAAAGACAAGAGACGGAAAGACAAGAGACGGAAAGACAAGAGACGGAAAGACAAGAGACGGAAAGACAAGAGACGGAAAGACAAGAGACGGAAAGACAAGAGACGGAAAGACAAGAGACGGAAAGACAAGAGACGGAAAGACAAGAGACGGAAAGACAAGAGACGGAAAGACAAGAGACGGAAAGACAAGAGACGGAAAGACAAGAGACGGAAAGACAAGGGACGGAAAGACAAGGGACGGAAAGACAAGGGACGGAAAGACAAGGGACGGAAAGACAAGGGACGGAAAGACAAGGGACGGAAAGACAAGGGACGGAAAGACAAGGGACGGAAAGACAAGGGACGGAAAGACAAGGGACGGAAAGACAAGGGACGGAAAGACAAGGGACGGAAAGACAAGGGACGGAAAGACAAGGGACGGAAAGACAAGGGACGGAAAGACAAGGGACGGAAAGACAAGGGACGGAAAGACAAGGGACGGAAAGACAAGGGACGGAAAGACAAGGGACGGAAAGACAAGGGACGGAAAGACAAGGGACGGAAAGACAAGGGACGGAAAGACAAGGGACGGAAAGACAAGGGACGGAAAGACAAGGGACGGAAAGACAAGGGACGGAAAGACAAGGGACGGAAAGACAAGGGACGGAAAGACAAGGGACGGAAAGACAAGGGACGGAAAGACAAGGGACGGAAAGACAAGGGACGGAAAGACAAGGGACGGAAAGACAAGGGACGGAAAGACAAGGGACGGAAAGACAAGGGACGGAAAGACAAGGGACGGAAAGACAAGGGACGGAAAGACAAGGGACGGAAAGACAAGGGACGGAAAGACAAGGGACGGAAAGACAAGGGACGGAAAGACAAGGGACGGAAAGACAAGGGACGGAAAGACAAGGGACGGAAAGACAAGGGACGGAAAGACAAGGGACGGAAAGACAAGGGACGGAAAGACAAGGGACGGAAAGACAAGGGACGGAAAGACAAGGGACGGAAAGACAAGGGACGGAAAGACAAGGGACGGAAAGACAAGGGACGGAAAGACAAGGGACGGAAAGACAAGGGACGGAAAGACAAGGGACGGAAAGACAAGGGACGGAAAGACAAGGGACGGAAAGACAAGGGACGGAAAGACAAGGGACGGAAAGACAAGGGACGGAAAGACAAGGGACGGAAAGACAAGGGACGGAAAGACAAGGGACGGAAAGACAAGGGACGGAAAGACAAGGGACGGAAAGACAAGGGACGGAAAGACAAGGGACGGAAAGACAAGGGACGGAAAGACAAGGGACGGAAAGACAAGGGACGGAAAGACAAGGGACGGAAAGACAAGGGACGGAAAGACAAGGGACGGAAAGACAAGGGACGGAAAGACAAGGGACGGAAAGACAAGGGACGGAAAGACAAGGGACGGAAAGACAAGGGACGGAAAGACAAGGGACGGAAAGACAAGGGACGGAAAGACAAGGGACGGAAAGACAAGGGACGGAAAGACAAGGGACGGAAAGACAAGGGACGGAAAGACAAGGGACGGAAAGACAAGGGACGGAAAGACAAGGGACGGAAAGACAAGGGACGGAAAGACAAGGGACGGAAAGACAAGGGACGGAAAGACAAGGGACGGAAAGACAAGGGACGGAAAGACAAGGGACGGAAAGACAAGGGACGGAAAGACAAGGGACGGAAAGACAAGGGACGGAAAGACAAGGGACGGAAAGACAAGGGACGGAAAGACAAGGGACGGAAAGACAAGGGACGGAAAGACAAGGGACGGAAAGACAAGGGACGGAAAGACAAGGGACGGAAAGACAAGGGACGGAAAGACAAGGGACGGAAAGACAAGGGACGGAAAGACAAGGGACGGAAAGACAAGGGACGGAAAGACAAGGGACGGAAAGACAAGGGACGGAAAGACAAGGGACGGAAAGACAAGGGACGGAAAGACAAGGGACGGAAAGACAAGGGACGGAAAGACAAGGGACGGAAAGACAAGGGACGGAAAGACAAGGGACGGAAAGACAAGGGACGGAAAGACAAGGGACGGAAAGACAAGGGACGGAAAGACAAGGGACGGAAAGACAAGGGACGGAAAGACAAGGGACGGAAAGACAAGGGACGGAAAGACAAGGGACGGAAAGACAAGGGACGGAAAGACAAGGGACGGAAAGACAAGGGACGGAAAGACAAGGGACGGAAAGACAAGGGACGGAAAGACAAGGGACGGAAAGACAAGGGACGGAAAGACAAGGGACGGAAAGACAAGGGACGGAAAGACAAGGGACGGAAAGACAAGGGACGGAAAGACAAGGGACGGAAAGACAAGGGACGGAAAGACAAGGGACGGAAAGACAAGGGACGGAAAGACAAGGGACGGAAAGACAAGGGACGGAAAGACAAGGGACGGAAAGACAAGGGACGGAAAGACAAGGGACGGAAAGACAAGGGACGGAAAGACAAGGGACGGAAAGACAAGGGACGGAAAGACAAGGGACGGAAAGACAAGGGACGGAAAGACAAGGGACGGAAAGACAAGGGACGGAAAGACAAGGGACGGAAAGACAAGGGACGGAAAGACAAGGGACGGAAAGACAAGGGACGGAAAGACAAGGGACGGAAAGACAAGGGACGGAAAGACAAGGGACGGAAAGACAAGGGACGGAAAGACAAGGGACGGAAAGACAAGGGACGGAAAGACAAGGGACGGAAAGACAAGAGACGGAAAGACAAGAGACGGAAAGACAAGAGACGGAAAGACAAGAGACGGAAAGACAAGGGACGGAAAGACAAGGGACGGAAAGACAAGGGACGGAAAGACAAGGGACGGAAAGACAAGGGACGGAAAGACAAGGGACGGAAAGACAAGGGACGGAAAGACAAGGGACGGAAAGACAAGGGACGGAAAGACAAGGGACGGAAAGACAAGGGACGGAAAGACAAGGGACGGAAAGACAAGGGACGGAAAGACAAGGGACGGAAAGACAAGGGACGGAAAGACAAGGGACGGAAAGACAAGGGACGGAAAGACAAGGGACGGAAAGACAAGGGACGGAAAGACAAGGGACGGAAAGACAAGGGACGGAAAGACAAGGGACGGAAAGACAAGGGACGGAAAGACAAGGGACGGAAAGACAAGGGACGGAAAGACAGGGTCGGAAAGACAGGGTCGGAAAGACAGGGTCGGAAAGACAGGGACGGAAAGACAGGGACGGAAAGACAGGGACGGAAAGACAGGGACGGAAAGACAGGGACGGAAAGACAGGGACGGAAAGACAGGGACGGAAAGACAGGGACGGAAAGACAGGGACGGAAAGACAGGGACGGAAAGACAGGGACGGAAAGACAGGGACGGAAAGACAGGGACGGAAAGACAGGGACGGAAAGACAGGGACGGAAAGACAGGGACGGAAAGACAGGGACGGAAAGACAGGGACGGAAAGACAGGGACGGAAAGACAGGGACGGAAAGACAGGGACGGAAAGACAGGGACGGAAAGACAGGGACGGAAAGACAGGGTCGGAAAGACAGGGTCGGAAAGACAGGGTCGGAAAGACAGGGTCGGAAAGACAGGGTCGGAAAGACAGGGTCGGAAAGACAGGGTCGGAAAGACAGGGTCGGAAAGACAGGGTCGGAAAGACAGGGTCGGAAAGACAGGGTCGGAAAGACAGGGTCGGAAAGACAGGGTCGGAAAGACAGGGTCGGAAAGACAGGGTCGGAAAGACAGGGACGGAAAGACAGGGACGGAAAGACAGGGACGGAAAGACAGGGACGGAAAGACAGGGACGGAAAGACAGGGACGGAAAGACAGGGACGGAAAGACAGGGACGGAAAGACAGGGACGGAAAGACAGGGACGGAAAGACAGGGACGGAAAGACAGGGACGGAAAGACAGGGACGGAAAGACAGGGACGGAAAGACAGGGACGGAAAGACAGGGACGGAAAGACAGGGACGGAAAGACAGGGACGGAAAGACAGGGACGGAAAGACAGGGACGGAAAGACAGGGACGGAAAGACAGGGACGGAAAGACAGGGACGGAAAGACAGGGACGGAAAGACAGGGACGGAAAGACAGGGACGGAAAGACAGGGACGGAAAGACAGGGACGGAAAGACAGGGACGGAAAGACAGGGACGGAAAGACAGGGACGGAAAGACAGGGACGGAAAGACAGGGACGGAAAGACAGGGACGAAAAGACAGGGACGAAAAGACAGGGACGAAAAGACAGGGACGAAAAGACAGGGACGGAAAGACAGGGACGGAAAGACAGGGACGGAAAGACAGGGACGGAAAGACAGGGACGGAAAGACAGGGACGGAAAGACAGGGACGGAAAGACAGGGACGGAAAGACAGGGACGGAAAGACAAGGGACGGAAAGACAAGGGACGGAAAGACAAGGGACGGAAAGACAAGGGACGGAAAGACAGGGACGGAAAGACAAGGGACGGAAAGACAGGGACGGAAAGACAGGGACGGAAAGACAGGGACGGAAAGACAGGGACGGAAAGACAGGGACGGAAAGACAGGGACGGAAAGACAGGGACGGAAAGACAGGGACGGAAAGACAGGGACGGAAAGACAGGGACGGAAAGACAGGGACGGAAAGACAGGGACGGAAAGACAGGGACGGAAAGACAGGGACGGAAAGACAGGGACGGAAAGACAGGGACGGAAAGACAGGGACGGAAAGACAGGGACGGAAAGACAGGGACGGAAAGACAGGGACGGAAAGACAGGGACGGAAAGACAGGGACGGAAAGACAGGGACGGAAAGACAGGGACGGAAAGACAGGGACGGAAAGACAGGGACGGAAAGACAGGGACGGAAAGACAGGGACGGAAAGACAGGGACGGAAAGACAGGGACGGAAAGACAGGGACGGAAAGACAGGGACGGATAGACAGGGACGGAAAGACAGGGACGGAAAGACAGGGACGGAAAGACAGGGACGGAAAGACAGGGACGGAAAGACAGGGACGGAAAGACAGGGACGGAAAGACAGGGACGGAAAGACAGGGACGGAAAGACAGGGACGGAAAGACAGGGACGGAAAGACAGGGACGGAAAGACAGGGACGGAAAGACAGGGACGGAAAGACAGGGACGGATAGACAGGGACGGAAAGACAGGGACGGAAAGACAGGGACGGAAAGACAGGGACGGAAAGACAGGGACGGAAAGACAGGGACGGAAAGACAGGGACGGAAAGACAGGGACGGAAAGACAGGGACGGGAAGACAGGGACGGGAAGACAGGGACGGGAAGACAGGGACGGGAAGACAGGGACGGGAAGACAGGGACGGGAAGACAGGGACGGGAAGACAGGGACGGGAAGACAGGGACGGGAAGACAGGGACGGGAAGACAGGGACGGGAAGACAGGGACGGAATGACAAGGACGGAATGACAAGGACGGAATGACAATATAATAGTCGGGTATGGCATGAGGGTACGTAAAAATAGCCACCCGAACAATGAGCGCCAAACCGTACCAAAGGGATTTCCAGAGGGGGAGGGTACCGGGCGCCGGAGTGCCGCAGAGTGAGACAGCTCGCTTACAGAGCGTCCCAGGGCAGCAGATGACCAAGTCATGTGGTATGACCCTTATAAGAAAGTGCCGCGAAGACACCCGTGGTTAACGCTTCTTGGTTTCCTCGCCGCAATACTGCAAAACCTTGCTGTAAATCTCCAGGCTGGCGGGGAGTGCTGTATGCTCCGATGAGTTCACGCACGGCTGAGTGGATCTCTCACAGAAAGACAGAGTGTGCATCTGCCAGAGCACGACAGACGCCGAGTTGCAAGTAGGCCAGGTTGACTATTCGCTGGCGCCGCCGCAAGGCGCGTGTAGAAAGGGCGGCTGATGCGAGTTTGCTCCGACAAAACGCCTCAGAGCTATATAATTGGCACATAATCGATGTAACATTTCGAGTTCATATGTAGTGATTGAATCTGCGTTTAAATATCGGTAAAAAGGTTTTTATCCTATTACATTTTGGCGCTAATTTCAAATTTTTAAACTGCTACATATTTTTTTAATTATTTTCACTATCGTCAACATTGATAAAAAAATCTGGAAAAAAATTATGGAATGTTATAAGCGTCTTTCTTGCCCGTCGTCGTCTCGTGTACGCCCGCGTGCGAATGTTTCTTGCAGGCCGGAAATGATTAAAAAGGTGCACATTTGCTGAGTTGAGTATGTTCAGCACTCAACTGCACGGTTCTAATTAATGCAAGTGACTGAAGGGAACTCTTCACGGCACTAGAATACTGTTCTATTTCATTGCATACTGAATCGCTTTGAATAATTCTGAACTGTACTAATTTGTCACGTCTTCGCCCGACGAAAAACTCCCTTCTGTCTACTTTCAAGTTAACGAATTTCTACCTACACATCTCTCTGACGTTTAAAACTCCTACTTAATCTCACTGGCACCTCAATTATCCACAATATCACCAATATCCTCAATAGCGCCACACGACAATTCTATTTAGATGTTGCTGCGTGGCCGGCGATCGGGATAAGAAGAAAGAGTGGTCAGCAGATCGCCGTTTTTATGCGGCCGCCCTCCGGGTAGGGCTGAGGCGCGTCATATCCCCTGCCCAGTTTGTCCATGTACAAGTCACCTCGTCTGCGCCGCTCCGCGGACATCGCTTGTAACTGCATTGAAAATGACGGATACTAGGCAGATACGCTTTTTTTACTGTCGCTGCGCTCGCTCGGCCTTTACCGCCGTCCTTTGGTATATGTATATGTGTATATGTGTCTATGTGTCTATGTGTCTATGTGTCTATGTTATGTGTATATGTGTCTATGTGTCTATGTGTCTATGTGTCTATGTGTCTATGTGTCTATGTGTCTATGTGTCTATGTGTCTATGTGTCTATGTGTCTATGTGTCTATGTGTCTATGTGTCTATGTGTCTATGTGTCTATGTGTGTATGTGTCTATGTGTGTATGTGTCTATGTGTGTATGTGTCTATGTGTGTATGTGTATATGTGTATGTGTATGTGTATATTGTAGCGAAACCGATTTCTTCATGCCAGGAAAATTAAATTAAACAAACAGACCCGGCCACCATGAGTTCTACTGGGAACAGATTGCGACATGGCCTCACGCGCGCAACCCTGCTTATCTGACAGCCGTCTCCGCCTCCGGCACATTAAGAAAGTCGTTACAGGGTCAGTCGTCGACAGATTTACTGTGGAGCACGTGTTCGCATGCCCAGCTGCGCGAACCTTCTAGATCGCTTTTGAAATCGACAAATTCTTTCACGGACAACGCCCGTCTTGTGCGAGCATGTTCTCGAAGGGCAAAGAAAATTCTGGACGCTCACAGTTATGCAAAGAGTCGGAACTCCATTCACTACCCCTGTCACCATTGGTCGAAATAACGTAATGCGCCATTTCTTTCGGCCAATAGCGACGCAACTATCTTAAGGAGCCAGAACATGCGAGAAAACGAGTGGGGGGTAAAAGTTAACCTAATAAGATTTGACTTATAAAATTGGCATTCAAAGCAGGGCAGTCGGGAGAGAAACTTCTCTGAGGGGGAGAGCTATTCACCGACCAGAGGCAAGTTCGCCTCTGATGGACTTAGAAAAAACTTCGGTGTGGGCTATTGTAAAAGAGCAGGGTAAAGTGGGCAGAGAAAATTCTCTGAAGTGGGAATCAGTTGCAAAGTGAAGTGAATGTGTCGCTGCAGGATTTCTAGACTTTCCAAAGTTGCAATTGAGAATAATCACGAGTATCAGAAGAATCCGTGACTGGTTACTACGCTCTTGAAATCGAGAGTGACTGCTGGCCGACCCCGAGCTCAACCAGACTGCCAGGCGCCGTTACAACGCCGCCGCCCCCTTCGGGTGACGCCCTCAGACGGCTGACCAGCTGACGTCCGTGCCTGGGTGGGCACAAGGACATCGCCCCGGCCGCGCCCTCTGCGAAGGTTGCCGCCGCCTCCCCTCGACGGCAACGCGCCCGTTTCGGGCCCACAAAAAGAAACTTTACCAAGGCAATATAATTCAGGGTATTCATCCCTGCGAAAATCCTGTAATGCGGTGTCGCGCTAAGACACACTGATCTGTAATATTTGTTACCATTGTGATGCTAATTATAAGTCTTCCTAATTTCTAAGCTTTACACTGGCTACTAACTTTTCATCTTCTTATCTGTCCACCTAATTTTCAGATTTCTGACCCTATTTACATGTGTAACTTCCCTGGGGCATTTTGAATTATTTTGCCCAGGAATAAAAGTGATTTTACCAGTGATCAAAGTGTTTCTTTCATGTTACCAGTGTTTGTTAACAATTCCTTCCATCACCGACTGAGCTATTTCAGGGCCGCTTACCGGGCGTTCTCTCACGAGACGACCGGGAGTGTTACAATATGTGTATATATGTATATGTGTATATATGTGTATATATATACCGAATATTTCGGGCTAGTTCGGGATGTGGTCTGTTCGCATTATCCGAAAAAATGTACCGTACATATATAAATACATATATAAGATTACCAGAGAATGCAAACGTAGCGTAGCGATCGACATCACATCGCATCATCAAACAGGTACAGTTCTTTACGGCAAAAAATTACCGATTTTGCAAGTTCCGCTAAGTGAAAATTACTGCTACATAAATATGTGATATACACCGTAGTTACAGGTGCAATAAACGTCTCATTTCAAAAACTTCAATAATTAGTTGTCCACTTCTACAGTAATCTTAAAATCATTTTTTCACACCACAAATAAGCATTTCATTTATTTCTTTCTCGAATTTTGTTCGGAGTGTTCGAAATTTCGGTTTTACGAGGTTCGAATTAGCGAGGTTTTATTGTGTACATATATATATATATATATATATATATATATATATATATATATATTGTAACACTACCGGTTACCTGGGGAACCGGATAGCGGCCCTGTTGCTAGCTCAAGTCGGTGATGGAAGGAATTGTTACACAGTACGGTGGAAACACAAGAATAAACACTTGTTCACTGGTAAAAATTCACATTTATTCCTGGGCAATATGATTAAAATGCCCCAGGGAAGTTACACTCTTAAATTGAATAAAAGAATAGTGGGAAAATTAGATGAAGAAGAAAAAAAATGAAAAGTTAGTTTTAGGAGTTAAGCTTAAAAAACTAAGAAGAATTATAACTAACATTTACAATGGGTGAAATTATTACTGGTCAATGTGTCAGAGCGTGACACCGCATTACGAAAACTTTACACAATAGGGCGGTAGCCCTAAACGATACCGCCTGGAGAAGGGTCTTTGTGCGGCCGAGGTCGGCCGTGGCTCGGTCGAGGGCGGCGGCTGGGCGTCTTTCAAAAAAAATGCAGCAGAGGCCAGTAACCCTCCGGGCTACAGCTGGCGGTCGGTTGTGACGTCACCAAAGGCGGCGATGCGTGGGCGTCGTTGACGGCGCCCTTCGTAGTCTAGCTGAACTAGCTGATCTGGAAGTTCTAGTAGAAGCTGGTAGTACTAGCTGAACTGGCCGGACGATCTCAGGAACGGAGTGGTCAACTATGCGTCTCTCTCTGACTTTTATGATAATTGTCGAACACAACTTCGGACAGTTTACAACTTCGATTGGAGAAACATTCGCCTCTCTTCACGACGAAGACCCACCCCAGAGATAATTCTCTCTCCACTGCAGTCGGCTCACAGCTCAAAACTCGCAGTAAAATAACATAAGTCCCCACATAGGCATATTCGCCCGAATAATTCCCACCCCCATATAAGTTCCTCTCTCAACTGTCCTCGGTCTAATATTCAAGCTCAAAAAATAATAAGTTTTCCAGAGACACTCTAGTCTTTCCCCGACTCCTAATACTCTGGCCCCGTCTGATTGATGAAAAAATTTATAAGTCCGGCGAAGGCGAACTTTGCCTCTGACCGACGACTAGCTTCCCGAAAGAAGCTTCTGCCCCGACTGCTCTGCCTAGAATTCAAATCCCTTCTGCCGTTTGGCCCCGTCTGATGCCCCAGCTCTTCTGCCATTCTCTCCGTCGAAATTGTATAAGGTAAACTTTTCCCCCCACCCAATATTCTCGTATGCTCGAGTTCCTTGTAATAGTCGTTTAGCTATTGGCCAAAATTTGTGGCGCAGTGAACTGTTTCCAGCCAATCGCCACGCGAGAAGCCACAGAACCTTCCGCTCTCCACGCCAGCTGTGAGCAAGCAGTGTTATTCCAATTCCTTCTAGAACATCGGCCCGTGCTTGCATCAGGGGGCGCGTTGTCCGTGAAAGAATTATGGATCTGGGTTTCCCCGAAGCGAGCGAGCGATGTCGAAACTTCGCAGCCGGCACAGTGAACACGTGTGCCCAGTGAATCTGTCAATGCCAGCCCTCTAAACGGCTTTCTTAATGCGCCGGAGGCGGTAGGGACTGTCGCGATAGCGGAGTCGCGCACGTGTGACCGTCTGCGTAATCTCTCGGCAGAAATCCTGGGTGGCCGAGTCTGTTTGTTTAAATTTTGATCCGGTGAATTTCGTTTATAAAATTATGATGAAATCGGTTTCGCCACAATATATATATATATATATATATATATATATATATATATATATATATATATATATATATATATATTGTAATATTTATAAGTGATTGCTGTTGCACTCAACTAGCCCCACGTTGGGACCAGCCAAATGTAATATTTATAAGACTGCTCGGGGGAGGGCGCCAGGTTCTGCTCCTGAAATGTAACTGAGTGGAAGAGTTGGGAGGTCAAGAATGAGCAATTGAGTCATTGGTGACAAACAACTGTTTATTCCTGGCACCAAAAGCTACCAGGTAAATTACAATGTCGCAATTGGCGACGCAAGTTCTTTTAATACTAAAACTACTCTGTGAATGAATTACAAAAGGTTACTCTGATGGGCCTGAGCGCGGCCACTCGCAGTTTTTCGCTGTTGTAATTGTTCAGTGAGACGGCATCGTCTCATAGTTTCACCAATGGCTGCTGGTCTTCGTGGGCGGGCCGAGGCGGCGGCCTCAAACAGAGGCGGCGGCGGCTGTCCCAGGTCGCTGAACTCCAGCGGTGCGTCTCCTTCTCTGCAGGACGCCGAATCGAACAGGCTCAGAGGGGCGAGTGTCCACGGGCGCTGACGTAACGGAGAGGGCTGTCACTTAGCCCGGGACGAGAGGCGGCAAGGCTGGCGGGCCGAAGCGAAAACGGCGCGGGATTCGGTAGTTTCCCGTCCGAGTTTCCTCCGCAACAGTTTACAAGTCGCGTCCCGATCGTGAATGACTGAATAATTAGGCACGTTTAGCTACCAGGGAGTATCTTGGAACTCTCCCGTAGCAACAAAAATTTACAAGTCTCTCTCGAAGAAATTTTACAAGTCTCCTTCGGAGAAATTTAACAAAGTCTCCCGAAGAAATTTAACAAAGAGCGTCTCTCGAAGAGATTTTGAAGTAGTCGTGTCAGAAAAATCTCAGAAGTTGTGCCGAAGTAATTTTACAAAGTCAGTCTGAAGAAATTTTAACAAGTGTCTTATTCCTACTCTGCATCGCGTTTATAAGCGAATTTCCTTTCCCCTTCCCAAATTGTTCCTAACACCAAATTTCCCCCCTCCCTCATGGCGAAGCTTCCCATTGGCCGAGGGTGACTGCGTCGCAGGATTCTGATTAACCAATCTCGTGTCGATTTTTCTGTAGTTTTCCGTAAAAGCTTTCTGTCTGTCGCTGGCTTCGCTCTCTCTCTTGCTTCCCTTTTGTTAGTTACTCCGGGAGCTGATCGCAGCTGTGTGGACACTTGCGCGCGAAAAAAGCGCATTTCACGGATTCCCGACGGCCGGCAGGGGCTACTTGACTGCCTACTGTATTTAATTTGTTAATGGCCCGTGCAGGGATTCGGGTGTCTACCCAGGCGCGTGTCGAGGCGCGTGCCAGAACGAATGTGAGTGGTTAGCATTGTTCGAAAAAGGTTCTCGCTTACTACGTGTCGTAAATGCGTCGTTGTCTTTAATTGACACTCGGCCTATCCTTTCTTTGGGGTTCGCACCCTCCGGTCGCGCGGCCGGAGAAGGGATGCGGGGGCGCGCTCTGTCCCAGGAGAGGGCCGGCGAACGGCTCGAAAACAAGAATGGCTTTTTTATGACTGTCATAAACCAGCTGCCTTCTGGACAAAAGACCTATGCGCGGTCGGGGGGTGGGCGGCATGACGAAAGGAACCCTCCGCGGCGGTGGCCGAGTCCTCTCTGACCCACTTACTTCTGTGCCGCGGCGCGAGCTATTTCAAGCTGTAGGAATTATTGATTATTGGCGATGCCATAATAAAATTATATTTAATTAATCGGTGACGCCACAATATATATATATATATATATATATATATATATATATATATATCCAAGGAGTTTGTTACACAAAATTTGCTAAAATTAACCTAAGAGCTTATTTTCGAAGTTTTATATATTTCGTGTAATCTATCTATTTATAATTTAATTACATTAATATCGTCACGCACATCAAAAACCGGCACGTAATTAGTAAAAAAGTACGAACCATTTCTGTAAGCGTTTCATAACTGCCATTGCAGACCAACAGGATGTAGTTCTAACAATAGCTCGCTCCTCTCGTCTTTCGGGGAAGCCTCTGCAACCGACACGTGCCGCGCCAATTAAGGCAGTTGCATTATAACACATAACGTTTTGACTCAACATTCATAACCCCAAAAACTAGCAGAATTGCAATTTATTCCATTTATAAATTGATTATAACTTTAATGTCTTAATTACAATGTATTGTAATAACCGATTTTATTGGTTACAAGCCAGATCGCGCGTGAAGCCCGCTCTTTGTACCGGGTGCCGTGACGCTGATGGTCGAGTACGAACTCCGCTACGATCGCGTGTAGTCACGTATCAGTTCGTACTCATTCATTTGCATTCACATCGAAATGTACAACGTACGCGTGTGTAAATTGTTTAAACTTAGTGAAACATTTTAATACTTATTGATGTACGATGTACTGTTTATCTTACCATTTCAATCTCAGCACAAGGCTTTGCACCTCCGTGTGCTGCCACCTCATAGATATTCATACTCATTTCATTTTGGTGTGTATTAATACGCACGTGTGTAAGACTATCAATTACAGCGTATACAGTTCAACGTGTTTTTAATCATTCTCTTTACAAATACCTGAACTGTGAATTAATCAAAATCACCTGAACTGTGAATTACATCGCACGTGAGTGTAAGTGTAAGTTCCAGCAACAACTTCATTCGTGCGTACAGCACAAGGTACAGTATTCATGTTCTTGGTTAAATAGTGACTGTGCAATCGAACATCTTAGCGAGAACATGCAACCCCATACATCATGTACGCGGCAACGTTTGCTGGCGTGCGGCAGGTGCTTTATAGGTAAAAATGTGCATTGCGGAAGCGTAGAAACACTCCAGAAACATATAAATTGTTTAATATTTACAAAATAAATGACATTTGTTCACAAAGAAATATTAACGCTGAAATAAAAATGCAACAGAATTGGGCAAATTGGGTCTTTTCGAAGCATTTGGCAGAACTGAATTCACTTTGTCTTCTTTACCGCGACTTTAAATTGTCGCTAGTGTACACTTAAAAAAGATGTTCAAAATGTCCTCTTCCTTCTTTGATGTACAACTCAACCCGTCGTAATACTGAAGCCGTTGCTGTCTTCAACACTTCCCGGATACTCCCACTTGCCTTCAGAACATCACAAATTTGTAAATTACGCGTTATAAGAGAAGCTCTGTTTTCAACATTTTGTGTATATACTAGACTTTTTAAATGACTCCAAAGATAAAAATCGAGAAGAGTAAAGTCGGGAGATCTTGCTGGTCAATTTTGTGGTCCACCGCGACCTATCCATCTTCCCGGACACTTCATGTGGAGATAATTTTGTAAATTTGTTTTTAAATGTGCGGCGCTCCATCGCGCTGAAAATAAATCGAGGAACGCAGCGGGAGGGGCACACCATCCACATGGGAAGGTAATTCATGTTCTAAGAACATCAAATGCGTCTCTTCAGTTAACGTTCCGCCAAAGAAGTGAGGACCTATAATTTGATTTCCAACAATTCCGCATCACACATTTAAGGAAAATTCTACTTGGAATTGCCATTCACCTGTAGCATGTAGATTAGAAGGAGCCCATAAATGACTCTAGATTTAAATATTCCACTTCTCGTAAACTGTGCCTCATCTGTGAATAATATCTGCCTGCAAATAGCAGATCTTTGATACCAACTGCAGACGCGATTCTCAGTCTTGTGGTTGTAAGTGTTGAACATTTCAAAATTTGTAAAAGTACAAACCTTCATTGTGAAGGAATTTTCACACTACGCTCTTCGCAACACACAACCGAGAAGATACTCTTCTTACAGTGTTTGATGAATTTTCCTCAGCTTCTATCACAACGAGGTCGCTTGCTTGTTCCGTAGCTCGAAAAGGGCGCGTTCGGAGTTCGTAGATAATGAACCAGATTATCGCAACCTTAATAATTACGGGCAGGCGTTAATAATTACGCTTTTATGCGGTATAATACGATTAGGAAATCGTCTGTGATATTCATGTACCGCATTTTGCCGTCACAAAAACCGTAAACAAAAAGGTCTGCGTATTTCTCGTTGCTCTAACTTCGCGACATTTCTACGCGAAACAGACGTCACCGTAACCAAAAGTAGACAGACAGTAAACCCACATTCGAGACTGGTTCAGAGATTCTCGAGATAAACCCCAGAGGCGCGTTGATTATTGTGCCGTATTCTTATCTGGTTCGAATCCAGTTTTCGCGCACTTGGCTAGTACCAAGCGCTTCACTTCTACACAGTACAAAATTAACCATGCGAATAGCGCTAATAGAGGAAGGATTGTTATATAATTAATAAATATATGAATTGTATGATACAAGTTTATAGAAGATTTTTACTCAAAACAACTTGAAATGTAAAGTGTTAAAATTTCGACGTTTCCTCCCCGGACACCTGTATATAATTTATATAAAATATACAGAATGTCAGGGAAGGAAACGTAAAAACTTCGCAAATACGTTCTACGGACAATAAGACAATTTGAAACATATTTTGTCAAATAAACTACTGGGATATTCCGATTGGTTGAGCGGCAATAAGCATTCGCAGGTTGGTTTGAAAAAATGCTTTCTAGGCAAAAATTTGAATTACAGAAGGCAAGAAACATTCCAGAAACAGGTAAATTGTTTACTGTTAACAAAAGAAATTAGTGTAAAGTTGTTCAGAAAGAAAAATTAACATAGAAATAAAAAAGTACTCCATTTACATAATTCAACTGCTTGAACTAGTTACAGCAATTTTATTAATTTTGTACATAATGAAAGATATATCACACACATGTATTCTAAAATGAAGAGAAAGGAAATGGCTGGGTAAAAGCAGGTGGAGTCAATAGAGGTTTTGGAGATATCCACCAGAAAATTGAAGACACAAACTACGATTACAACAGGTTTCTCAGGATTACAATAATTCTTGGGATTTATTGGTTATTAATAAAAAGTATTTTTAAAGGGATGACTTGCTTCATTTGATAACAAGGATAATACGTTTTTAACAATTAAAATTCTCTTTAATTTTTCAAATGCAAACTGAAGTGAAAAATTAGTATAAAAAGACAAAATTCCCAAGACCAAGAGGAGAGAAGACAAAAGAAGGAAAAGAAACAGAAAAGGGGGGCAAATGAAAAAGGCAAAAAATGAAATGATATTTATCAGCAAAACTGTTGAATTGAATCATTTTTAGTAAATATACTGGTACTTACAATATTTCCAGATTACTGAGACCCCTCAGAGCTAGTTCATCAATACAGGTTATCTGATTGTTATCAAGTTGTCTGAAAACAAAAACAAAGTCTTACTGCATCATTTACTTCAATTCATTACAAGGGTGTAACAGAATGTACATATACACTGTACTCAAACGAACTTTGCACATGCAGGGATATGTTGAAAGTGCATCTATAGAAAGGCAAAAATTTGAAATTATTTTGTCATAGTTATTTTTTAGTAAACACGTGTTGTTGAGGATGCGAAATATTGCTTAGATGAGTTGAGAGAGCAATAGTAGAAACTGCAAAGAGAAGTTCTTTGCATCGCCTTCTGAGTTCTCAAAAGATGAGAGTTGTGGAAAAAAAGCGACACGTAATTGACAAAAATTATTTATTATTATTACTTTGCCAAAAGAATAAATGAGTATTGATGAGATTGTCATGATTATCTCTCTACTTACGAATTTTATGTCATTCTTGCTTTCTGCTTTTTTCCTCCGCGTCTTAGCACTCGTTCAAAGAAACTACACGATAATTGCTGGCTGCCAATATATCACAAGCTTTCAATGCGCCTCATATGCGTACTGCGGAGCGCATCGGCACGATCGCTACAAAAATCGTCGCAGCTCCTCTGATTTTCAAAAAATGCGAGCTCGTCGCGTCTGACGAGGAAAAAGACGGATTACAGGGCAACTCTTTCGTCGCCCAAGGGGTGGTGCAACCTATTAGTGATTTTCCGAAGCAATTGAAAATAGATTTCAAAGACATTTGTGCGAGTATGAGTATTTGGTCAATTGGGAAAGAATTCGCACGGTTTTTTTAGCAAGATTATCCGAGGCGGAAATTTGAAATGTATGATTATTTCTTCTAAAATGCCTTCACAGAGCAGCGAAACTGACAAGGGAAGTAACCCGTCATGACGCAACACACCTCGAAATTTTTATGGCACACGCAATGCACTATTAGAAGCCCATATCCAAAACATAAGCTGCCCGTTTCCACTGCAAGGCTCCAAAATTCAAACTAAAATCTTCTCTAGCAATGGAGTCTCGCGGCGCCGCTGGACATCTCTACTACCGTCGAGCGGGCTACAGCGCCATCGGGCGGGCAGGCGAGGAGCAGTCTCTCATTGCAGGTTAGTGCGGCACGAATAAAAAGTAGAAATGACTGGTTTTTACTGAATAATTAAAACACATGTTTTTTTACACCACGCCCAATGAATAAAAACTTTATTCTCAAATTCTTCTTCACTGGTTCACTTCTGGTTTTTCGTAGTTTCAGGTCAATATTTGACGGGCCCTACAGATTCATGAAGCCGCTCTGTTATGTACCTTGTAGCAAACCAATAATACTTTATCATATTACGTAATAACAAATTATTAGTTAATTGAAAGAAAACTGTTTCAATGCAGTTTTCCATTTCAAATAAACAGCTCTGCACTTCATTGAAAATGAACGGTGTGCCATTGACAGATGTTAAGGTAACCAAATTTTCAATTAGATATTTCAATTCAGTCAAACCTTAAATGGAACGTCAATTTAAAGGAATTGAACACTAAATTAACTTCTTTATGCTATGCTTTCAGAATTCTTTCAAATTCAGTTAGCCTCCACAATGCTCGTTGAGTATATTTTGCGAATGTTCATTCCCGTTTGAGATAAGGCATAATATTCTGGGGAAATACATATTATAACTCCCGGACTTTTAGATTACAAAAAAGAATTGTGCGAATAAAAAGCAAATCCCACCCACGTGATTCTTGTAAGCCTCTCTTTATTAATCTAGGTATTTTACCATTACCTTGTCTCTTCATATATGAATCAGTGGCTTTTGTCAAAAATGACGTACTTAAAGGCGGGAATATATTTTCAGTAAACGCCGTTGCCTATAACTACAACACTCGACGTAGTAATCATATTCATCAGGCGACCGTATCAACAGCTCACTACAAAAAAATCACATTTAATACATGTACATTATTTTACACCTTGCCAAATGTCATTAAACGATTAAATTCGATACAAAAGTTAAAGTCCCAAGTAAAATCTCTTCTGCTGCACAACTGTTTATATACAATTAGAGACTATATCGAGCATCCAAAAGGAAAGTAATATTAATTTTAACAACATTTAATGTATTATTTACCATTTGGATTGTATAATTCTAAAGAACGTGTAACAATTATTGTACTTCAGCTTCTGTGTCAATGACCCCCATCTCGATCAGGGATTACCTGATCCTTGAGCAAATGCTGATATGGCCCCTTGTTTTGCTTCTGGACATAAATGTAACTTCGATTTAACTTCTCCCTTTAGTACGTCACACACAGTTTTTAACTGTTTGTGACGTAAATAAGTGAATAAATAAAACGAGAAGAAAATTGAAAATGAATTAAGGATTGCAATTGAATAAATATGTCTCTTTCGGAAACTTTTTCGTTTATACTCTTGTGAGAATTTTTTCAGATAAGTGGCGATACATATCTTTCCATTGCCGGAAGAAGAACTTATCAAGTGGTTGGATTTCTCCTGTAGTTCCGGGAGGTATCTGGAGGTATCTCTAATTCAATTGTCTTACCAGGAAGACACTGAATGTGGTTTTCACCAACTTTCATCATCGCATTTCGCGTTCAAATCCACTTTCCTCTGTATTGTACACAGAAGACAGTGAGCAATGTGAAAATCACTCTTTGGCATTTTCGAGAAATTCCTCTGCAACCACATTCAATTTTTTCGTCGTGCACACGAGTGCGTGATAAAAGTTTTGTTATTTTACTGCTCTTAATTTTATGTGTTTTTTTAAAACGATTGATCCAGGTGTGACAGGCGGAAAATTTCGTATTTTCGTTGCAAGTTCGTTGTGAAATTTCCACGGTTCACTGTCATCATGATTCACATTTTGATTTGTTCTTCTGGCAAGTTCAAATCGAGACCAAAGTTTCTCATTTATATTTTTTGTTTGTGTTCTCGTGGATTTGCTGTCATGTTTTCCACTTGCATCTCCCATAAATATAGTTGTCGCTCTGACGTCACGCTGCGAAAATTTCTACGAACATGTGATATTCAATATCTTTTCTTACCGCCCTCATTCAACCACAATTCCACGGCTACTTTTCTTGTAGCTAATGCTAACATCTTCATTTGTATTTTTCACAGGGCTTAGATAATAAACTGAACCGGAGGATTTGCAGGGTGACTGACATTTAGTATCTTTAGTTTCCGGGGATTCGGTTCTGATTCTTACAAACACATGCCCATATCACCCGTGGTAGAAGTATGCTTATTGCAGTCTGTATCACTGCCACTATCACTTGATTCACAAACACTTCCTTCACATACATCGAGGGTTGATTCCTCATTACGCTCCACTCCTGTGTTATTATTTTTTATCAATTCAATAATCAATGATGCATTGACCTATGTCTCGTTCTTTTTCATTTACACTTCCCTAATCTATGTCACGAAAGTAACTCAAGATGAGCTCGACTAAGTTAACGGGATTTAAAACAACTTGCTCTGTGGCCATTGCAGATGTTTTTTCTTCCGTACCATGGAAAGATTAGCTGGGCGCTAACCTACGCAGCCCTAGTTTATTGCCGGCCGACTCATTCATGACCTTCGGGTCCCTCGCGCCAGCTCGCCCGTAGTAAGGGCTGGCCAAACGGACCGGTAGCCGCCCCGATCCTATTCCTAGTTATGTGTTTTTCAATGATTTATTTCGATGCCTTGCACAGGAAACTGGCAGCAAATATTTTGGATATGAGATTATGATAGTCCTTTCCTGAACCCCGGGAGCCAATGGGTGGATTGAGTAGCTCGGAAGCTTCAGTTTTCTAACCTTCCGTGTATCCTTACCATTCCCTTTTTCCTGTTCAGAAACAGAAGTGCCTCAAATACGGGTAGATTGAACTCCGGAGTCTTGGAAGACACTCAATCTAAGGGAAGAAAACCCTAAAAGAAAATTACCTGGTCCTCCTGGAAGGGGGTTGAGGCATGTTGATATTCCTTTTTCTTCCATTTCCCCCATACTTCTTTTACTGATACATTATCATATGCCTTTTTGAGATCAATGAAAATTATGTGAAGTTCTTTTCCTCTCTCAATTGTTTTTTCCATCAGTTGTTTGAGACAGAAAATATTGTCAATACACGATCTTCCTGGTCTAAAACCACTTTGCTCTTCTGAGTCTGATGCTTGCATTTCAATTCTATTCTTTAGCACATGTCCATACAGTCAGTTGTAAATTGAATTTATATAGGCTAATTTCCATATTTCAGGTATTTTACCTCCTTTTAAAATGCCATTGAATATTTCAGTAATTAATTCTAAACCTACAATAGGATAATGTTTAACCAGCTCTATCGTTATACCTCCAGGCCAAGGTGCTTTATTATTTTTCATGTTTCTTAACAATTTTTTTAACTCTTCCAAAGTCACAACTGGTGTGATCGAATTTACGTGCAGTGGTTCATAATTTATTCCCTGAAATTTAGCTCTAAATTCCGTCAAAAGATTTTCATAGTATTTTTGCCATTTTTCAATACCAATTGGGTCTACTAAATGCCAATCTTGAGTTGTATTCAATTTCATGGAATGTAACATTTTCCATGCCACTCTGGATTTGGTGTTACCAATGCACTTGTCTAATCTGTCACATTTTTGTTCCCAGAATACATTTTTTGCCTTCTTCACTTCTTTCTTGACCAAATATTTCATTCTGTTGTATTCACTTCTGTTTGTAAATCCTTTGTGGAAAGCCATCTCAAATATAACTTTTTCTTTTCTTCGACCAGGTTCTTTATATCTTCTGTCCACCACAAGTCTTTTTGTTTATATTCACATTTTCCCTCCTCTCCCAAAGCTTCTTTAGCGGCTTCATGAGTGCATTTTTCTAAAAATTGGTATTTTTCTTCAGTATTTCCTATTGGGATGTACTTTAATTTTTCTGCCATGCGCAATTTGTACAAAAATGCAATGGAATCATCTTGAAGTGAAATAATTGTAAAGGTTGTCATTGCCAACAAAAGTCTTTTTTTGGCAATGACAACCTTTACAATTATTTCATGAAAGATGCCAACGATAACGCACCACAACACCTATATCATCTTGAAGGCTCTCAATATTGTATTTCGGCCACATCTGACACTCTATTTTTCCACCTTTTGTACTTGGTTTTGTGTTAACGTAACTTTTGAAGTACGGTTTATACATAAGGTAAGCTTTTCCTTTTAGTAAGTAGTGATCTGATCCACACGAAGCACCTCTTTGAACCAGAACATCGCTCCACATTATTGATGACTTGTTTAGTAATTATGTAGTCAATTATTGATTGCAATTTTCTAGTGGGTTGGGTCCACGTGAATTTATGTATTTCCTTATGTGGAAAATAGCCATTCAATATTTTAAGGTCATACAGTTCACATGTCTCTATAAGTCTTTCTCCGTTGTCATTTAATACATTTTCACCATACCGCCCCAGAACATTGTGCGCCATTCGTTTTCCAACTCTTCCATTAAAATCACCTAGAAGCACAACTTCTTTGCGATTTCCAATAGAAGCAAGCAGCATAGTCAGTTTCTCTAAAAATATATTGTAATGGGACGGTCGCACATCGCGGATGACGACACGAGCCATATACTTATTTTATTTAGTTAAGAGCCGCGCCGCCGTAAGGAGCAGCCGGAAACGCCGTTTCCGCTGTACCTGTGTAAAAGCCGCTTAGCGCGTCGGGGGAGAGGACGAAGATGGAAGAAGCGGCGGCGATGGTGTAACGGTTAGCGTTTCGGACTGTTGTACCCAAGTTGGCGGGTTCAAACCCGATCGAAGCCGTGGATTTTTCAGGGCGAAAAAATCCTTCGTACGCCTTCCTTCGGAGGGGAAGTAAAGCCGGCTGTCCCATGTTAGTAGATTTACTTGCATGTAAAAGATCCTCAAGCCTAAATGACGCCTCTGAGCTAAATTCAAAATCGCCCAAGAAATACCTCCTTTCTCTGCTAGTTGGTGAAAGGAGCGTAGCGAAATTTACGTGGTCAGACGGAAGAGCAGGCCTAATGGCCTGAGTCTATTATATCCATGTTAAACTCCTCTATTGCGTTAAAAACTTCATTTAATTTAGTGCTTAAACCTTGAACATTCCAGCATCCAAAATTCATAGACCATTTTCTTTGCCTTTGTCGACGTCGTGAGTTAATCCGAGGCTCATTTCCATTGAGAGTTTGAGCGGCTTATTTTTATTAAAGGATAACGGCAAGGCTGCTGTATATCTCCAACCCTGTTTAAGATATACATTGATAAAGCCCTAAAAGAATGGAAAATAAAGCGCAGAAGCATGGGTGTGAAAATAGGTGATGAAACATTGTTTAGTCTACTATTTGCAGACGACCAGGTGATAATGTCTGAAGATGAAGATGATTTAACTTATATGTTCAGAAAATTAGTAGAAGAGTATGGAAAATGGGGGATGGAAATAAATTTACAAAAAAAAAACCTGAATATATGGTGGTGGGAGGTATGCCCCATGATTTAGAGACTAGTATAGGAATAATTAAAGGTAAAACACAATATAAGTATTTGGGAGTCACACTAACAGCATATGGTAGAGATGAACAGGATGTGAAAAATAAAAATAGAAGAGGAAAAATAGCCACAAGACAGTTGAATCCAGTGTTATGGAACTCAATTATTTCGATGAAGACAAAGAAACGCATATACAGCTCCTTCATAGAGAGTACTACATTCTATAGGCAGAAGTCTGGACACTACCAAAAAAATTGAAAGACAAATTTCAATCAACAGAAATGATGTTCTGGCAAAGATGTAAACTTTCTCTGTTAGATAAAATAAGAAATGATGAAATAAGAAATAAAATGAAAGTGCAAACAACCTTGAACAAGACGATCGAAATGAAACAACTAAAATGGTATGGACATATGAGAAGGTTGAAATCGGGTAGACTTCCTGAAACCGTTTGGGAGTGGATACCAAATCCAAGAAGATACAGGGGAAGACAGAGAAGAACATGGAACATTGCAATAACTGAAGCCATGGAAAAAAGAAAAGGAGGAAAACGATCTATGGGATTAAGAGGCATGGAAATTGGGATGCGGAAAACGACCAAGGCTGTAAAAAAAACCGCTAAATAGATAGATAATGATAGTGCTTTGCGTGTGTCATAAAAACTTCGTGGGGTGTTTCGACGTGAAGGACCTGTTACTTCCCTTGTGAGATATTCGAAGGGTGGCGTCAAATTTGAATTAATTTGACTGTCCATTTACCAACACGTGCAATTCGATTTAATTTCTTCTTTGAGTATATATTAACGAGTATTAACCCGTTACCACAGGCGTACTGTCAGGAAGACAACGAATTTTCAAGGTAATGTTTCAATCATTTTCCGCTGTATGGCGATACTGTCGTTCTCGTTATCTTGATTTCACATCGCACCATAATCGTCACAGTTTCCTGTGGGGATTCAACTGAACATATGGAGTGGTATCGTAGACTGCATGCCTGTGTTAGTGATCCGTTAAGTGCCCTATGTTAGACACGCAAATTTTCTAAAAACATATTCTTGTTTTCAATTTATTTAATCTCTCAACGTTTGTTTATTTAATTATGTAAAAAAGTGTTTTAAGTCAATCCCTTCGTTAGAATTGAAAAAAAAAGAGTACGATAACGTATTGCAGCAGAGCTGAAACTGAATTGTTTACATTTGAACAATTTTGTCATGCAAAAGTCCGAAATAAAAAAAAAATTATATTGCATTTCATGAAGAAATATTTATCTATCAGAAATAGTCCTTATTACAAAGTTTCATTACTTGGTTTTTGAAAATTATTTATTTACAGCGGAGTCTCTCTATCCGCATTAGTGTAACTAAAATCCATGCCTGTAGTTAAGGCCCAATAATAACTTTGCTCTTTTATAATTCTACATTACTAAGATTTTGTACAGTTGCAGACAAATAAAATGGGTGAAAGCCAAATTCTAAGTACTAGTCTTTCTGCACATTCTATAAGCACTGTACATAGTTAACTATAACAAGACAACATTATCAACCAACTGCCAACGACAGCTGCTGTTAGGCTAATTTTTCCCAAATTTCCCCCAATCATGATCTCTAACATGACCGTTTCCTATGATAGGCGAGTTTATGCTAAATATTAAGAATATTGGCGCAGAAGACACATGTGGGTGGGGGGGGAGTCGCATTGCTTCGAAGTGCAAACCATTCGATTGCCTACAAGAGTTATCTCAATAAAGATATCATACATTACGTCACAAAATGTTCAGCACATGCAAAAGAATTAGTGCATTTGAAAAAGTTTAATTATATTTTTTACATGATCCAGATTTACGTGCGAAAAATCAATTGAATATCATCCCCTCTTTGAATGCAAAATACCTTACGTATGTGAACGAATATTACCAAACTGAGACGAAGAAAGGCGCTCCAGGATCGAAAAAATATTTGGAAGTCTATATCGGAGGAATATTTGGAGTCTTTTAAGTCAGGGGAATATTTGGAGGAGAATTCCAAATGTCGCCTGCTATTATCCGGTAGTTTCCTCTGGTTTCTCTGATAAATACCAGAAAAATACCTAAACAATACCTTAACAAACCGACCACGGACCGCACGCGATTCCTTCATTATTTTCTCTTCTCTGACAAACACACTGAGATGCCCAACATCTACCAGACATGGCGAGAGACCAAAATAGTTCATGGCAAGGCTGGGGCGTTGCTTCGCTGGGAATGATACCTGGAAGTAAAACACTGCAAGCTGAAGTGTAGTTCGACGGCGGATCTATGGTTTAAGCGGAGAAAGAATAAGGTGTAAAATTCCCAAGGTGTAAAATGCACTACACTGACGGTACTAATGAACATTATAGTTAGCGCGCCCAGAAGCTCTAAACAGTCAAGGGAAATTCGCTGTAGTCGATGCAAGAATACGAAAAACTTATTATTTTTCAAGATTCACTACCTCAGAATGAGCACCACATAATCGACTACAAAAATCAATTACGGATTTTAATTTTACTAAGCGACTAATGAACATCACCAGTAAAATATTGCTCTATAGAAAAAATCTCGCAGTTTAAAACTCACAGCAACTAGCTATTGCTCCAGACTTACTTGCTATGTGTATTCTGCTTTCCCCTTTCTGAGATGCAAAGGCTAACTATCTAATGGTGCACCAGAATGGCAGAGATATTCTCGTTTTTGTTAGTCTCTTGATACGTGTAGTCTGAGTTAGCTTTTTGTTTCCTCCCCCCTCCTTTTCCCAGGAACTACCTAAAGTCAAATAGCATTGTTGAACGCAATTGGCTTGTTACTGTTTAAGCTTCAGTCATTTAATAAGTCTAAACATTTACACAAAAATATATATTTTTGTCTCAATCACTTTTCTCTACAGAATCTTCCGAGGAAAGACATGATTTGTGAAACACCTATTGACATAAGTCAGAACACACCATAATTCTTAAAATTGAGCGTGTTTCCACACCAGAATCTGCCCTGAAGAAAATACTTCCGAGGACTTCTGGAGGAAAGAAACTTGCTGCTGCTTCTTTCCATCTTGCAAATACAGGTGCTCAGCTGACAAATTTCCTTATTTCTTTCACCTTTAAGTGTGTATAAACCTTGAATATGTGAATATGTCATTCTTTGTGCAGATTGACGTTTGTTTTCCTGAAATTGGCCCGTTTACTTGTTTCCTCTAGATGGTGAGTTTTTTGCTTACTGTTGTGCGAAATTTTATTCTCTTTTTTTCTCCAACAATTTCACAGAATTACTCAAATGTCAAATGATTTGTATTGTGTTGTAGTTACAATGTTTTCATTATCCGCATTTGAAACAATGTCATTGTACATACGCCCTAGACATTTAATAAAATCAATGCGCTCAGGGCTCCAAAGAACAAGGCTACAAGCTGCAAAACCATTTTGTAAAGTTTATGACTTTATTGCGCGCACTTTACTCCAACACTGGAGCGAAGTCTTTTCTAGAGAGAGCCTCAGAAGGATGTTCTCGAAGCCATGTTAGCACTCCTTTCTTACACGCACTCTTGATTGGTTGAAGAGTTCTTGTGGCGTTCGGATGCAGCGCTAATAAAATTATTTGTAATTCAGAACAGAGATCACTCGTCTGAAAAGTAAAGTGACTTTTGAGACCATCCAAGAAAAGAAAAGACAGATTTCCTAGTAAAGAACAGCCCAAACCAAAAGACTGCAAACTGAGGTCACTTGAAGGAAAGAAATCTCCATTACATCAGTAACATACACAACGGATTTAATTGTTCACTATGAGAACTTAGTCTTCAGAGCGTCTTTGTGCCTCAAAATCGATGTAATTTAATATGCTGAAATGGTTTTAATATTTTTAAATTTTTTTCTTTGTTTTTAGGGCATTTTAAAAACCTTTTTATAGCATTTTATTGACAGTCTTTTGGCGATGTTTTAGGTCATAAAAATTCGCCCCCTAGTGATAACATTTAACCCCAGAACGTTTATTGAAACAGAATGGGCATGTTCATATTTCAGCGTTGGGTACAGTGCCCTTCACTGTTCAAAATATTTCTAAATCTATATTTTCGCTTAACATGGCAAACAATGTTCGAAAATTCAATATTAACATTCCAGCAGTGCATAAAAAAAGTTCCTCAAATGACAGTGGTGGGCACTCTATATCTATCATTGTACTGCACATCAGAAATATTTAGTTAGGGGCAGTAGCTGTTTTTTGCTTATGGTCTGCTCTGAAAAAATGAAATCATACATGAAAACGAAGATTATAAACCTGGCAACACTACGCATAGAGTGGATTGCAAAAAAAGAGAAGAATTGACTCAAATTCTTAATAACTGGACACACCGCCGATAACGAATCCACAACGTTTCGATGCAGAGACGACACGTGGAGCTCACCACAACCTATTAAGTGTACCTACTGTCATTGCGGGGCCACATGAAATTCATATTCCGAGGGTTGCAAACTTAGAGACACACACGACACAGAGATTACATGCAGAGAGATTTTATTAATATCTTGTTATTACTCCCCTTACAGTTGCAGTGCCCATCACTATACTGTTGCCCAAGATCGTACCGCGTACCCTATATTGGCAGAACCTGTTGGATTATGAAGAATATATTCAAAACTGATCACCGTTCAGTCAAATTGGCATAGGGATATTGAAATACAATGACTACCCTTTAAAATTCGAAGAAACAATTATAACTAAAAGATTAAAATTGATTATATACGGGAAAATTACAATAATACTACCACACAATTTCGAGATGAATTTATGAATAATTTGAGCTTACCCAACATTCCCAAAATAAATAATAAATTTAACAAATTATCAAATAAATTTACCAATTTATACAATGAATTATTGAGTACTTTTTCTCACATTTAAGATATGTTTTCCAAAATTAAGATATTTCTCTAATTTTCTTTCTTCTTGATTTTATAATATCCCTCTCAACCTCTATCAATATCCATTCATAGTCATACGATAACATTTTATCAAGATGCGTTCCCTTGTGACTTGTGTACATTAGTTAAAATCTGATCATCTGGCAACTGTTTAAAATTCTATATTATTTGTTTTTACCATTAAGACTGACGATGGAAATAATTAATTTCCGAACCGTTGCTGTATTTATGTATCACATGTAATTGCATCACGTGTATTGATAGAAGGCAGTGATTTGTGTCAATGTTCTGTCTTTGAATTGAGGCTGTTCAGTCTGACTAATTTGGAAAAAACACAGACAGAAAAATAATCTTTAAAAAAAGTTTTACTGTTAATATAATTTATTTTTACTTATTTACTTATAAATTGAGGGGGGTCGCAAGCATTATGTAATTTAGGAAGGTTCAAGTGGATGAGAGGGGGTATTCAAAATTCTCCAAATTTGCGTTTTGAATTTATGGACGACCCGTAAGCAGAAAATTTGTTGCCATGGAATGTAAATGTCTTACTGAATCTAAGGTCATTAGCGCCCGTGTCATATTATCTTAAGAAAATACATCCACTGTGACAGTGGTCATCTAACCTCATTCTAAAATACAATGTAAAATGTGTAAAAACGAAGTGTATAATAATGAATAACTAGTAATCAAATGAAAGCTCTCACAGAAAAATTCCCAGGTGATCACTATTAAAATTAAATAAATAAAACGTGTTAATTAGCACGAGTACCGTCTCAAACTTAAGTTATCAATTCCATTTTCCAAGAAGAAGATAAAAAATAGAAAAACGATTCGTCGTTACCATATACTAACTCTTCTATGAAGCGATGTATTTCCTGGCAAACTTTTATCGGAGTGCACTCCACTTCAAGACCTATCCAAATATTTTTTTAAACATCGCCTTTTAAACATGACAACAAAACGAAATTGTAAATTATTGGCCAATATCTCTTTTTCTCTTCTCTGAAAAACATTAGAGAAACGTTTCTCTACGAGGACAGAAACATTTCTCAGTAAAAACGAGGCGTTTTCAGACACTCTACATGGATTTAGAAAATTAAAATGTACTGAAAATGCCATTTTTGTCTTTTCTTAAAAACCCTGATTTATCAGTGGATCAAAATGAAGAACCTATTGGAATATTTAATATTTTTAAAAAGCTTTTGACGTCATTAACCATAACATTTTGCTCTAAAAAATACCTTTATATGGAATTATCCTGGATTGGATACTCTCGTGCCTGAAACACCAATCGCAAACAATAGAAATACCGTATTGGCACGAAAGAACATAATTTCATTTTTGCAATTCTTCGTCAATTGAGCATGGAGCTCGCAGAGTTCGATATTAGTTCCTAACATCTTTAGTTTATATGTAATCGATATACAGTGGCGGTCAATACAATAGAGCTACCTCTAAAGCCTCCTATGATAACTAGGATAAACCATAATAGTTTTCCCTCACGAATGTCTCGGACCGTGTTTATAGTCAGTAACCATAACCCATCAATTCAAGATAGCAGTCACTGAACCACGTTTCCGGCTAGACAGGGTAGAATCAAGGATCAAAGCTAGAAATTTCACCAGTCATAATAATAGAGTCACTGTAGACATTTATAATGTAGTAGTACTTCCACTTATTTCGATTCTGTTTGAATTGTGATCGCATGATGTACACGTAGTTTTCTTACATTAGATATTTTACTGAAATTTGTAGACGAGTCGTGCACATCACCACTTATCTGAAACGACAGGTGACTTATCTTGTGGGAAAAAGGTGAATTAATGAACAAAGTTGCAAAAGAACTGCGCCTTTCGCGAAAGCGAGTCCAGTATGCAATCCACAAATGTACACAGACGAAGCAGATACCTGAAAATCGAGGCAGGCGGCGAAGAACGCCCCTACGAATGAATGGACGAATCTGCTTAGAAATTCGGAAGGATACATTCCTGTCAGCACCTTGCTTGAAACAAAATAATGCTCAGGGTTATGGTGTTGAATTATCTACTTCAACTGTTCAGAGAAGATTACGAGCAGAGAAGATTACATCTCAATGAACGCATTGCAAAAACAAAACGACGTGTCAAAACGAAATATTGCGAAACGACAAACTTTTGCAAAAAGACCGAAGGAAAAGGATAATTCTTGGCGGTACAATGTCCTCTGTCGGACGAACCCAAGAAAATAGCTTTTATTCTGATAGAAAGGTGAACGAGCAACGCCCTCCAAAACCAGGAAAACAATCCCAAATACGCTACGTACAACGGTGAATCATGGAGGTGGTAGAGTAATTGTGTAAGGGATGTTTATTGCTGTATGGTATGGGAATGTTGTTCCGTATAAAGGAATCACGAACGCGGAGATATACACACAAATATTAATGTCAACTGTGTTCCTTATGCTCGCGAGGAAATGCCTTTCGTCTCGTTTATGCAAGACAACGACCGAAAACATACCGCAAAGTTAGTGAAGTCATTTCTTGAGAAGGAAAACGTGAGAGTTTTGGATTGGCCACTACAGTTCCCAGATATAAATCCAATTGAAGATTTGTGGGAAAATGTTGATAGAAGGATTGATCGATCTAAAGCAACTAATGTAAACCAACTGTGGAAAGAAATTCAAAAGGCATGGTATTCAACTCACGAAGAGGAATACAGCCGTTATGTGAGTTTATTGGGAGGAAGAAGCCGGACTGTACTAAAAAATAAGGGATATCCTACTAACTACTAACCCATTCAAGAGAGGTAAATGCTTTTTTTCTTCATTGCTCTATTTTCCAAGACGTTATACGAGGTGGCTATTCTCTTAACTTCTCAGACATACTTATTTTAAATTTTTAATTATTTGTAAAATAATTTAGGTCTGAATGCAATGTAAAGGTTTATTTATATATACCATATTGAGTACAAAGTAAAAGATATGTTATTTATTTATAAAAAGATTATTTGCAAAACAAAACCCTTAATTTCTTTATCATGTCATGGTGGCTCCATTTTACTGACAGCCCAGTGGCTGTACCTATTAGAAACGGAAGAACAGTTCTCTTTTGCTGAGGACAGAATGACACATGAGAATTTCAAATTGGGTAATACTGTTTCTATGCATTTTTGCATTTCCAACCGGCAATAGCTGTCGCCATTGAAAATGAAAAAATCTATTAGCATGATGTTAATGTAACAAATTTTCTGGTTCTCTCAACTCAGTTAAACCTCTAATAGAATATCCGTAGAACTGAATTGCCAATAAGTTAAGTTCATTATGATACGCGAACAGAATTCTTTCAAATTCGGCCAGCTTTCATGCATTTCATGTATTTTGGAAATGCACATTTCCAACTGAGATACTACTTAAAACGTTATATGAATTATAAGCAAATGCCATCGACATAATTCCTGCAAGCCTCTCATCATCGAACTTAAATCTTACCATTGCCTAGCTTATCTATTTACAAATCTGTAATATTTGTCAAAACTGACGGTAGAAACATGATTTAGGACAATACTGATATTGATAATTAAAACATTCGTCGTAGAATCCACACAGATCGGGTGTCAGCAAGAAATCCAAATACATTTCTTACGACACATTGCCAGATGACATTAAACAAAATCGATACACAACGGGTTTAGCCGGGTAAGGCGATGGTAAAAAGTGCCCCCAAACCAAATCCAAATTCGCGATGCTCATATGAAAGAGAATAGGAAATATAGTTTCGCAAAAAATCTTACTCCTAGGGCAATCTGTTGCAGAGGTACGAGAAACGTAGTTTTCGTGTTTTACTTTTTCTCAACTTCTATTACATGTACCAGGCTGAAAAAATACACATAATAACAAATAATTGCATTTGGAGTTGGTTTTTTCAACGATTTTTGACGCTAAATTTAAACAAAAGAAACATTTTTTTTAATTTATTTTTAACATAACGTTGGAGTACTGTCTCAGTTTGTCTCTCTTGAATGTGTCTTTTCACATCCAAAACATATCTTTTTTTAGATTTTTAAACAATGTGGACGGTAGTGAAAAAAGTAAAATCAATTTTATTAGTTTAAACATTTGAAATTCGCGCCAAAATGTGATTGGAAAAAACGTTTTTACTAATATTTAACATATTCAATTACGACATAAGAACTCGAAATCTTATAGGTGTTACATCGATTTTGTGCCAAACTCAATCGGAATATCCATGGTGGAAAGATGGGTGGTCCCTTGCGCATCCGACTTCAGCCAATGAGCCTACAGGCACAAGTTTGCCTCATAATATTTGCGGGAATATCACAAGTCATTGAAACAGAAACATAGAAACACTTTTTTTTAAAAGAATTGTATTTTTTCTTTCAATTACACCTTCATCGTGTTATTTTTAATTGGTCACCGTTAAAAATTGTCACTTTATGCCATTTTTAAAATGTTTCTCAACACTTCTTGCTCTCAATGGAACAGTGTGGCCAACGTCTGGTCTAGCCTTCCAACCGAAGTGCACGTGTCATGGTCACGTGTTTCGTGACACAAACTGGAAGTGCGCAGAGCGAGCAAAAATCGGTGCACCCGAGGAGCCCATCCATCTCTTTCGCCACGAGAACGTCGAGAGTGAAACGATATTGTTAACGCGCGAGAGGAAGCGGCACCCTGGGATACTACTCCCACATAGCTGCGATCATTTATTATTTGGAACACTCGTTACTTGGCGAAAATTGTTAAATCAGAACCTACTCAGAAATTTTTAGTAGACTGTTTATAAACGAACTCGCGACCCCAGACATTCAAGGAGACAGCGACAATAATTAATTGTCTATGGTTGTCAAATTGTCAATGATTAATAAATCTGTAACTGAGTAATTTGATTTAAATTATAAACATGAATGATTCATATATTTAAAAACGAGTAATTTTATTTACATTGGAAACAATACATACATATAAAAACAAAAGGAATTTGATGATTTTATTTCAACAATATAAAAACTTACTATATAAAATACAAATATTTGTCAACAAAAAGTTGTAAATCACGCTGGTAACTTTTCAATAATTTAAATACAAATTGTTTAAACATTGGTGAAAAAAATGCCATTCACATTTTGACGCGAATTTCAATTTTCTAAACTGATATAATTTGTTTTAATAGTTTTCACTACCGTTCACATTGTTTGAAAATCTGAAAAAAATATGTAATAGATGTTATAAGACACACTCTAGAGAGAAAACTGAGACAGTACTCCAACGTTATAACGTCGAAAATCAATTTCAAATTTTTTTTTTTCTATTTGAATTTGGCGTCAAAATTGGTTGATACAATACCTTCAAATGCAACTATTTGTCCCCGTCTCTGTATTCTTTTCACCTAATACCTAAAATAGAGGCTGAGAAACAAATGAAGTACGAATCTCTCGTATCTCTGCAACAGATTGCCCTCGAGGTTTTTTTTTTTTTTTTTTTGCGAATCTAATTTTTTATTTTCTTTCATATGAGCATTGCGAACATCGATTTGGTTTAAGAGACTTTTTGCGGCCTTATTAAGCTATACCCTTTAAGTTCAAAGAAACATCTTTTTGTTCCATAACTGTTTCTATACAATTGGAAAGATACAGAACACCAAAAAGAAAAATAATACACACACCAAAAAGAAATAATACCAGCTTGATTTATAAAATTTTAGGTCCCGGAACGTGACCCAAATTAATTATCCATTTACTAGAAATAGTTATATATTTAATTTAATGATTTTTCCTGAGATTGGTACGCCGTTCCGTCAGAAATCAAGCCCTGTACATTTAGTGTGTGGGGAGGTAACGTCGGTTCTTAAGACATTTTTAAGCATTTTTTTTTTCTAAGAAACTAATCGGATATTCCGAATGGCCAAGCTGCTATAAGCTCTCAAAAAACAGGTTTAAAGAAATGCTATCTAAGAAAAAATTTGCATTGCAGAAGTATAGAAACAATTCAGAAACGTGTAAATTGTTTATTATTTACAAAGGAAAGAAATACATTTGTTCAGAAATAAAAATTAATCCAGAAATTAAAAAAAAGACGAATTGTGTTAATTGGGTTCATTTTTATTTCTGTGTTGATTTTTCTTTCCGAACAAATATGTAAAGAATTTTTTCCAACCAACGTTTTGAGTGCTTATTGCGACGCAACCATTCGGAATAACCCAGTAGTTCATTAGCCTAAATATTCTTCAAATTGTCTTAAGAGCTTATTGGCGCAGTTTCGACGTTTCCTCCCTGGACAGCTCTCTGTATGCGTGTGTGTATAGTGGCATCACTGAATTTTAACTTTAAATTCCATTATAACACAAGTTCCCAGTTCTTGCATCATAGAGCTAAATGTGACGCATAAGCGAAGAACACGAGGTTCTCTGGTCATGATTTGGACAGCGCAACGCAGCTGGCAATCTTTCCATCACCCTCAGCCCGCCTCCTTCCTCCCCTTGGCGTGCCCACGGTCTGGAGCACGTAGAGCACAGCCGGATTATGTTTATTTACGATTGCCGGGACCGGACAAAGGGAGTGCCGCGTCTTTTCGTACCCACCCCACGCATCCGCCCAGCCGAGCACGAGCCTGCACCCGTGAATAGCCCTGGGGGTGAGGTGACGAATAATTCACAACAATGGAACATTTTGGAACTCCGGCGACGGCGAAGCAGCAGCGGAGCCATGTGCATTTTGTTATAAACATTTAAAAGAACAAAGATGACGATATTGGAATCTGCCAGAAGGAACCCTTAAGGCGCCTCCTGTGATTAATCAAATTCATCTACCGCGTAGTAAGCTTAAGCCAATGGTTAGGCGAGATCATTGGAATGAGGAGCGATCTCGAGTCTTCGATAGTGAAAGACAGGAGAACAGTGGGGCGAGAAAAGTGAGACGAGGGGTGTATAGGCGAGATATCCCGCAGGGACATTTTTTATTCGGAGTTCAGAGGTGGCGGGCCTCTCAGATTTTCTGCAAGCAACTAATTTTTTTGCGAAAGTACTTGGTGGTTATCTTTTCACGGGTTACCGAAGTTACGTGGTGCCGCATTATTCGCGGCGACAGAATTATACTTATTATTTTTATTCTCATAGACGATGCTGAAGCGAATGCTCTTAATTTCGCTTACGGCGCTCAATGACTGGTAGAAACTTGTCGAAGTAGGGAGAGTTCCGTAAAATTAATTCAGAATTGAACTTTTCCGCTAAACGTTATTGAATGTCCCAAGAATTGAAAAATAGTGAGTCGCACGGACTATGAACACTTGCCGTCTGAATGTTAAAGTGCGTGATGGCGAACATTCATTATCGAGCCTCACGTGAACTGTGGTGGGGGCTTTCAAATCACCCGCTTTGCTACCTGGTGCCACGTCTGGAGTCACGTCTCCGCTCGGAGACGCGGAAGCGACTGTCTGCCCTGCTGGGAGATCCCTTCGCTTGTGCGAGGCGCAAGAGCCGGGCCAACAACCCCGACGAACACCATTATGGTGGTGTCACACGTCGAACTTCGCAATGGCAGTTTAAGCCCTTCAGGTGAGTAGTACAAAACAAATTTTTGGAATAATATCAGAACCACAGAGAGAGAATCAGTGGTTTACTGACCTATCCCGACCACGCATTGGCTCGAGCATAATCATTTCATTTTCATCATAATTTTAAGAATAATATTGATTACCCTAATTTTTTGACAATGCGCTCAATAGGGTTTTTTCTTTAATCCATTGCAAATTAAACTCTATAAATCCGAAAGAAAATTGCCACACTGAATACCTCTAATTTCATTGCATCAACGTCCATCCTCCTACCCGTCGATTGCAGGTACCCAGCTTGAACCAAGAGCTAGTCCAAGAGCAGACAGCATCAGTCGTGATAACAATAATAAGGGGCGTGACACTACCTAATATAAATAAAACTTTGTATGGCATTAAGACAAATCATTTTACAAATAACAAAAAATTACAAAAAGTATCTCACTCAGAAGTCAAAAAAATTGAGCCACGTTATATAACGCCGTGGAAAAGTAGCAAAAATGACAAAAACTTGTCTCCCTCTTGAATGGGTTCGTAGTTGGTATGATATTCTTTATTTGTTTTAGTATAGCCCTGCTTCTTATTCCCAATGACTTGACATAACGTCTCTATTCGTCTTCTGGAGTCTCAGTTGACTACCATGTCTTTTGTATTTCTTTCCACATTTTGTCTAAATTGTTCACTTGGATTGATTTTGGATTGATTTGGTTGATTTTCTATCAACATTTTTTCTACAAATTTAAATTGGATTAAACTCTTCGAACTATGGTGGCCAATCCAAAATTGTCCTTCTCATGAATGAACTTCACTAACGTCGTGGCATGTTTTGGGTCGTTATCTAGCATAAACTTCCAGAGGAAAGGCATTTCCTCACGTGCATAAGGAAACATAGTTGACATTAATATTTGTATATCTCCGCATTCATAATCTCTTTCATACGGATATTAACACACTTGTGCCGGAGCAGACTGTAGACAATTTCTCGTCGAGTTGGGCGCTCCATGGCATTAAAATCGATTATGGGGGCGCTAATATGAATTTCCCGCTGGCTGGCTGCGGCTAGTCCTCGCCAGGATGAAGATAAGCTGGACCTCTCCCGCCCCATTTCCTCACCCACCCCTTAGCCGGGGGAAAGGGACGGCTTACCCCGTGGTACTTGGGCGAGTGACATAGGTGAGGTATATTCCCAACAGCGGTCTGAGTGGCGTCGAGTGGCAATGGACCGAAACTTAATCATCGTGGAAAAGTACCCCTAAATTGCCTGCAACTGAGGTGAATTGGATATCGCCGCGTGCTGCGAAGTTCTGGGGTGAAGGAAGTACCACTATGTTCTTAAAGTATTTCTACCCCTGAATTACTAGTGTGGCGATGCAGGAGTGAATAGTTTTTTAGTCTCTATACAGAGAGAGTTTTAATTGAATTGCCATTTTTGTTACTTTGAAGGTTGCTACTTATTCTTGTAATGTGTAGAAAAAAATCTGGTTTTCGTTTTGCGGCCCAGCCAATGGAATTTCTTCAAAACATAAATGCGATGTTTGTTCTCGTTGGAAATACTATTCTTATTCATCATCCTTTCTCAACAATGTTTTGGTAAATTGCGAGAAACTCAGCCTGTTCTTAACAACGAAACAACTGACTCATACCATATCACGATAAACGTCCCCCCACCTCCATGTTTCACGGTCTTTACAGTGTACTTGGGATTGTTTCCCTGGTTTGGAGGGCGTTGCTCGTTCACCTTTGCATCAGAAGAAAACCTATACTTGGTTACGTCCTTCTAAAGTACATTATACCACCAAGAAACCCCCTTTCCTTGGGTCATTTTGCAAACGTTAGTCGTTTCGCAATACTTCGTTTTGACGCATACGGTTTTCTTTTTGCAATGCGTCCAATGATTGAGTTGCGAAGCACGTAATAGTATCTTCACAGTTGAAGTAGATAATTTAATGCCATAAACTTGAGAATTTTTTTTTTTTGTTTCAAGCAAGGTGCTGTCAGTAAAGGATCCTTCCGAATGTATAAGTAGATTCGTCCATCCATTCGTGGGGATGTTCTTCGCGGTCTGCTCTGATTTTCAGGAATCAGCGTCGTCTTTTTACATTTGTGAATTGCATTCTGGACTCGCTTTCGTGAAACATGCAGTTCTTTTGCAATTTTGGTCGTTGGATCACTTTTTTCCAAGATTCTAAAATTCACCAGTCTCAGTGGTGTGTTTTGTACGATCCATCTAAACTTTTCAATAAAATACATAATGTACGAAAACTTCGTGTACACCATGCGATCACAAACAATTCAAATACCGAAATAAACAACTATTATATTATAAATGTTTACAGTGGCTCTATTATTATGACTGACTACCTTTGAACCTTGATTCTACTCTGCCTAGGCGAAAACGTGGTTCAATGACTGCTCTCTTGTGTTGATACGTTAGGGTTACAGACTATAAACACGGGACAGTAGCGCGGTAAACTATTATGGAGTTTTTAGTTATAATAGGAGTCGCTAGAGGTGGCTCTATTTTATTGACCGGCACTCTACGTCCCGCTCCAAGACCTAGAATCATCAATTTATAATATTGGTCCGTGCACGCGCGATATTAAATGTGACGCGACGGCGGCATCACCGCCTGACGTCGGAAACAGTGAATCCGAGCAGAACGGCCATTGACCAACGAAAAATGTAAAGCGAAAAGATAAGAAACAGCAAATCGCCATTGGCTGTCGCAGTGAAAGCCAGGGAACCAACGGGCGAATTTTTTTTCCGTTGAGAAACGAGAGTTTTTTTTTAAAAATTGAAGGGAGTAGTCGGAGTGAGACGTAGAGTGTAAAATCCGTCGTGTTACAACTGTTGTTCGACTATTACGCCGTTTAGTGAAGGAAGGAATCCTTGTGCGAATCCTGATTACCGGCCTAGTGTAAAGAAGCCCTCGTTTAATGAACTGGAAATATGAGCGTAAGCTACGCCGCTTTCTTTTTACCGGTCGAATAGAACAGAACTGTGATACGAACGAACGGTGGTGCCGACGAAAATTGGAGGACACGCAGTTTCCGATTGACGCACGTTGAAGGCGGAGTCGGAGGAAACGAGGAACGAACGTTTGCAACTGAGAAGTGGCGAGCACCGCGGAGGATCCAGTGAACGAGCATCGCGTTTGGTTTGGAGGAAGGTCCGAATCCGGGCTCCCAGGCGCATCCGGAGCGGCAGCCAGCGGCAGCGCCGAGCCGGCGCGGAGACCCGGTCGCCAGAGCCAGGGTTCTGTGGTATTTGCGCCCAGCGAGCAGAGACTGCAGAGTTCATTCAACACCTCTTTCCATGTTGCAGAAGCGTGTGTGAGAAAAACGGAACGATAAAATTGTATAATCGATGTACTAGCATCCAACTTGAAACGTGAACTGAAGAACTAATTTATTAGAATATTTAAAGAGTTCATCTCAAGAGAAACAAATTTAAACTGGGGAACTGTGATGGAATGAGAAAAGTTTCTGACAATAGTTTATTTCAAAACTTGAGTGCATGATTTGTTTGTCGACATTATGAAGTTAAATGATCAAAACTAATGCTAATTGTAAACAACCATGTGCTTATGAAATAATTATTTTTTCAAACTGGATTTGGTTAAAGCCAGACAGTCTTGAAACCTGCACCAGCTGGTTGCCGAGGTGAAGAGCACAATTATGAAAGAGCTCAGAATTGGAATTAAAAGGGATCATTTTTTTAATGAATGTCCATTAGTGTGGTCGTGGTAGTTCAATCCAACGCTACCTATGAATTAGAGGTTCGCTTTCATTTTATAATTCACTGTAACGGAATTCAACTGTTTCGATTGAAGAATATATTGTTTGGTGTCACAAAATTACAATTTTCTTTCATTGTACACTTGCATGTACTACCCAGAGCTCACATTCCTAGGCAGGATATCGTCGAGGAAACTGAATACTGTCCACTCAATGAAATGACGGAGCTGAAATCAATCGGCGGTGTACCATCGAGCGTTGAGAGGTGCCGGACACGAGAGTTGCCTGGTCACGAGAGTTGAGAGGTGCCGGACGCGTCGCGGAATTCCGTTGTATTCCGCGAAATTTCCGGCACACACATATGTATATAATGTATGTGTGTGTATAATGCCGACCCGGGTAGCCGAGATCGCTAAGGCAGTAATGTCGTGGATCTCGGCTATATATATTATCTCGGACGGAAGGATCGCAGGTTCGAATTCCGCCTCGGGCATGGATATATTTGTGATCGTTCCTTCATCCTTCATCATTCTACCAGTTCATTAAAGGATTAATAATTCCCTGCGCGAGCTGGCGGAGTTTATTTCTCGCCTTTAGTAACAGTTATGTAATATTACTTATAACAGTTTCTCCCCGAATTATAACATCTGTCATCATTTTTTGCAAAACACATTACAAATCGTACATTTAGTGAAAAAACTAAATATTCACAAAAAACTAAAATATCAATACAAATTTGACAATTATAACTTCTATTCCTACAGCTACATTATGTCCCAACAATGAGACGTAATTCACAGAAATTCTAAGAATTTTTATTTCATATATTTCAAATAGGTTTTAAATAATTTCTAAAAGATTAATGTTTATAAATGTATGACAAAAGGTCGAATTTACGAAGCATCCAACGCGGCGGAAGCAGGCGATTATTTTATCGTCAAATTAAACAAAAACAACTCATATTTTGAAAAAATTCACACCTTATTCACAGATGTTTTCGATAAATACATTTTATTAAAACAAAAAATTTTATCTTCACAACTGTAGTTTTAGGAAGACGCCGAAAACGGCGCAGTAAATTTCGAGCGGACGCTTTTTTTTGTCGCCAAATTACACAACAAATAATCATATTTTCAAAACCTTGAACATGACCTGACTTGAAACATTATTGATAAACACATTCCATTATGAAAAAATGTATCCTAACAATAGTAGTTGCAGGAAAACGCCGAAATTATTTTTGTTTTAAGTTTTCGCAAGATCAAGCATTTCAACGAACTTAGTCCTGCACCGTTCTCTCAGGCGTGCCTTCCACTATCTAAGGTCCAAATTTAATAAAAAAATGAGCTGCTTTTTAAGGAAAATGATTTAAAGAAAATAAAATTGATTATTTGACACAATTTCGCACAAAATACTCATGTTTTCTAAAACTTGAATGTAACATATTTTGATCTGTTTTTTATAAACACAATTCATTGAGAAAAAAATATCTTCACAATTGTAGTCAAAGGAAAACGCCGAAAAACATTTTGATTATTTTTTTTTCGAAAACAAGAGTTTTAGCCAACATTATACCGCCACCATTTTGTTAAACGTTCTTCAGACTATCCAACAAAAAAGATATAGAAGGTTTTGAGAAAAAAAAAATAACGAAATAAACGATTGCCTATATTTCACGCACAATTAAGCCAAATATATTCGAAATTCCGAAAAATTGTACATTACCAAATTTAAAAAATAAGTAACAGAATTTATTAAAAGAAAAAAATCTCTATCCTCATAATGATAGTTGTAGGAAGACGCCCACAACAATTAGAATTTATAGTTTTCGAAAAATCAGGTTTTTCAACGAACATGAGATCTACGCCTTTCTCTTAAACGTCCTACACCCTCAACAACAACTCATCAACAAAATTTAATAAAAAACGGTGGAGCCATTTTCTTAAAATTTGAAAAAGTCCATGTAAAGTACATCCAAAAATTAAATTATAGGTTTCAAATTCAGGGGCACGCGACATCAGCCATATAGTTCGGGGAATATCAATTCTGGAAAAAATCGGCTGAAAAGTTTAGCCGCAAGAGTTCATCACAGACGGACAGAGATATTGTGCCGTCAAATCGACTTTTGAACTGAATTGATGCCTTATTTTACGTGGCGAGACTCGGGCTATCAGACAAGCTCTTCTGCCTGACCACGCAAATTTCGCTACGCTCCATTCATCCACTAGCGGAGAAAGGAGATATCACTCGGGCGGCGAAACAGGCGATTTGAAGTAAGCTCAGAGGATTCATTTAGGCTTGAGGATCATTTACATGCAGTACATCTACTAACATGGGACAGCTTTGCTGCCCCTCCGAAGAAAGGTGCACGAAGGATTTTTTCGCCCTTAAAAAATTCACGGCTTCGATCGGGTTTGAACCCGCGAACTTGGGTATAACAGTCTGATACGATAACCATACACTAGCTCCGCCACCGCCGCATTTTTCGGTATTAAGGATCTAAATTTAGCATTTGAAATTTATCCACTTTCTCGTTACCAGGGGCCTGTAATAAGAGTTTTCTTGCCGCAAATTTGTCGCGGTAGCGGTAGTGAGAAACTGAAAAAGATGTCACATTATCCAATTAAGTTACATTAAGTTTGAGTATTGGATGGCAATTAATGAAAGATTTAAAGATAATGAACTCAAGTATTTTTACTATTACTTTATATTTAATTCTTTTATAAAGCTATTTCCATTAAATACACGTTTAAAAAAGATTTTGAATAAATTTACGAATTGATGTACTAGATTAAATATTGGTATTAAATCTAGAAGATTTCCGATTAGCAGAAAAAGACGTATCAGGGAATGTTAAAGATTCTGTTCCCTTTTAGAAAAACAATAAGTTGTTTCCTTATTGCCTAGACTGTCCGTTGTGGTGCATAGGTCAAACCGAAAGGGGCCTTAAGCAGAAGATGAACGAACACGAGGTTAACATTAATACTTCCATTGCTAAATTAAATTTGATTTCCCACCCCACGCTCAATACCTTACATTTTTTAACGAAATCTAGCACATACCCGGTTAGTTAGTTAGTTAATGCCCTATTTTACGTGGCAAGGCTTAGGCAATTACGCCCGCTCTCCCGTCCGACCACACATTTTCTTATGTTCCTTTCACCAAGCGAAAAAGAGGTATCACTGGGACGAAACAGGCGATTTGAATTTAACACAGAGGCTTCTTTTAGACTTGAGGATTTTTTTTACACGCCGTACTCTACAACTTGGGACAGTCAGCTTTACTTCGCCTCGAGAGGTATGCGTATGAAGGATTTTTACACCCTTAATACTCCACGATTGATTTCCGAGAATTTAAATATTTAGATTTATAACTCTGACAATATGAATGTGGAATCTAATATTTTCGTTAATACCTATAATTATGTTTTGTCCAAAATTAAGTTACGTTCAGGGGAATAATGTAACTGATTGCCTCATGTTCTGTCTTTATTATATTGCTTGTTTATTCCTTGCCGTTGTTGGCCTTCCACTCCCTCTTTCTTTACTTCTTTTACCCACTCCCCTCTAAGCCCTACATTATCACGATTTTACTTTGGGGTCCTTCTTTTATCTTTCTGATTTCAAGGGACCTGGTCAAAGCCTTCTTGGAGTTATTTCTGTTGTTTTACTTAACTATGTTTTTCAGTATGTGTTGTGTCTTCTGCGTGTATGTATTTTTCATTTCAGGTACTACTTGAGCTGTCTACCAACACACGCGCACACGCGCACACACGCACACACGCGCACACACACACACACACACACACACACACACACACACACACACACACACACACACACACACACACACACACATATATATATATATATATATATATATATATGATGTCCGGGAAGGAAAAGTCGAAACTTCGAAAATAAGTTCGTAAGACGATTTTAAGTATATTTTGTCTAACAAACTCCTTGGATATTCGGAATGGCTGAGCCACAATAACCACTGCAAGTCGGTTTAAAAAATACTTTCTATGAAAATATTCGCATTGCAGAAGCATATAAACACCCTAGACACATGTAAATTGTTTATTATGTGCAAAAAAAAGTTCAGATAGAAAAAATAATCCATAAATATGCTAATGGTGCAAACACAATGGAATATACTTTCTCGTAGTAGTTTTCTAATTTCCTTGGTGTAGACTGTCTTTTCGGTCTTGCCAACTGCCATTTATCGCCACCCAAAGTACCTTTTTATACATTTCCTCAATTTTCCGGTTTCCTAAAAATAGAATCGAGACATTACTTTAAGAATATTAAAGAAGTGTAATACTTCGTCGTAAATGGCAATTTTTATTGCGAAATTTGGAGCCGTTTTTAAGAAAATCGCGTTTAAGCGTTAAATGTGGATTTTGAAGATCGTTTTCCCAGAAATGCTTTGAATTTTCGAAAAAGTTATTGAATGTTCACTTGAGTCACGTTAACTCACAGACGCAGTAGTGTTTACAAATTGCTGGAAACGTGCACAATAATCGCGTGAGAGATATTAAAATACTACATGTGTAATATTCGAAACGCACGGCAAGACAGACGCACGGCTAGACAGACGCCAGGTAGGCATAAAGACATACCTAAGACGTTAAAAAAAAAACACTTTTTTGGTATCAGGGGATCCCAAAACGTGAATTTCCGTCCAAATTTCGTAATGAATTTTCCGAGGCATTACGTAACTTTCTCTATACCACGTATATTGTGACCGAAGCGTGCACGTTCACATAGTTACGGCACTGATCGCCGTCAGCGTGAGCGGGCGATCCACAAATGAAACTAAGCTGCCTCTACCCGAACTCACATTTTTAAGAGCGCTCGGCATTTTGAGTGTGACCGGCGTCCCGTAGACACGGATCGTATCGTAATATTGGCGAGAGGAGATTCGAGGAAGACGTCCTTCTGAAAGAATATGTTTTATGCATAACGTTTACAGGTTTTGGTCTCAGCCCTATTTTCTCCGGCCTGGGAAAGCATCAAGGATCATCCGACCGGCATGACCGATGGTAGAACTCGACGGAGACCAGGTGCCCGGGAGAGGGGAAGGTGTCGACGTAATAGCTAAGGGTAAGGGATCCCGTCCGGTCGCACCGCGGAGGCGGAAGGAACAAGGGAAGTCGAAAAATCCTTCAATCAATAATTACATGGAATGCGCGATTAGCTTCTCAGTTTTTCTTGACGAACAATTTAGAGAATTGTTGGGGATCAAGATAACCTATAGATCAGTTGATTTATTTGTCGTAGGTGAGAGAGAGAGAAAGAAAGATAGAGAGAAAGAAAGAAAGAAAGAGAGAGAGAGAAAGAAAGAGAGAGAAAGAAAGAAAGAGAGAGAAAGAAAGAGAGAGAAAGAAAGAAAGAGAGAGAAAGAAAGAAAGAGAGAAAGAAAGAGAGAGAAAGAGAGAGAGAGAGAAAGAGAGAAAGAGAAAGAGAGAAAGAGAAAGAAAGAAAGAGAGAAAGAAAGAGAGAGAGAGAAAGAGAGAAAGAGAAAGAGAGAAAGAGAAAGAGAGAGAGAGAGAAAGAGAAAGAGAGAAAGAGAAAGAGAGAGAGAGAGAGAAAGAGAGCTGGTACAACTATTAATTCACGAATGTTTTTTTAAACGATCATAATTATTAGGAAAGAAAACCTTAACATTATATTATCTTACGTTCATTGTAACAGTGCACTGCGCTGTAGGGATAGTTTACCTGACCACACTTAATGAGGGTTTTATCTGCCTTTAGGATAGATGAAAGTAATTGCATTTTGTTTTGGATATGGAAATTACTGTCTAAAGAAAGTTACTAATTAGAAACTAGTGTAACAAGGTTCTTTCCGAACCAAATTGTACACGTGTTTGTTTTTTTTATTGAGAGTTCTCATCTCATAATTAAGTTAGTGTCTGTGAAATTTTGTTTCGTTTTGTGCTTTTAGTAAACATGGACTACATTTAGGAGTGTGTATTGTTATTTAATATTCGTTCCTTTTTGATATTGTAATGGGGCGGTCGCACGCGTCAGGTTTCGACGCATGTTCTAAATTTGATTTCAACGTTGGGAGCTCCCGAAAGTTGAGAGCCTGGAAAGTAGCATTTTCGCTCCCTGCGCGCGTACGGACGCCGCCGAGTGCCCGAAAGGCCTCTGCTCTATTATGTAGGTTAGGCGCGCCAGGAGTCAGCGGGAAAATTACGCACGCCTCGCCGACGAGCGTCGCGACTCACCCATCCAGGTTGCCCAAGACGCAAAACTTTCATCCGAAATCCGCGGCGCCACCCGCGCCGATGACCGAGCGGGGGAGGACCACGTGATCTCGCGGCCCAAGGGAGGCCACTGCGGGCTCTACTCTGGCTCATTGCGATGGACGATGGCCGATCATTCCGAGGGAGGAGACGAGGGAGTAATCATGCGAAAACGGAGCCGCAAGGACGGCGGCGGGCTCATGAACGCGGGCTCGCGCATTGCCGCGAGACGCCGCGCCTACCTGCCAGGCTGCCATCGCCACATCGCCGGTCGCTCATGTGTCACCTGGGCTAGGTCGCATGCTGGACAATAGGCGTGAGGGGTGAACTCTACGGCCAATGACTGCCAGAGCGCCCGAACACGGGCTAGGACCAGTGACGGGCAGAGGCGCGACCACCACCGTCTTGGGCCACGCCGCCGACGCCCGGGGGAACCGCCGCTAGACGCCAGTACGCCGCTCGCTGCTCCGCACGCTTTTCGGTGTGTGTGTGTGTGGGGGGGGTAGAGTTGGCGCAGTGAAAGTTGCAGTCAGGTCGACCAGATAAAAGTACATATTGAACATTAATTCAAGAAGGGGGTTCGGGTGTTATAACATACTGATTTTCTGTGAAAAGGGTTTTCCATTTCTGTTATTCGCAGTCTACTAAAAGCCCGTCTCCACTATTTCTTTTTAATTTTTGTTTTCAACGTCAAGTAATCAGATCTTTTTGTTTGAATACCAAACTATTTAAGATCCAGTTACAGGTCTCAATATACTCCTGATACAATACGTACGTCTACGAGATAGTAACTGGTTGTGATACAGAATGGCACAGACTTTTTCGTAGTAAGATTTCTAATATCTTTGAAGCTGGCCTAGTTTTGTCTTGCCACATTTGCTAGTTGCCACCTGCCGTCGCTGGAAGTACATTCCGAGCCGTTTTTTGAGAAAATGAGCGTTTCGGAAAACACGCAATTTTAAGCTAGTTTTCACAGAAAACTGTTTATTTTCGAGAAACTGCATATGACATTATTTAAAGCACATGTACTCATAAATGCAATATTGTGAACAAACCGCAGCTAATGTAAATATTAACACAGTGAGAACTAAAAAGTAAATCTTTGAAGAAAAAAGAATAGAGCAATACTGCGTTTATGTCATCTCAGAGTACACTATCTCTACATAAGGATAACAAAATTTGAAGCTGCTTTCTAGAAAATCTTGTTTTTGTAATTTTTTAATATTGCACATATTACACGAAAACTACTAGAATTTTTAAAACAATGAACCATACCTTAACGAACTCAATATGGAGAACAAATTTTACTTGAAAAAATCTCTACATTCAATGTTGAAGTTGTAGGATAATGCCGGGAAAAAATCTCTCGACATTTTCGAAAATTCAGTGTTAAACGTGAAAATCGGACCTATGACACTTTATAGGGATATTTTACTCTATTTTTACAAGAAAGTTACCGGGAAAGATGGCTCAGGGCATCAACTGATTTCACTGCAGTCCCTCTGACCGGGAGGTCCTAGGTTCGGGTCCCGACGGTGACAGGATTTTCGACGCTACTTTGTTACGAGGTCGAATTCAGTTGCTGTGTGGGGGAGAATTCTAGCGACCGACTGCTCTGATCGGTAGTTTTCCGTGGTTTATCCGATCAACACCAGGCCAATGCTGGCAGAACCCTAACAAACGGGCCGCGAGCGAGCTCACCATCTTCCTTGTCCTATCCTCCCCCCTTACACACGAACATGCACTATATTACTACATATGCCGAGGGACCCGTCAGGAGCTAAGAGCTTGCTCTGGCTAGGGGCGGTGCCCCGTTGGTGAGAGGTACCTGGTTAGGAAAACCCCGCTAGCCAACGGTAGGTCGGCGCCGGATCTCGCCATACAGCGGGGGAAGACCATCGCCACCTCGCGAGCAAACAACATGCATTACACTTGCGGGACTAATGACCCTGGTAGTTTCCGTCCCCAGAATCACTAAACCATCAATCAAAATGCAAGAAATTTAAAGAAATTAAGTTTGAAACTAATATTTTGATTTTGGGGGGGTTTTTATGCGTCTGCCAGAGTTTGATCCATACGGCGCTTCCGTGGTCTAGTGAGAAACCAGTTGCTCTGCTATATCTTGTGGGAAAGTGATGAGATTTCCGTTCAGGAGCAACGTTGCGACGTTCGGAGGGGTTGTCTTTGACGGACCTTTCGCCATACCACTTTAGGCGTACGACAAGAAAGAGAAGGAGATGATCTCCAAGACTTAGTTTTATTTTCGCGAATGGCTTTTCCTTATCAAAGCTTGTTTCCACTCACGGGCCGCGATGGCGCAGTTATCGTTCCAGGAGGCCGTCGTGATCGGCCCGTCTTTCTCACGGCGAATGGCGCTAAGTCTGGACTCTAAGAAGGATGTTTACATACCTCTCACTCTAATCGCTGCAACAGTTTGGACGTTTGGCGGGCCGTGTGAAGTGTCGCGTTATCGTGCAACAAAATCACACCGCACTCAATTTTACTTGACACTTCTCTGTAATTGCTTTATGCAACTGTTTCAATGTTTGACAATAAGAAGCTGAGAGTCTTGCCTTTCGACATACATTTCACGCGCAACACACCCTCTATGACAAAGAACACTGTCGCCATTGCCTTTCCAGCTGAAGGATAGATCTTGGCTTTCTTTCTTGGTGGTGATGTAGTGTGCGCCCATTCCATCAATGTTCTCTTTGTTTGGTGGACTCACGTTTTATCCCCTGTGATGATTGACCGCAGAAACGTGTTGCCCACTACAGAATTCCGTTGCAATACTCCCAGTGGCGATTGGAAACGTAGTCCCTTGAACACATCGGTGAACAGACGTAGGACCCACATTTGATAAAGTTAACAAAATTAAAGGTACTGGAGAACACAATGACATACGAAATGTTCAGCATGCTGGCAATTTCCTGCTGTGTTATGCACTGATTCTCTCTAATGATTCCACCCACACGGCCAATATTTGCAATGGTACTGGATGCTGCGGGGCTCCCGATATTCGTCCGTGAGATTCGCCAAATTCCTTACACCACGTTACAATACCTGGGCGAGAAATTGCACTCTCTCCATATTCCGCAGTGGTTTCACGATGAATTGAGCAATTGAGCCATTTAGCTCATAGAAATCTGATCGCCGTAGAACCTCCAATTTGGAGTGAGCATACATTGAGTCAAGCACGCTCTGCACAAACAACACGACGGCTTACCACACCAACCTTCCTATTGGACGTGTCAGCTGTAGTTTGTGCCGTGACCGTGGGCTATGCGCAGCACAGTGTGGTCTCGCGGCGAGTAGTGTAACGAACTTTTGATTCGCCTACGTAGATCAAATGACTGTTAATTCCATTGAAGCGAACGTTACCTTTGTACAACCTTCATTGAGCAAGAACGCACACATGAGAGACAACCCTGAAGCCGTGGTATTTCCTACAGTTATCTTCGTTCCCACGTGGAGAGGCAGTCAACGCATGCGCCGTACGGGCCTCTCTTTCCCGACCCTTCTATTGCGTACTGAGGAAGCTCTGCTTAAGTAATTTTAAGATTACACCGAGTGCTATGATTTCGGGCTCAGTTTTGTTGATTGTTCCAATATATTTTTCTACTTCGTTTCTGATAAACTGAAAAACGGAGAAAATGTGTATTATAAATGAATAAACATAAAATTAAAATATTTTCCTTGTTCATGAGCGTAAAGTCGTTGTTTATTTCCTTAATATATTTTTACGCTAACAGTTCTAAATTTTGAAAAAAAATGTGTCAAAGAATAATTATAGTACGTGCGTCTATATTATTTTTTCATTTATCAAAATTATGAAAACCGAAAGATTTAAAATTGGATTTTTAGTTTCGCAAGTGTTAAGGATAGTCAAAAGAGTAAACGTATTATTATTTTGTAATTAAAACAAAATCACGGCAAGAAGCAAGTTTCTGGCGCAACCAGTGCAAAGAAATCGAGTCTCCGCGTTCTCGTTGCACGGATTCTCGTTGGTCACACACTACATCAGCAGCTCTCGCTTATGACAGCGAGAGACAATTCGACAAATGACCGCCTTTAATAGACAAATATTTAGGAGCTAAGGAGATAAGATTAACTTAAATAACAATTTTTGAAATAAAGGAATATGGAAAGGAACCGAATAGGGGTCATAATGGTTAAAAAAAGAAGTGATTCAGTAAACTTTATTTGGAGCGCGCCATAGTGAGGACAGTTATGGCCCCTTTCCCCCACCTCCCTCCAGCCCAAGGGCACATTCGACACGCACACTCGTTGCTGCACCCGCTGCAGCTACCTTTGTTTACGTGCGGATGGCTCCGAACTCCGAAGAAAACTTAAATGCGCAATTGGTTTTGACTATACACAGGGCACATGTAATCTAAAGAACAGGTAGATGCTACGCGATTGCCACGTGGAGCGGATGGAAGAGAGATGCGACGTCTGCCTAGTAGAGCGGACCGCGAAGGGAAATACCGCAGTCGTCCGCAGTGTGATTACGGCATTAAGGACTTTGGATTTTTAACCGAACTGGAATTCGACACGATCAAGTCGGGTCAATAAGTGCGTGAGCCGTGATAAGGTACCCACGTGGTATAATTTGATAGCCAGGAGTGTTGCTTTACGCCACCATAAAGCAAATTATCGTAATTCATGGAATAGAGTTCCGTGAATTTTTCAAAACATGCCGTCTCAATTAAAGACTAATAGATGAGTTCAACAATGACTTTGGTGTGACGTGTGGGGTGACCTGTAATCGACAGCACACTGCGGACTCCGGAGAAATGCCGACGTCGCTGGGACTGAGAAAAGGGCCCTGGCTTAGTAACCGTCTGGGAAGACCGCGGAGCCCGGACCTCTCCCCCCCCCCCAGTGGAAACAGCTGATGGGTCGGCGACCACCGCCACCGCCGCAGCACTACCCAAGAGTAAGGTGAAGTTTTCCGGCATTAAACCGTGCAAAGGTTTATCAAACCGCTCTTCAAGCGACTTAGGGAAGAAAAATATTCTTGACGACTCCTGAATGAACAGGAAAGTTTGATGACAATTTATGTATGACTTGGCGTGACCGCGTAAAGCCCTTTTATTTCCTTTAGACTTAAATTTATCAGCGCAATCATAAATTCATTTTTAATACTAACCCAGGTAACGAGCTCACAGAAATTCAAATAAAATAAAAACCCATCGAAACGTCACAGTATATTATGATTTACTATCTACACTCAAAGTAACCAAGTATCTTTTTAAATATTAAGCATTGTATGCTATAAACTTTTCTAGTTAAATACTTTAGCCCGTTTTGTGCAGTCTGTTTTCATCGTTTTTTGTACAGAAAATGGATGGAAAAGGGACGCTCATTTCTACGCGCCACTGTTTCGGTATCGAAACTGAATGAATGAGAACGAGGGTTTTACATAGTCATTTCGTTTTTGCATGCAATCGTGATGAAAATAATTCCTTTTAACGCAAAAATCGCTGAAGGCCAATCAGTTAAACATAGCACACGGTAACAAATTAAGTTATGTTATATCAGAACTGAAAACGCAATGAGACAATAAAACAGGACAGGTTTTACTTCTCACTACATAATAATTTCAATACAAAAGAATGCTCTCGAAAATGTACAAAAGAAGCAAACCAAAGGAAGTTCCAAAGAGCGACGCCAGGGGTACAGTAGGCTAACTGGATGAGGTCTGTACTGGAAAATTAAGCGTCTTTTTTTCGTACACATTACTACTCAAGTCTGGTCTGTCACTTTTCTGTATGGACGCAAAATCATGGGAAATTGTCGTGAAAATGACTATTTCAAACCAGAACTACATCGGCTAACAGAATCAATTCCAGAACGATTTTTGAATATGCATTTAAAATTGAACAGCTCTAAGAAACTATTTTCTTTCATCGCCTAAGCAACACTCAAATTTTTAATGCAGACAATATATAATTTCTCGCCGCATACAAGAACTTCCTTCCAAAATTTATTCACTTTTAAAAATACATTAAATTTTCTTGGAATAACACTGGCTATATATCACGCGAAGAATGTCGAATACTTACAAGTTCTTCAGGGTTGTAACTCCTCGAAGAGTTTTACGCCCAACAATTTCAAGTTGATTGTGACTCAGGTCTCTGGAAAAAAAAAAGAACCAATGGAAAAATGATTAAGTTATCTCGAAAATTATATCACACAGTTATTTGCTCAGCCAACAAAAAGATCGTGAATAAGTCGCGAATATGCCATCATAGGGCCAAGCGATACGTGCATCTCTCAGGACTCAGTCTTGAATATCGGAGTAGGTTCACGATACTTTCTATTGGGGGAATCAGCATTTTAACGCTGATTCCATGTTTACGCCCCACGGTAGTTAGCTAGTTAGCCATGGGGGGTGGGGTGAAGTTGAGATGATGAAATAGACACAAACATACAGACCCATACAGACACAACACACCCATGCCCGGAGCGAGACTCGAACCTGCGATCCTTTGGTCCGAGACCACTGCACTATTGCCTTAGGCCATCGGATTATAATAATAATAATAATTATTATTATTATTACTACTATTATTATTATTATTATTATTTTATTCTTCACATTTTTTTATTGGTCGGTATGTTAACCACTCCCAGTAATGATGACCAGGTGTGAGGTTGCTTTATTGAAGATTCAGGTGGCTTCTAAGAATACAAGTATTCAAGATGACTGCCTTTAGTAAATTGTATGTAATCCTGGCACCCAAGTGAAAAGACTAGTGCTTGAAGTGTCATTTTCGGGGCTGATATTATAGGTACAGTTGTCACCCAGCTGAAGTTCCACTGAGCTGAGACTTCATGGGCGACATTGGTATACTTCTGGATCTTCTCTAGATGTTTTGCCGATATGTTGTGTGTGTGTGTGTGTGTGTGTGTGTTGAGTATTGATATATCGATAAGGAAAGTCTGCTGATGGTTTCTATCGACGTAAGTTATATCGGATCTATTGCCGCTGACTTGTCTGTCAGTGTTAACGGAGTGATCCCAGTAGAGAGTGTGCTCACTACTTTTAAGCACGTTCTGAGGCACATATTTATAATGTGGAAGTGGTGATAACGCCCGTTTTCATTACCAATAATTGGTGTACCCGCTTCGCCACTTCATCATGCCATTTTTTATTCAAACTCTGCGTGGCCGCTACATCCACTTGTCAAGTGTTGTATAGTTTCCGTTACGGCCCACATCTACAAGTGTCGGAATGGATGGTCGAATCTCACAAATGTTTTTTTTTTCTGTAGTTCAAAGTCGGCACCACTTGGTCCTGAATCATGAAGGCTTCAGTCTCCGGAAAGATATCTCCATTCTGGAGCCATGCGTGAGACGCAGAGATATCGACTTCTGATTTACTCAGCTCATGGGGGTATCTTCCGTGCATTGCCTTCGCTTCTCATAAGGTTATCTTCTCTTCAGTTTTCAGTCACTGGCTAAAGAGGCGGATCAATCTTTTTCAAGTTCATCTATACTTATTATCAACTGCTCTCACTGCTTGCTGAACTCTCCCATAATGTTCCAGGAAGTATCTTCAGTGATGAAATTTGAGAACTATGTAAATATATGAGATCTGCAACACCTCGCCCTCCTTGTGATCTTGAAAGGATAAAACGCCCAATACTTGAATGGGGATGATGTATTCGGTGTTGAGTCAGGTTCGCATTATCCTCTGGGGGTTGTCGAGGCCAGTATTGCTCCATTTAATATGCCAAAAGGGTATGTCACTGGAATAACAAATGAATTGATGGCCTGCACAATATTTCAGCAGCGAGGTGAGTTTTAAAGAGTCCATGCAATCATTTACACATTTTAGTTGTTAGTATGTTTTTAGTGGCAATGTGTTAGATTTGGAGTGACTGTTGGAAACCCAAGTGTTTGTAAGCTTCATGGGGTTCCACGAATGTAATCATTGGTTCATTATCATTTCCACATTTATAACTTGCCTATGACCCTGAAAAATATTCACTCTCCTGCACTTATCCAAACCGAAGTTCATCTTGATATCGTCAGTGACCTTATCCGTCAAGCTTATGTTGCCGCATATGATTCTCAGTGTCTACATAGAACTTCAGGTCATCCATGTAAAGAAGATGCGAGACACAAAAAGAGTTGAGTTCCTTTTTACGACCGATGCCATTATTATATGCATTTAGTAGAGTAGACAGAGGATTCAAGGCTAAGAAGTACAATAAAGGGTTTCAAGAGTCACTCTGGAAAATCACTCAGCGGATGTGCATAGTATCTGCATAGACTTTTTTCCCTTAGAGAGGCACAGTTTTGTATTCCATCGACACCTCGCCGTTTTCAGGAAGTTTTGGATCAACGGGTGGACCTTGTATACACCCAAACATTGAAGGAACCAAGAATGGGGGACTGTGTCGAATGCTTCAGCATAATCTAAGTAGCATGCGTACAAGTTTCTTTGTTTTTCAAACACTATCCCCATAATTACAGAGTTTATAATGAGTTGCTCCTTGCATTCCTGAGATCCAGGTCTACATCCATTTTGTTCCATCGGTAAGATGTTCTGATCCTCAATGTGTGTCATCATCATTTGTATAACACAAGATGTTATGAGTGTGTAGAAAGTTTGAAGGCAGGTAGGCATGTACTTCGAGGGGTTTTTAGTGTCACCTTCCTTTGGTAACCAGAATGTTCTACCTTCAGTAAGGAAACAAGGCAGATATTCAGGATTGTGAAGAAAAGATTGAATTATATTAGCTATATGATGGTGAGTGCTGGTAAATTTTTTGACACAATAATTGTGCAGGCCGTCTCTGCCCGGTGCTTTGCTGTTATGTGCTTTGTTCAAAGCTGCTTCGACAAGTCCCTCGGGGATGATTGCTTCATCCACAAGAGGGGTATTTCGGCGTCGGTTATATTGCATTACAATCCAAGTCATAACTGGGTTGTGAAACACAGCAGGTGACCAGATAGCCTAACGTCCTCTATCTGCGCCTTTGATGGAAGCTCTGACTCTTTCATATAACTTACAAGCTCTTTACCCTTTGAAGATTCCTGTAGAATGCTTTCTGGTTCCTGTTAAAAAGAGTATTCTGTTGTTTTCTTATGGTGCAATTCCTAAAGTGTCGAAAGCGTTTTGTTAAAGCCAAAAGATTCTCTCGTAGGGTGTCAAGACGATGTTATTGTAGAATTCAAGGGCTTGTGCTTTGTACGTAATTTTGTGTTGATAAGGCTGTTATTCACACTTCTCAGTTTTTCTGAGGCATTTCCTTTTTGAAATTGTCTGAGTCTCCCAATATCTCTTCTAATGCGCTCTATACGATTCACCAACCATCTTTCCCATAGTGACATTCTTTTTTTACTGCAATCTTTGTGGACAGTTGCTACGCAGCAAAAAAGCTTGGAACAATTACTTCGTGAAGCCACAACAGATGCACAATAAATTGCTGTGTGCACTTCTTCGAATGATGGTATTTGTTGTAGATGCTGCGCCAGTACTTTTATCAATTAAGACGTTGATAGCTGTTGCCAATTTCTTGTGGCAATTTTGTGTGGGAATGAGATGGTTCAGCGGGTCAGTTTCTTCAAATTCCGCAAGTGCGACTGCAAATTCATTGCGAATCGTCATCTCTTCACTACTCTCATCTTCAATAATTTCTGACATGCTTGTCCTACAGTTTACATAGCTGATATATCTCCACTGTCCTCAGATTACTAGGTACTGAGGAGTTAAGCATTTTTCTCATTTCTTCTTTGATTGCTTCCAGAACTGGTACAGAGAGGAGATTTTTCTGAACAGTTGCTCGACGCTGGTCCGTTATTCTTTGCTCACTAACTTCAGAACCAGGGAAACTGAAGAAAGTTTTGATGTAGCTTCTGTCGGAATGCCGTAGTACCAGTCTCCATTTTGGTCGTCTGCGCCGAGGAGGCTGCAGGTTCGAGTTTTACGTGGGCATGGTCGTATTGGTGATTATCCCTTCACCACGCTTCATCATCCTATCAGTTCATTCACAATTCTAGTCATAACAAGCATGGCTTACCAAGGGATACAATCAAAAAAAGCTGATCCCCATAATGACACACGTTAATCTCTCCAGGATAAATATGATTGGGCCAAAGAAGAGAAGTAGAATGGTCATAAACAGCTTATACGGAAATATTAGTAGTAGTAATAATAATAATAATAATAATAATAATAATAATAATAATAATAATAATAATTTAACTCAACCCGTCACTCGCCTTCTGCGCTGACAACTAAGAGATAAAGACCTTTAAGATATTTGACTGAAAATTGTTATATAACACTCGTGTAAAACTAGTACTCTCTCGTAATAATATTACTATTATTATTATAGAATACCGTCACAGCATGCATGTGACAGTGCCAAGCTAAAAATTTAAAAACAATGTAAAATTAAATTAAAAATCAAGCAGCCAAAGTAGGACTCGAACTATCCTTTGAAAAAAAATATTAACATTAAAAACTCAAAGATATAAAAATAAAAAAATCGAAAGAGTAGAAGACTTTAAATATTTAGGTGAATGGATTAGTTGGAATACATAGAAAAGAAAGCAGTAGAAGCTAGGACACAAAATACTGAAGTAGAAATTCAATTAACTAAAGATACATGTAACAAAAAATAACTGCCATGGAATTAAAAATTAGAAACATTATAAAACAGTCATAAAACCATATGCAGCTGAAACACTAGCCCTAAATAATAGAGGATTACTAATTTGTATAGAAAGGTAAGAAAGAAAATTATTATGGAAAACACAAGGCCTAAATACAAAAATTATGACATTAAGGTAATTCCTAATAAAGATTTGCACAAAAAATTGAATAATTCGCAGATACAATCAGAAAGAGGAGAATTAGTTTCTACGGCCATATCTTTAGCATGAATAGTAACAGACTAAGTAAACAAATATTTGAGTTATTTTTAAATAGAAAAATTAAGAGCAATTGGTTTTAATCCCAGAAGACTAAAATAAAATAAAAATTACTGATAAATTAATTGAAAATAAAGAACAATTCAGAAAAATTATTCAAGATGAACAGCTCAGATTTTCAGAAAAACCTAAATACAAAACAGGTGCATAAATGTCAGATGGCAACATCTGAAAGACGGAACGAATTGTAAGAAACTTAAAGAAAGAAAAACACATAAGAAGCAATTGAAAGCCCGTGTAAAAGCCATATTAACTGGCATTATCCACCTCTCTTAGATAAAGTTGTATATTCCACTTTCTCGTTTGAGAGTCTGCACACAGAGAACTCATTACCAAGTCAGACAGACAACAAGGTGAAGCCTTCGGAGACTATTTCTTATCTTAGCACAGTGCAGGAGAGCATGCTCCACGACAAAATCAGTTTCACAGTTATCACAAGTGGCGGTGGGTCACCGCGGAGACAATATCCGTGGAGGAAATGTCAATGACCGAAGGCGTGCCAGAATAATCCCCTCGCACTTAGGGACATGAGATGAAGAGCAAAGTTTGATGGAATCCTCGATTCTCGTGAGCTAGAAATTAGAGTTCTGCCACTCTACCATGCACTAAGAATAGAGCGTTTGACCAACAGCTTGGCGTCATTCGTTTAAACTTTGAGAATGACTACCTCGGTTTTGTTCTTTGCGAACTTAGCTGCCTGGTCAGCTATTTCGTTTCCTATGTGGCCAGGGACCCAAGAAAAAGCCAAGTTATATAGACGGACCAATATCCAAGAACGTATATTTCTCTGCAGTAAAAACGCTGCAGGGCGAGTCCGCGTGGCACTATGGCAGTGGCAGAAGGCACATCCTACTTAACCATTTTAGGGGAATCATCAGTGTATAGAAGTTATAGCCGGGATACATGGATTTCGTCTGCTAAAATTCCGCCAGAAATGTACTGAGGGAAGTTGAGGGTTTAGGGAAGTTTGATAATCTCAGGTCTATTATGAGCCAGAGAAGTTTCCAAGGGAGAACAAGATTTCGGAGGGGGAAGGTTTCACAGGGCTGGGGCATTTTATAACATGTTTCTGCAAGAGCGTGTAGAGACTGATACCCGGAGGATGGGGGTAACGATGGTCTGAGTGCGTACGATGTCCTGTGACTGTTGAACAGCTTGGCGGGAAGGAGTATATATACTCGTTTATATCTGATACTTTCGCACCATAGGAGCCGATTACAATATCTCGCCTTCGGCTCTGGGATGGTTCACCAGCCTCGACCAAGAGGTATTCAATGCGACTCGTGCGGTAAGCGCCTGTGCTGATCTGTATACTGGCATTGTGTGTGGTGTTCAATGGCCGGATAGTCGACGGAGACGCTGCCCCATTAAAATACACCTATAATCGAAAATAGAACGGATGGTCATATAGAGGCGCTAGAGACATACTCTCGCTCTACGCCCCATGACCTACTAGTAAGGGTGCGAAGAAGGGTCAATGGTGATGCATAGCGGCTCTATTTATGGATATATTGATGATCCCCCAAGAAAAAGGTTAGGGGGATCATGGAAGTGTTAAATTCTGCAGAAGTGCATGCCGCTGAAAGAGAGAGAACATAAATGCAGTTCCATCACTGCCTTCTTGCAGTTTGTTGAGGACAAGCTATAATTGCGTCTCAATACCTTGCATGTTCTTGGAGCAGCAAAAAATGACAAATTCGTGAACGAAGAGCGATGCTTTCACAGGCTATCAAAGCTAAAGTATAGCATATGCTATACTACTGGTAGCAATTAAAAACAGTGACACTCAGAATTGATCCCTGGGGAGCCCGTTTTCTAACTGGTCACTGAGGGATAGCCTGTCACCAAGGCGAAGTATCTTGTCGAAAGAGAGGCTGCTACAACAGTGGGTGCCGGACCCTGAGATCCCAAGAATGTAAGGTGCAAAGAATGTATCTCCAGGTGGCGACGTATGCTTTCTCTATATCGAAGAAAATTGCTACTACGTGAAAGACAAACAAACGCGATCGCGTGGCAGTGGCAGGTGTTGACGAAGCACAAAAGAAGTAGAGATCTGTGAGGCAAGGTTAACAAGGTGGTTCATGGATGACCAGTGCTTCCTGAAACTACGCTAAAGGGGTGTAGGTGGATTTCATTTTTCCAGGAGCCCGATCAGACGCGTGTTCACCAATCACTTTAGAAGCTCACAAACCCAGTTTGTGAGCGAGATGACATGACGGGTTTGTTCTGTTCTTTCCTTCATTGGGAACTGGAATGACAATGGCTCAATCAAAATGCGATTGAAGGCGCGGAAGAGGAAAAATATGCCTTCTCTGGCAATGATTCAACATTTGGTTATGTACGTGGTCTGGTGCTGGTGCAGAATATCGCACGCGCGAAAAGAGAAAATTCATCAATGGAGAAAGGAGCGTTATAATATTCCTCCAGGCGACTCGAAAAATCCAATACTCAATTCTTCGTTCTCCAGACGCTAGGAGAGTAGGTTAACCTTCACCGATCGCGCAGGGGATATAAATGCCCTCTTTGAAAATAAATCGGCGCTGCGCCCTGATGTTTGAAGCCAGGTATTCTCTAGCCAGTCATTCTCTTGAGACACAAAATACCGGCAACATCATCTCCATGACCCACTCACATTTGCGCCAATTGCGCGCAAAAGTGACCAATGTCATCAGTCTTCGCTCTACGCGGCATAAACACTGCCACGCGATCGCGTTTGTTTGTCTTTCACGAGTGTCATGAATATGTAAGAATATTTTTCATAAACTTTTGTAAACAAAATCTCATAATAATCCTTTCATGCTAATTATTGTGTAAATTAAATTAATATTTTATTCACTGCGTGTAATTGGTAGGTGATTTCAGTGGCTTTTAGGTATCTGTATTCTAAATGCCATACTTCATAATCTCGTTTCATTATAATATATTTAGCTACGTACATATTCTCTCTCTCCTTCTTTGCAAATTTCATCTTATTAGATTTTTACCTTCATACTTCATTCGATTTTAATTCAGATTTTTATTACGTCAATATATTGTATGTATTTGTCATCAGGGTTTTGTGCAGCCAAAGCAGAAGACAGATTTTGCATATTGTCTCCAGCAATGTTTCTACAGAATAATTAAAATTGTTTCCATAAATATTGTTATCAACTACAATACCCAGTTATGTTATTTGATAAATTACCTATGACTCACGAAGCTGTAATATTGAGAAAAGGGAAGGATGTTCGTGGGCGCCAAAAATACCGTCCCGCGATCGCGCATATGACACTAAATCGCGCGAGCGCCAAAGATGAAGGAACTAGAGATTTTCTATTAGTGAGAGACCAATTCTGAAACTATGTCTTCAGGAGAGGTGAAGGGACTTTCATTTATCAGAAGTACTCTAACAGACGGTGGGGAAAGTCTTCCTCTGATCTGTCACGCCTTCGCCGTGCTATTTTAGGGGGGTATTGAAGGACAGAAGTATAGGCTCTCCAGGTGTCTGCCTTCCTTTCCAATCTATCTCTGAACATTCTTTTGTAACATAAGGTAACAAATTTCCCCTGCAATTGTAGAGCTGATTATAGGTATTGTAACGAATATTGCATCATCTGCCGCGTCGTTCATTCCAACCAGTTGGCATCGTACGCAGAAAGTAATGAAAATGACGGAGAAAACACCGCACTAGTTTGTGAGCTGCACATGAAAGAGTTCACTTTTGACGAGTTTGTCTCATTATGGCGGAAATGATATAGCGCGTTATGGTGTGACAATGGAAGTGCAACAGGATCTTTACGGTACCCCAGGAATATTCATTAGCATATTGTGTCGCCCAGGATCTAGATATGACCAGAGTGGTTGCTGCTGTATTCAAGAGCAAATACTGGAGAATAAAAGAATTCGAGAATCAGCAACCGGATATTGAGAAGGACATGCTACTGCGCGACGTGAGTAAATATGTGTATTATCTGATCACAAAATGAAAGTCACATCGCAAGGCCACCTATCAGAATCTTGGGAAAGTTATGATTGAATTACACCAACAAATACTGCAAAACAACGTCCAGAAGATTCCCATGCCCAAACTGGGAAGTACTTTTGATGGACTGGACGGGAGAGTAGTGAGAAGCAAGTTGAAAGTACTCTTCCGGTACACTGGGGTGAATATCTTAGACTGCAGCTACCGCCAGGGAATGTCAGCATATCCAAAGAAGACAATAGACTGTCACTCCTTAACATTTAACTGCAATAGAAGTTCCAACTGCAAATATCTGCATGATTTCACTAAACGCGCTTCGGGACGGATCCGACCTAAGGAGGGGGCAATGTAACGAATACTGCATCATCTGCCGAATTCGCTGCCCGGATTGCCTCATCTGCCGGCTCCCGAACTGGACGGTTCCGGGTTATTCGCGAGTCGCGTAGAAGTATGACGTAAGTTACGGATAGGTCCAGACGGGCGCCAGCCAGGTATAAATTCGCCACTGCCGGCGGCCACCAGCAGTCTGTCTGAAGCCAGTCTGAAGTGGAAGCTGAGCTGTGAAGTGGGCATTGCAGTGAACAGTAGATGGACAGCAGTGCAGAGGACCGTGATCAGCGCCGTGAACTGTAGCCAGCGCAGTGAATTGTGTCCAGCGCAGTGGACTGTGGTCAGTGCATCGGACATTTCGATAGCGTAGAAGAAGTGAACAGTGTAAATAATCAGAAGAAGTGAACAGTGTAAATAAATAATCAAGAGAAGTGAGACGTGTGTAAACAAATAACCATGTGAAAAACATAAGGACAGTGCAACCTGTCTGTACATAAATCAAGTACTTGTATAATCAAGAAACAAAATAAACGTCTTTGTTAAAATATTATCTGTTTTAATTACCCACTAAGCAATGTTACAATATTTCAGGGCCACTGATTCCAAAAATGCTAACTGCTTGGCTGCATCAGCTCTAGTTTTGAAGATACAGTTAAAACATTTACAGTTATTTTTGCCACTTTGGGAATCACAGTTTCATTTGAATCAATATTGTAGCATCGCTGAATTTCGGTGATTAAAATTTATTAAAGTACGTGATCTAGGCTCTTGCCAAATGCAACGCAAAAGCGACGGACTCGAGGGCTTTTGTTGATTTCGATGGTGCCGTACGGTCGGCTTTCTCACACCCTCTGCCCGCCCCTTTTTATCTTTGTGTTTACGGTTGAGGTAAGCGGCGTTCCACTGGAACCCCATCCCCTCTGTTTACAACTGCCGAGTGCCTGCGAAGAGACAGTTGCGCCCTCAGCCCACATCTCGCACTCGCCTGCCCGTCGAACTTGGCGATGATCAACCCACAGTAATGGAACATTTTGGGCCACCGACGACGACAAAGTACGCAGCGGAGCTACGTGCATTTTACAAACAGTGAGGAACAAGGATAGAGATAGTAGAATTATCTAAAAGGAACACTTAAGGCGCCTTCTATTAGTGGCGACGTTCATTTGCGGCGTAGTAAGCCAGAGCCAATGGTCAGGCGTGTGCAGTAGATTTCAGAGCGATCTAGAACACTCTGGAACAAAAGGGTGGAGTGAGTAAAGTGTAGAGGAGATTCTCTTCCGGCTGCAGAGGGACTACTTCAAGGTTGATTTTGTAACAGACTTGTTGGACTGTCGTAAGGCACACTTTGGCTGACTGTCGTACTAAGCCCTTTACTTTGAATTCACGACGCTAGGGACATTAGTGGCGACAGGAATATACTTAAATTCTCCATTTTTATTCTTACAGCGACGCAAAAAACGCGTTGTTTATTGCCATAAAATTCTGCTTGCGTAATTCCCGTCTATTTCAATATAACCGACACAATATAACCGAACCACCTACCCGAATGTGCACTGCTTCTTTCACGTTTTTCCGCTAGTCATGTATTTAGAAATAGAACTTCGCGTTCCTTAATCACAATAATTAATCCAATGTCTCCTTACCTGCCGTAAATTTTGTTATTTTGCAAAGGCTTTGCAGCCTGTCCTATCAGCATAAAAGCAACGTACTACACTAAACAACTTTTCGTTTTTGAATTTATTATCCCTCAAGTGAATGCTCATTTCACTCACAGCACACTGGAGACAAATCTGCAATGTTTTCTGGCTATGAAAATGGAAATAGTTATTGTGATTTTCAAGTACTTATTCAAGACCTGAAAATTTTGACAAAAGGAATTGATTAGTCTCATACGCCGCTGAATTGCCCTAGTGTTCCCTAGTGTTCTGCAACGATGTAGGTCTTCTTCAAAAGTTGGGTCAGAATTTAAGTCAGGCGAATGGCGACTTCACTGACTGCTCAAGTAGAAATTTGAAGTGTGTGCTCTTACACACCGGCAACCAACCAATACGGCTATGTTCCAATTGGACACTCATTCTGCATGAAAGACGAATAAAAGACAATTTCTTTAGTTAAAAAATATTACGTTTTATGAACATCAATGTGTAATTTGTGTTGCTTTGAGGGTGAATTTTCTTCTCGGTCAACAAAGTTGCTAGGCAAACTATCCATACTTCATACTTCGGTGAGACACTAGAACCAAAAGTGAGCATATGTTGAGAAAAACAATATCTGAGGAAAGATATAGTTGTAAGGGAAAACAATGTGATCAATTTACCTTCACTTGCTCGAGAGAAAATTATTTTATCTTTGGCATATCGAGCTAGGCTTGATGAAGCATTTTCTTCAGTCGTTGGGGAAAGGGATGGCTTGCGCTCCCAGTGTATATGACTATTTCCATATGTCACCAAAGAGAAACTGGAAGCAGGGATTTTTCGATGGTTCTCAAATAAGAAAGCTCGTAAATGAATCAAATGTATTGAAATCCATGAGAAAATTGAATAGAGTTTCTTTTGTTTTAGTTGTGAAAAATTTTCCATGAAAGCGCATAGCAGATGAATTTTCCCAATTTGTGGAAATAATGCATTCCAATTTCAATATGTTTGATTGCAACGAGTATTAAGGACCATTACCTATATAGCCACAAGGATTGGAGTCCTTCACTTGGTGATCTGAGTGAAGAATGAGGTGAAAGATTTCACCATGATATTCACCAATGGAAGAGAGACACTAGCAAAAATGAGATACACACATTATGAAAGACTGTCAATGGAACATACAGCGAAACCTGGTAATTTTCACACCAAAAACAATCTATTTAAAATACATTTTTGGGAGTTGAATGAAAGGTTGATTTTGTGAACTTTTAAAATATTTTGATGAGAAATTATATGATTTACAGTTATCTACTTAATATATTTGACCCTCGGTGGCCCGTTAGTTAGCATACTAACTATCCAAGGCGCAAACAGTGCATTTTACTTGCAATGTCCAAGTATTTGTTGCTGTGAGACGATGAGAAAGCTCAATTTTCAGGTTGCGAAGATCAGGATAGGACGTAGAGATGGCAATGTGCTAATAACACCTTCCCACCCCTTAACCCATGGCCACAGGGCTGGGACGCCTAGGATCGTAGGGCTGTTGGGCCAAAATACATAATATTTCATTTATAAAAACAACTTAATTTTACAACAAATTAAAATCAGCAAAGTACATATTTTATGTTCACATGCCATTAATTCTCCATTCCATTAATGCCAAATTCTCCATATATGTGAACATATTTTATGTCCACATGCTATTAATGCCAAATTCAAGCACACACAGTGTGAAAGTGGGGTATAAGACGATAATTCTCTATTTACACAACTAGAGCTGATAGAGCAAAACCAATAAATTTTTGGAATCAGTGACACCGAAATACCCAGGAAACGTTTACTATCTCAGGCACCAAAATGTGCATTGACCAGTGTAATGCTCAGATTGGGGAAATTAATTTTGCCTTGCCAGTGCCCGCAGCACAGTGATCACGCACCGCGATGGCAGCATGTCGTGGTTGGCCCGCAGACGGTGAAACCATGGCAACGATGTCATTTCAACAACTATCTGATATTCTTATTTCCTTACTGAATGTATCCCTGTCAGTTCGATGAATTAGGCAGCGAGAAGGGTGAGCAACGTTTGAACTAGGAATATCAAAGTCACTAGAGTAGGAAAATGGTCAATCTCTCATGTACGTTATCAAGAATAGTCAACTGTAAGATGGTAGATGGGGATCGACTGTAGAGCGCAACATCAATTGACAAGAAAGTGTTTGAAGATACGGAAAAGCGAGTTTAATACCCAGAATTCAGAAAGATAAAGTTTTGCTGGGCAACACTATATCTTCGAGAATAGTATCCATAGAGCAGGAGCTAGTGCCACCCCAGGCGGGATTGTAGGTATTAAAGTCACCAACAATAAGGAAAGGCTAGAGAAGCTGGACATTACATATTCTAGTTGATTCTGTGTTATGGCTTGGGGATGTAGAATTTACATATTGCACAATGAGCGAAGCTGAGGGTATATTTAATCGTACGCACACGATCTGGGGATGTGTTCGCATGATGCGTTTGTCAGAGATCAATAAGTCGCGGACCACAATGACCACGAAGTCCGTGATCTTGGTTGAAAGAGTAAATATGAAAACCGCGAAGAGAGAGGGAATGTTGGAGTAGAATGAGTTTCCTGGAAGCAGATAATCTGGTTTCCAAGAGAGAGAAATCAAGAGATGGTCATCAAAAGTACCTTAATTCTTCTAAATGGTAAGGAAGTACGTGTACATACGATGAGAGAACCATTGTTGGAATTTGGGCGAGTTTCTTCCTCACCTTTTGAAAAGTACTTTGAGCACTCGAAGGCAGGTTCTCGTCCTGACTACTGCTAGCAAGGATGACCAGCGTTAAACTGATTGACTGGAGGCGTAATTGATTGATTGGGAGCGCTTCAAATACTGAGGGCATTGGCGCCCATGTCAAAGTATTATTTTTTAATGGATTTAGCAAAAGTGATGCCAACTTACCTGCTGATTAATACTGTACGTAACCTAAACAGAAGACTTTGATTCTCCCTCCAATATCAGCTAAGGCAAAAGGGAACTATAATAGAACGAACACGCAAAATATATCATAAAATCTAGAAAAGGCCGTAACGGATCCAAGAAACATAAAACATTGTGCTTATCTCTCAAATACAATGATATATTTCTATGTCTCCCCAAAACTGCTTTGATAGCGCGGAATCTCCATCACCGAGCACTTCGCGTATAGAGTTGTCCAGTCCGTGTCTTTGTGGGTGCCAACAAATTTCGTACAATGCAGGAGGGCGTACTCTACAGAAAGAACCGTCCTGCGCGAGTCGCATATGTGAAGAGATTTACTCCAAAAGAAAACCATGAGAAAAGTGGCATTGTCCGGTACGAAGACGGGATACAATTATTTCTTCACGTGTAAACGGTCGGGATGAAGAAAATCAGAGATTAACAGAATCATTTATCACACTTAGTTTAGGTGGTATTGTGCTACTCAGTTTGCCACGCCCTAAAGATGGCTGTTTCAAAAACACTTTCGCATCGAGCGATGGTACAAAAGGAACGTCAATAGGGGACTTCCGCGTCGCCGATTTCGCTGCCAGCTCAGCCAGCGAATTCCCAACGATTCTCACCTGCCCTGGAACTTAACTGCGTACGAGATCATAGCGGCGAGGCGCAAGACGATGAATCGGTTGGAACTGATTTCGTCACAGTCTGAGGAAGACAGCTTGAAGAAATCTGAGAGAATCAGAACAGAGAAATACTCGCCGCAACGTTGTTTACTAGATGAATTCTACGGCCTCGAGAACTGATATTTCGGCAGTAACATACTGCACTGAGATTGAAGGCGATATGCCTTGGCGACCCAACTACAATAAAAACTACTACCACGGCGTCATTGTACGAAGAAACGTCCGTGTATAAGAATATATGATCCGGCTTGGTATTCCTCATTTCCTGAAAATGCATCTGATAAACAAGACGTCAAGTAGTTTGTTTGGGAAGAATGGAGAGTCTGAGTTTAATATTGGGGCGGAAGAGTTTCCAAGGGGGAATAGGGTTATTTGAAGGGGTTACACAGGATTGAAAACCGCCATTAAGGTCCCGCAAAAGATTTCTCAATCGAATATTTGTAGGTTTAAGTAGCGATGATCGAAGAATATGAAATCTCCTATTCAGGATGGATGAATATTCGGCTCAAGGGTGGTTAAAAAGCCACTAACATCTTAGCACCATCAGACGCCAATAGAATATCCCGTCTTTTTAAAGATGGCTCCTTAGCCTCAGCTAGAAGGCACTCGACTAAGCTGGTGCGATATGCACCTGTTGAGGCGCATATCCGGGTGGTGTATGCTGTTCATGGGTCGGAGAGTGGAGAGCACTGCAGAGACATGTTCTTCACTATCGTAATTCAAAACTGAGCGGCTATACAGCCGCAATATGCTAATACGGACAGCTTCCCGTGACGTACCATTCAGAATACGAAGAACATTAAGGAAAGAGCCACATTTGGTTTGAGGTCTGCGGATATAAGCACGCCACGTGAGGAATTAGTCAAACGGGAGCCCCAGAAACCTGACCGATTCAGAGAATGGAAACTGATTACCTCCTAAGTTAAAGACTGTATTGCGATGCAAGAGGTATATCCAGCAGAAATGTACAATAGTAGATTTAGTAATAGAAAAGTTAAAACCTGTTGATGTGCTCCATTCGTGGCGCATGTTGAGCATCAGTTAAACTGTGTCGGTATTGCAGCTTTGGAGCCACGACGAACGAGAGCGTCGCCGTTGGACCCCGCACGGAGAACCGCGTGTGATGCTGCACTGACACGGACACGGACAGTTGAGACCCGGGACCGACCGTGTCTGGTAGAGCACGGGCGTTTTGTAGAGGCGACTGGGGACGTTAGCAAGACCTAATTCGGAGGCTCGGGGACCGTGTTAAGGAACACAGGGAAGGGGCACGTTGAAGAAGCGTGCCGCTGCCTACAAAATTTATGTTGAAATACTAACTTAGAAAAGTTGTAGAGCTTGAATAAATAGCGCATTTGTTTGGTTGTATTTTGCTAGTATTGACTGAACATTAAAATTAGCAGGGAATGCCGACCAGTCAGCACGTTGCACGATCCTTTGAGAGGACGAGCAAACCCACGTCATAGTTGATCGATGTGCTGCAAAGAGCTACGCCAATTACCGTGCTCGAATTCGTAGCTATGGCGAAGTGCGTTGGTTCACCAGTACTAGAAATCAAACTGTCTATGACAGATTCCAATGCGGCGCCCCTTTAAAACGCGCAGAAAGAACCCCAAACAGGACGTTTGTATCACCAACAGGTTACAAAGGGGTTGGCAGTTTGTTTAATAGGCTTAGAAGTCATCGACGGATCCCGTTTATCTTGGGGGATATAGATGTTAGTGACTGTGAGGGATGGGAAATACACCTTTACGCATACAGTTTGAAGATCGGTTTAGATAGGAAGATCTGCAGAAAGCAGCGAGTCGTGAACCAAAGCAGTACCGCCGCCGTGAGCACAGAGGCCGTCATCTACTTCAACCCTCCACGGACTAAAAACACGAAAGGATTGGGGACATGGTGAAACGATATGAGTCTCCTGTAAGCAAAAAGAGGCGTTTAATAGGACAGAGTTTTAGTTCGTACCGTCGAGAGATAAAAATCAATTAAGATCCAGGATAAAAGAGTCGTAGTAAAGAGTTTAAGAGGTCGTTAAGAGGACTTTTCTTTTCTCCTTTCCGTTTCCACCTTCGCTGCTCCAAGGGGCGACTGTCCCCGGCTGAAGTTTCCTCTGAGGCAGACTCGTCCTGAGCACTGTTCGACAGGCTAAACGACGCTCAAACGAGTTTCAGGAGTCGGGTTAGGTGGTCGGAGTTTGAAAAATCGAATATTTTGGAGCTAGTCCGGGCCAGATAGCTGACATTAACCTTCATACGGAAACGACACTAAGAAAATTCTTGGTTCGACTTCGTCAGGTTTTTTGGACCTTTTGATTTGTATTTAGAGGGAAATTATTTTCAGGCACTGAGAAGGCGATATCACAGGGAAGTCCACACGAGACACGAGGCACCTGACAACAGAAGTGAGCAACTGGAGAAGTAGCAGGTGGTCTGACAACTGGTTGCTTTCACCGTCTGGGTCAGAGCACTGGAGAATGAATTAATGAAATCCGTTGGGGTCTTTGTCAGGTATGGGCGTTTCGCCTCAGGAAAGGCCACTCTCCGTCACTCCGATATTTTAATCTCTCTCAGAAACCTATTAGAATTAGACCTACTGCACCTATTAGAACTGGCTGCATGGTCTTCACAATTCACATAGGGAAGTGGTTTTGCATCTGGATCGTATGTAGATTTGCGCAGTTTGCGCAAACAGGGATTTTCGGGCATGTACCGTTGTTGCGTAGGGCCAAACCTCTGACACTTGAAGCAGCAAAGAGGGTTAGATACATATTGCCGCACGCGAAGATTTCAAAATTCTAAACTAATTCTCTTTGAGAGAGATGAAAGACTGAGCGTCAGGATCCGAGTTCGAGTGGGGATCGCTCTCCAGAAAGGGTGATAAAAGAATGAAGGCGACATAAAATAAAAAGCAGGAAGATGAAAGATTGAGAAAGGAATACATGAGAGACGTCTCAGCATCCTCCCTTTGGGCGATAAAAGAATGTAGGTGACATGAAATAACGTGAACGAATATGATGAACGGTTTTATCAAGATATTGCTACAATGGAAAAGAGATATCAAGGCCGCAAAAATCCTGCAGTGATCGGAAATGGTTGGTTTCTTGTCAGAGAGAGTAAGAAGAATGTAAGAGGAATTAGCATGGCGCAAAGTATTTTTAAGCAAGATAATAAGTACATTTCCTTCCAAGTGATTCAATATTATGAAATGATTCCATTTCCACTGTGCGTGAAAGCTACTGGCCATGATTTAACAAAAATTGGCTGAATATTTTATTGTACATTTAAGGTTATATTTTGTACTGATAGCAGCCTAATTATTCCCCGAATAGATCTGAATGCGTACATAGTAACGTTTTCAACTCCCTCATGACCGTGCTCAACGAATTCACTTTGGTTATATTTAATGAAATAGCTTCCATTAAATCGCGTCTGAATAACGGTCGGTTACGTTCTTACAATGACTACCCGCGCCTCTTTTGATTTTCGTACTCTATCGGGAGTAATATTTGAGCCACCGGTACAATTACGTAACCATTGTACATGCGTAAACTTACTAAAGTTGGTTCTATTTTACAGTCTTTAAATTTGTCTTGAAGAATCTTGCCTGAAATACTTCGGCTCCCGAGTAGACTTCCATCTGTATACCAACACTGGACTTTGACGTTAATCAAAATGGTTTTGTTGACGTGATGCCCGCTAAATTTAACACATCAATATATTTTAAATCTGCTGTTAACATCAACTTCCGACTCATTTTGCATGAAATGAGTTATTGCATCACGGAAGTATCGTTTTCTTTATCAACCTTGTTACATACGCGCGCTAAATGACCGACGGAAGGACGTTTTTTTAAATACGCCCGATATTTACACTTCGTAAAATTATGATGTTTGCGGCAGTTTTTACAAACTTTAATCTGATGAGTCTCACTAGGCTCCTTCTCACTGGTCGACTGAGGCTGCTTCACTTTATCGTTCTGTCTACAAAGACGCAACGCGTCTCCCAAACTCAAGGAGCGCTGAGCGCACTGGAGTAATTCATTATTAAGCGCCCTCTAGGGGCCGCTGTGCCACGTCAGTCACAGTTAAGTCAGGGAATCGCCGAGAGGTAGCGTCTTTGCGCTCGCGTCTCGCACGCGCCCTGCGTCATCTACCCGTCGGTTTAGAATTGGGAAGGAATAAGGATAGGGGTAAGGTTGAGGACGCTTCACAGTGATTGGACTAGACCCTGTGAAGCAGGCAAACTCGTTTTGACTGGAATAAGACCCGGAATCTCAGTGGTGAGAGGCAAGTGAGCCACGAGCATGCCGCCTGTTGCCTTAGCATCCTTCCTGTTGACTGAGATGATTGGCGCTGTCAATAACGAAGCTTCCTTGTTTAGCACCGATTCGTAATTACCGCAAATGTCGCAGTGTGCTCCTCTTCGCATACACGGATCCAGAATGGGACCCTTGTGCATCCCTGTGACGAATTTATCTTTCGGCTTGCCTTTCAATTGGTTGCTGAACTTACAATTGACGACCTTGCTCTTGATTCTAGCGTACCATTGGCTGATCGACTGCTGCGGCATCTCTTTCTGCTCGCAAAATTCTAGGCGTTCTTTGAACACAAATTCTTAAGGAATACTGTTTATTTAGAAGTTCGCCCAATTCACCAAATGTATTGGTTTTCGGGAGGGCACTATCACACGAATCATGCAGAATATTGTTTCTGACCCAATAAGGCAATAGGACTTGAACATTTCGCATCCAGTTACGTAATTTGCTTCAAAATATTGCCGAGTCGCTCCTGATATAGTTCCTAATCGACCCAAAGCGAAACTCTGCAATGGAACCAATATTGCCGTAGACGTTCACGATGGCGCTAGCATTTTCGTTGCCACTTGCATGGACCGCCATGTTGCTCTTCTTGGAGGCTGCGTGTCGCACTTCGCCACGTATTTAACTCGCGTTTGCACTTTTAAACACTTGCACTTTTCAAACGTCTTTTCTCCTCGTTAAAAATATTAATTTTTTTATGAAAAACATGCTTCTCTAAAGTAATGCTGTATATATTAAGAAACAAATACATAAGAATGCATTAGTGTAGCGACACGGTGTCTTAAATCGAGAACAAATGAATAGCGAACGCCGTATAAATAGTTACTAACAAGCTATCTAGCTTATGTTAAAATATCTTAGAATGTAAGACGCCTTTGCCCTATTAGAGGATGTGAACAAACTAATAATTCTAGAGAAGAGTCCCTAGATCTGCTCCTTAGAAGCATGGTTGTAACCCGGAGAAGGCTTTATAATCAACTGACTCATAACACGTTTGTCGAGAATTAGTGGATAATCGTGTCTCCGCTCAATAACACACACGGAACTTCTGATGCTTCATAAAACGAAATGTGACACAAAAATGTTAAAGAAATCGTAAAGAGACAAACTACTCCGTAGGCAATATGTACAAAGAATGAACAAGGTACGGATCAATAAAGATCAATCATTTATGTGGTTAAAAGGGGAAGAATGAAGCTAGAATCAGAAGCAGTTGTAATAGCTGTTCAAGATCGGGCATTGTCGCTCACAGGTAGTCGTCGCGTGCGGACGCCTTCTCTTAGCTCGATGACGTGAAAGGCCATGGGTGTGGACCTCGCTTTGCACCGGGCGCACGTTGGCGCGTGGGCTGCGCGCATCCGCCCTGCCCGGGCGGTTTCGGCGCAAGCGGGACATTCTTGTTCGAAAGGCGGTGGCTGTGTTAGCAGGCAGCTACTTTGTGCAGCTATTTTGGCCACCCTCCGTGCGATAGGAGTGGAGCAATACCCGTCCCGCTGTGCTGGCTACTGCGGAGACATGCTTCAAGTGCGATAGGAGTAACCGGCGAATACGTAGATTGGAAGCAGACCTGGCTCAGGCTCATACATATAGTGGAGAACTGACTAAAAATCAAGGAATTGGAAGATGTTAAAGGTAAGGAAGATCAGGATGCCCCACGCAAAAAAGGTGAGATATGTGCGGCCGAATGCGAGTGAGTCTCGTTAGATTCTCCATATACCGGAAAAGTTAAGGTGATAAGCGATTCGATGCTGCGGCACAGAGGCAGTGTGTTGGAAAAAGTAGCACATGTTTCTTTCTTCCCCGGAACTTACATCGAGAAAATGACCTCTGTAGTGAAAAAAGCCGAGCAAAACGATGAAATAGAAGTGGTACTCGTTCATATAGGCACAAACGCGCTGAAACTGACATCCATTTTGGACACTATTAACCAGTGTGTTGAACTTTGCCAGGCCATCTAAGCTAAGTACAAAAATGCTAAGGTGATGTGTTCATTAGAAGATCATACGCCTCAAATCGCAGTTTACTATGGGCATGTGACGTTTTCGATGAGCTTTTCGTGGACCCCAATCATAGGCCCGGGCTTGATTGAACTGCAGAGATGTATGGACGTTGGGGTGCTTGCATGACCAGGTATTGGACACATACCTCCATGGAAAGTGACGACCACGGGAAGATGTGGTGGCGCCACGGGCAGCAATGATTGCGAGAGAGGATGTGAAACGTGTGGTGACTGCGGCGCAGGCGGAGACGATGGCGCTTTGAGGGACGCGCCATCGTCTTCGAGAACACATTCAGGCGAGGAAAGGATTTCTTAGATTGTTGCCGGTAAACTATCGTGGTATAATACATAAAGAGATGGAGTTTTGGAATCAAGTTGATGTCTGCGATCCCGACATAGTGATAGGGACTGAGTCGTGGCGAACTGAGGAAATTTGATCCTCTGAAATTTTTCATTTTCATTACAAGATCTAGAGATCAGGAGGGATAGAACTGGTAGAGGGGGTCAGTGTTTTTGTGTCAAAGCAGGCATGAATATTAGATTAGATTGGGTCAGTACAGTTTGAAATGATGGGAATATAAACTATTAGTTCAGGATCCATATTGGGAATCATTCCATGCTATAGGCCTCTGAGCGACGGTTTCGACATTTTAGATGACATTCAGAGAACAGGAAACGCGAGTGGCCACCCCATTGTTACTGGAGGAGACAAATATTCCTAGCAAAAACTGCGACGGAGCCATGAGCGAGTGGAAAGTCCAAACACTTGTGAACAGTCTAGTTTCGAACAGCAGATTAACACATAGCGAGACGCGGCGGGATGCGATTTTGGATGTCTACTTAATTAGGCCCAAAGAACTTTTCGTATCTTGTGAAGTTGTTGAGGGCATTAGCGATCACAAAGCGGTTATTGTTGACTTAGACGAAAATATTTCAACGAAAGGCAATAGGAACAAATTTACAGCAATGCAGGAAAGCAATTGTAGATGGGCTTCAAGGTTTTTTAGGGAGCTAATGCGCATTGTGACGGTTTCGATTTTTTCTAAGCATACGATAAGCGTAGTTCCTCTTAGTAAAAGTCCTAAACGACCAGACCGTAATTCTTTACGTAAACAAAAACAGAGAAAAAAGATTTGGGGCCCATCGTCGGTATCCAGTTTTATTTATGAATCACAAATGTGAGTACTATTCCTTAAAAATTATCATTGATATAATGTGTTGTTCAAGATAATTTGATACTTTGACGCAAAGAGCAGACATGAAGCCCATTTTACCCATCACTTCGTATTAGGTTACTTCGGTATTCGTCAACATGAGTTTTTGCGAAACGTCAGCGAATTTAGTGAGTTTAGAGGGCTAGTAATATTTGCAAATCATTTACAATTCCCTCAAATAATACGCCGCGTAAAAGCACTAATATGTACAATAAGGGCATATTAAAAAGCATTGAATCCTCGCCAGTAACGTCAGATTATCTTCACTCCGACATATCGATGAACAGTGATTTTCTAAAATTGCAATAATAAAAATAAACAAACAATACTTACAATCTCAGTAAATTTGGCATATTCCCGAACAAACCATCTGGTAAGTGACGCAGCCGATTGTTGTTGATACGTCTGAAATAAACACGATTGAATTAATACTGAAACTCAAGATTCTATTACCTCTATTACAATGATCTCGCAATCTAAGAAGAACAATGTCCATGAAAAAAATTGGTGTTGTGAAATGCTTTCTTATCAGAATAAATCACATGTTTCAAATAATAATTTTATTAACCAATGTCACTTTTACATTCACAACTTCCACTACAAGAGTAGTGTCCGTTTTTCCAACCTCATCTCCAAGTCATGACTCTTCAGCCTCTCTCTGTGGTATCTCTCTACTCTCACCACACTCCACCACACACAGCCCTCACCAGTCCCCTCCCGACGCGTTCCTTAGCAGGACATCAGGACAGTTCACCCCCTCAAATGTGCCTGATCCCCACCCTTTCAGAGAAGCCACTGTGGAGACGCGGACAAACTATCCCCCTCTCAATTTGTAATTATGGATTCGACCATTCACGCATCACATTATTTTATCACAAGGGCACTGAAATTACAAACAATTTACGACTTCTCTAGAAGAAACATTGAAACAATTAAAAATACATTCTGTGATGCGAACCGCCCATTACCGACGAGTCACTAGCTTACCCGGCTAGACACTCAACAGGAAACACAGTCTTTGACAGAATTTTGGTGAATGTAATCGCAGGGTACCGTCTATGCAAACATACATTAACTTAAAGTTGAGACCGAGAGTATAAGAATGTAGTTAAAGAAATTTTAGTCGGTAACACGATGGCTTTCAAGTTATTTTAAAATTTTGATACAAAATAAAGCCGAAAATTGCAATGCGCAATTATACTACTCTACTGAATTTACATATTTTTATAACACTGATGATATTAATTTGCTCTTTTTGCAATGAATCTTACGTCACTTTCAAGGTTCTCAAACAACAGTAATTTGTATGGGTTAGCGATTTACTGCCTTCCGGATTTCCACACCAATCAGCATCCGTCAGCTGCCCGTAGAAGAGAGATACACAGAGATAGAGATAGAGAGCAAGACAGACAGAGCAGGACCGGCGAGCCGATTGCCCCTTTGATGCCACGTCAACCGCTGAACCGTGCGCTGCGGCGGGCAGCCCACGTCTCCCTTCTTCCGCACGCCCGCTATTGCCCCACGCCGTATTCACTGTCACTTGAGCACATTTACTACCGTGCCTGCTTCGAGTTTCTTCTCCTTCCGTCCACACCACACACTTCGACGTTTGGCGTTCAGGTGGAATTTCGATTACTTAACTTTCCCTTCTTACGAAGAACTCGTAAGGCGAGAATATAAAAATATAAATCTGACTTTTTACAAATTCTAGTTTGCATTATTTTTACTTTCTCACCTTACTTTCTCACCTTCTTCGTAAGAAGAGAAAGTTATGTAATCGTGCCCCGGAAAACAATCGTCGCCAGAAAAAGTCTTATAGCCTGGCTCTGGTAACAAGAAAAATGGTTAAATCCTGTTGCTAAATTTATAAAAAACTAGTAGAGCTACAAAATGGCACAGACTTTCCCGTTCTTGTTTTCTATTTCTTATCGTTTCGGCTATCTATTCGAACTTGCTACATACTCTTGCCTGCTCCCTACCATCGCCGCCCAAAACATTTTTTAATTTTTTTTTTAATTTTTCGGTTTACTAATAATAGGAAATATTATTTTAAGCATATTAAAGAACAGTATAAAACTCGTCCTAAATGGATATCTTCATTGATAAATTTGGAGCCATTTTTAAGAAAATGGCGCTTAAGCGCTACACTAAATTCGAAATTTGAAGCACATTTCCTCACACAATTTTTGAGTTTTAGAAAAACTTCATTAGAAGACATTTGAAGCACCATAACTAACAAGTACAATAGTGTGTAGAAATTGCTGGAAATGTGCATATTACCGGCGTGAGTGATTTAAAAAAAAAAACATTTGAGTAATTTTTGAAAAAACAAAAAAATATCCCGAAAGAACATTACGTCATATTAAAGAGTGCAATTAGCACTACCTTTCGAGAAGTTTGAAGAAAAAATTTAAAACCGTTTTTGACAAAATGGCATTTCAGCGTTTCTGAAAAAGCTAAATTTTGGGCTAGTTTTCAGAGAAAACGGTTGAATTTTCGAGAAGCTCTATATGACATTTTTAAAGCACATATTCAGGAGAATAGAGCAATAAGGCGTATATGTCATCTTATTAAGTGCATCTACCACAATCCCCACCAAAAGTTTAAAAAGAAAAATTGGAGCCGTGTTTTAAAAATCTTGTTTTTGTAATTATTTTAAATTGCACAAATCTCACGCAATACTGGGCGAAAACTAATGAATCACTCACAACAAATTACATGACTAATGAAGGGACAAATTATGAACAACGAATTTCATGTTAAGGAAACTAGAATTTTGTAGTTTTAGGAAGCCGTCAAAAAAATCAAACTTTTGAAATTCCAGAAAATGTATAGTTAGCAGCGCAAATCGGACCTATGCCACCTTTATTAGTGTATTTTACTACATTCTGAGGAGAAACTTAAAGAAAAAATAAAGCCATTCTTGAGAAAATTTTGAAAATGTTATAGGATTTCATATCAAGTACCCCCAAAAAATAGTGACTTTCAAAAACGCACAGCTTCGACGCGGTCAAATGAACAGGGTTTCATCAGTTTGGAAACATCCTACGCATGGTTTAGGCGCTAGCGTTGTTCACATACACCAGACAGACAGACTGACAGACGGATAGACGGACGGACGTTTCGAAAATTACATTTCGGTATCAGGAGACCCGAAAACTTATATTTCCGTTGAAATCTCGAAATCGATTTTCCTCAGAATTACATAACTTTCCCTATACTATATTACTTCCTATATAAGTATTATTATTATTATTATTATTATTATTATTATTATTATTATTATTATTCATACATTTCAGGCTTCCTACATTTGCTTGTAGGAAGAGTGTGCCCATCTAGTTCAAACAAATCCAAGGCTTATTAGACACCGAACTATTGTAGAGCCTGAGAGAACTAGTAACGCTAAAACAGCACTATTTTCTTCCCTTATTTTCACGCAAAATTACGGGAAAGTACTTAAATTATCGAAATATTGTGCATGACCTTATTACAAAACCTATCTTTAAGGAACAGATTTCGTTAACGGAAAAAAATCTCTATTTTTAAGATCTTAGTTGTAGGGACTCCGAAAATTGTTTAACTTTTGCGATTTTCGAAAAATCAGGGTTTTCAAACAACAGGAGATCTGCACCATTCTCTAAAACGTCCTTCACACTATCTAACAAAAAAATTAAACAAAAACAATGGAGGCATTTTTTTGAAAATTTTGAAAATGTCCAAGTGCCTTTGTCATGTAACCCCATGATTAAAATATCGGTTTCAAATTCAAGTGGCTACATCAGCCAGAACGATAGGGGAATATAAATTTTGGAGAAAATCAGCTGAACGGTTTAGCTGCTAGCGTTGTTCACACACGCGCAGGCAGACGAACAGATGTTTTCCGATTTTTCGGTATCAATGACTCACAGAACAAGGATTCTGGCTACACCAACTTGATTTACACATAATCGATAATCGACAAGATTAAGTTGTTAGCGAATTGAAATAAAACTCAAATCGACTTTTAATTAGAACTAGAACGATACTGTTATTATATTTTTATTGAAAAATAGTATAATTGTTAGAATTAAAAACAAAAATTCTGTCTTTTACTACAGCTTTATTCGTCTACTTTTTTTGGAAGCAAAATATTTTATTGCACTACTAATGTCTATTGCATTACATACCTCTTGCTCAATAGGCAATATATCCAGATTGGTTAGTTTTAAGTACTCATTATTGAACTTAAATAATTTTGATCTTTTTCAATTTTGAAAAACTCCTGTCACAGCCCGCATTGCTTGTAGCAATTCTGAGGAATAACCGGAGCATTATTATAGTATTGGGCAGAGTATCTTCTAGCTTGTATTTCACAATAAATGGTAATAATTCAAACCTGGCTCGGTGGCTCAGAGCGAAGCCGCTCGCCTCTCATCAAGGATGTCCGGATTCGATTCCCGGACAATCTCATGTGAAATTTGTTCCGACAAAACGAGTTTGACCGCTTCACAAGTGCTAGTCGAAATCGTGTGAAGGTTTAAACCCTATTCCTATCACAATTCCTTCCCAATTCTGGCCGCTGGGTAGAGACGCAGGAGCGCGTAAGAGAGGCGTGTACGCGGAAATGCTATCTTGCGGTCCTCTGGACAACAGACCGCGACGAGACGCGACGGATAAGACAATGTAATAATTAATAGTGGATTACTCCCGAGCTGTTCTTTATGGAGAATTACTCTGAAAGAGCAAAGCGCTCTACGCCCCCAAGGGGCTTCGAGACGCATTCCGTAGACGCAACAAATTAAGAAAAGATCCGCATTAATTATTTTTCGTTGCTGTGGCAACGAATTTCCGCAGTCAAAGTCGTTCCAACTTGAAGTTCGGCAGATGCTCGTTAATTTCGGCAGACTAGTCATAGTCTAGATTATATTTAGTATCGTCCGAAGTAATGTAGTAGTATAACCTGCGTTAAATAAGCAAATTAATCCGCCAAATTCTGTAGCTGCTCAAAACACTCACGAATTTCTACAGATATTCCATCTAACGAAGAAAATAGCTTCTGTCTCAAAATTCATTTTCACAGGACAAGTCAGCATCTCTTGTTTCGTCATCAAAAATGTGTCAGTAAAAATCACTATTCCTTAAGTGATAAAGTCATTCTCCCTAAATACGTATTAATCATAACTCATAAACAACTCAAGAACAAAATAAAATACGGGGAATCTCTATAAGTTGCTACAATGAGCAAGAAGTCATTATTACGCATTAATTTAAAGAGGTCGTCGCAGAATAAGTAATGAAAGATTCCGCGCCCATTTCAATCTGGCCAAATCGTAGGAGCGACAATAATATTAACAGAAATGGTTCAAATTTTTACAAGGTATTATTATTAACATTATTATTATTATTTTATTGTGATATTTTGCCCCCCCCCTAAAGTTGCGGTCCGCCCCTTCCACCCCCACGACGCTATGCCACTGGTTTCATGAACCTGCGAATGTAATGTACGAGTAAAAGCGTACCTAGACACGATTGGCGAGAACCTCCATTCGAAAATAAACGTTGGGACATCAATATCCATTTAAATATGTTGAATAATAACATGCCGGGTTATGCTGGTATAACCCGAGATACACAGATGTGGTTTACTCCAGCAAACAATAGAGCTCTACTGACCATATCTACGACGAACCAGTTCGGGTTTTCGGGAATCAAATCAGTTTGTTCTCGTGGACCCGACTTATTTTGTCAATGGAATTTTAAATATTTTGTTCCGTAATCCAAACTTTTTATTTTTCTACTGTTAAAAAGGAAACAAGAGGCTTGTTCTTTTTTCAACTGCATGTAGTAAGCTTGAATTTTGGATACTGAATTGAAATAGTAGTGCACTTTAAAATTAATAATTCTTTCTGATTTCTTATGACCTTTCAAGGCACAACGTGAGAAGCTTAAAAGAAATGTTTCCTGCCTATCGGAGTCTCATAGGGATAGTTTTAGATTTGAGGAAAGGGAAGAAAATACGCTTACACAAAATTGGAAAGGTTCAAGACAAACTACTTTACCGCTGAACTAGCGCACCGCCTCAATGCGGGATTCGTCCCCACCAGCAAGCACGAAACTTTTGTTTCATACAGTACAGCAATAAAGAGCCACGTTTTGCATCATTGAAGCCATAAGTGACCGTACTTCAGTCTTAACCTCAGACGTGCAATTGTCATCGCCCATATCTCGGGAAGATATCTTGTACGGACTCCTAAGGTCTTAGATAGGACCTGAATCTTGAGTAATACAAAATAGATTAGCTGAGAAAGAAACACAAAATAATAATAATAATAATAATAATAATAATAATAATAATAATGTCAATATGAAAAAAGGTAAAATTAAGGAATAGAGCATTGATCTACTTACAGTCTTTCAAGAGCAAGAAGATCCTGAAATGCGCCTCGTTCAATAGTATGAATTTCGTTTTCCATCAATTGCCTGAAACAATAGAAACAGATCTAGATGTTTCATGCGAACGAAAAAGGTAGCAAATTTAGTTCCAACAAGCTCTAACGGCCGCAGCGCAGTGACCAGCAAACTAAATAAAAATCTTACTGTTTAAAAATTGTAGAAGTTGACGCCACACTAAATGTTCATAACTACTTTGTTTCTTAGTAACATTTGTTTAGATTGTATAAAGTTATAACCTCCGTTTCACTAGTGGTGCTGCGTAATGCTGTAATGCATCATAAGCCTAAGAATTAAAATCTATTGATATTTAACTTTTAACTATTTCACCCCACACTGGGCAAGTCAGAATCTATTCGTGTTTGTAAAGTTGATGTGATATAAACGAATAACAATTTGCTATATTGACAGCCAAGTCTACAATGTCTGGTTTCCTCGACGAAAATTTATGAAATTACCAAGTTTATGCTCCCACAGTACAAATTTATATTTTTGGTGTGAATCCGCAAAGTCGCCCCTATACAGGAAACCGATTAATCTATTTGGGAACCTGGCTCTATTTTATTCTTTCTTGGGTCACTGAGTTTTTGTTACGTACTGATATATACACACAGATTATCAACAATGCTGCCAATATAATAAGCAATTATTTATTCGTAAAAATATTCCGAAATAATATTAGGTGAATTACGTTATCCGCTGTACATACTCGTACACCATCTTTCTATTACACAAAGCATAACAACAACACACGAATTTAACCTTTTAATATATAAAATACAACGTATCTTGACAAAACAAACCCAAAGAACATCCTCTCATTCATACATATTTAATTTACGTTTCATTCACACGAGTGCACTCCCTTTAATAATTGAATGTATTTTAATGGCCATTTACTAAAATGGTACTGAAATTAATCACAAGACTTGGCCTTGCTTCAAAATCGTTTTGGCAAAATTGCGTCACCTCCCTGCTTGCTGGTGGGCCCTAATGGCGCCCTCCCCGACAGCTGCAAATGACATGAGCCCACTCGTTCCGGTTCTCCTTTTTTTTTCAACTCCAATAATTGGGACGCGTCCAAATGGACCATCACAGTATTGCACAGACTTTCTCGTAGTCTTTGCTCTGGGTTAGGTTTTGGGTGAAGTCCCACCTTCAACCCAGCTGCCACCTATCACGGCTGAAACTACATTTTACCTTTCAAGTGTTTGTACCCCTATTGGAAGAACTGAAACACGACTTAAAGAATATTATGGAAAAGTAAAACATTAGTGAAGGATTTTTAAAACAATTACATGTAAGGTGTAATTAAAAAAGAAACAAAAGAAATAATACATCAAAGGGACATTGATGTCATGTTCTTTAGTCCATTTAGCACTATTCGTTCAAAACAATTACAGAAAACATTTGGAGCCGTTTTTCAGAAAATGGCGATCGAGCGTTTCTGAAAATGCGGAATTTTGAGTTAATTTTCGCAGAAGTTTTTGAGTTGATTAATTACACGGTGGTCGCGATTGTATATATTTTCTACATTTTCAATATTATATTGCCCAGGTGAAATTGCAAGAATGTGAATATTTTATGTTCAGAAAATAATTTATTATTATTTGAAGTTACATTAGGTGTAAGGAATGAACAATACAAACCAATACATGCAACTTTCGAATAATTATATATTGGGTGTACGTTTTTCTTGTAATAAATAGCTTAGCTTCAATATTTTGCTGATTTAAATAAGTAAAAAAATTTGGAACCCAAAAATACAACTACGAAATAAGTGAACAAAATGTAACATTGAAAGTTATTACCTTCTAAAATATGATTAGTATCTATAAGATTATAGGCGATTATATTATTTTGGCCTCGCTGCCGCACATTCAGACCTCCTATTACCACTTTTTTACAATTGCTTCTTTGAATTCCTTATTCGCGATCGTGAATTTTGCCCAAATCATGCATAACATTGACGAGACAAATGTAGGATATTGTAATTTAGTGAACTATATTGCACTGTAGAATGGATAAAATATTTTATTATTTTTATTTAATAGGTAATTTACAAACAAATTAGCTTACTTGATCCTATGTGGCTACGCCGAAGGCCTTTAAGCCATTACAATACCTACATCCTTTCGCGTTTTAATCTTTCGAATTCTGGTATTCACCCCAAATGGTCTCTCCATCGCATCAAATCCGCGGAAAAGAGACCATAAGGTACAGCTCAGGAAAAAAACCCTGAAGGGGGAAAACCTGCCGTCAGAAGCCGAGTACATACTAATCTATCCGACGTTTATTTTAACTATTTATATTCTGGCGCGGGCGTCCCGCCGCCTCCTTCCAGTGCTTGGCCTCCTCAGCACCTGAAATCAAACAGTGCCACGGAAGATCGTCCGCACCAACGCATCTGCCCTTATATTTTCGATCCCCCCCTTACCTTCACCCCCTAATGTGCTTATTACTATGCCAGATTTATTTTATTTATTATATTGACCTGTTACTTACCAATTGACTACGACTTATGACTTATGTTAACTGTTTACTAACTTAACATAAAATTACTGATTAACTTACTTATTGTTAGCTTATTGACTTATTTATTTCTCTCCAGTCTAGGCTCCGCTCAAGCTAACCGGTGCTGTTTTCCCACTCCCTAATTTCAGTTTCCCTAATGGTCCGAACCTTTCCTAAAAATGTTCCTAATTCTTTCATAAATTTAGACCTTTTATCACCTAAAATGTTTTGAGCGAGCGTTACGTTCCTGTTTAGGAAGTAGTAATTTCCCATTTCCATCCATTTTCTTCTCCATGATTCGGTTGCACAGCAAATTAAGAGGATGTGGATCCAGTCTTCCCTATCACCGCAAAACACACAGATGCCATTACCACTTGCGTCCTTTAGTCTACGCTGCATCCATCCCCCAACCCTGAACCAAGCGTATCCCCCTCTTGCGTCCTTTCCGAGAGTATGAACGTAACTTTCGCAACCCCATAACGGACTCGCATGGATTTGAGCTGGATAAAATATGGATAAAATATCCTCATGGATAAATCCGCATGGATAAAATATCCTCGTAGACTGGGAATCGAACCCGCTGCTTCGCAAGTTCTAGATCAACACTTTCACACTGAGCCATTATTTGGCTCTTCTGACACTGTTCTTATCACAACACATTTTATATTAACGAAACCTGAAAGCAACATTACTTTTACAAAATTAATATCAATTCAGTTTCACTGGTAGGAGTCCTTTTCCTCGGAACTACAACTATTTAGCTCTCAATAGACATTAGAGTATTTTATACGCTCTCCAATAAAATAATTTAATTTTCATAGTTCGATGTACAGAACGTAGTTTCGAAAATAAACGTTAGATAGCGCCGTCGGCACGCAGAGATGTCCAGTACCATCAACTTCTCGGGCCAAGGCATTTTCGACGCGAAACTTGATGTTACCAAGAATCTACGTTACTTCAGAACGTACATTGCCAAATGACATTAAACAATTTAAGTCGTTACACAAATTTAAATTAAAAGTTAAATCTGTTCTGCTGCATAACTGTTTCTATACAATTAGAGACTATATTGATTATAAAAAGAAAAATAATGTTTATTTTAACAAAAGTGATATATAATGAATTAGTTTACTTTTGTATTGTATATTCTTTGAAAGCCTTAATATGCTTGTAACAAATAATGTACTTCACCTTCCGGGCCAATGACCCCCATCTTGATCGGGTTTTTGTCCAGTTTCCCTGATACATTGAGCTGAGATGGCCTCTTGTTTTGCTTGTGGACGTAAATGTGCGCACGTTCTTTGAACTCTTTTGCTTGTAGTGGTAGGAGTAGAGGTAAGGGTGAGTTACTATTTTGTTAGCAATGAGAAAAATCAAACCTGCAGTTCGTTTACCGTTGTACATAAGTTTTCTATAACTTAGGAACGAAAATGTCTAGTTTTTCAAATGCTGCTAATCTCGCGCTTCTTTAAACTTTATTTTTATTTATCTTTACCTTTTACTTATTCTTCAACTATTTATAGTGAAAATGATTGGAAGGGATTTTGGAACTCACGAAAACGTGCGCAGATGATCTCATGCATACGTCACATACAGAATTTACTGTTTTTTGACTAAATAAATCCAAAGCTTTTTCACAAAAGATGTTTGAGTTAACGAAAAACTTCATTTAAATTCATTTCAGGCACTTTAACTCACAAATGCATTAGTGTTTACAAATCGCTGAAAATGCGTATATTAACGGCGTGAGAGATATTTGAAAAAATATATTTGTGTAATTTATGAACAATTTTTTTTACAAAAGGATACAGCAAAATGAACTTTACATCATTTTTAACGGCGCAATTAGCTCTTCGACTATTTGGGAACCTTTAAAGAATATTATTTACAACACATGTTCTCAAAGAGAAATTGCAAGAAAGTAATGAGCACAGGCCTCACAACGTGATGGATGTATCCAGCACTGGTCAATGTTTCCTTCACGAACAACAAAGACGAAAACGCGTTGTAGCTGAAGGCACCCCACAGTAGAGTCCTGCACCAGATATTTTTGCTCGAGCATTGCGTCAGTTCACAAAACATCCGTTAGACGTCAGGCCAGTAGGACAGGGTTTTGCTCTCTGCGACCACCGAGAGAAATAGGCTCGGCCTTGAAAGCCCAGCATGCGATGCTCGGTACGAGGTGAACGATTCGGGCTAGTCTTGCGTACGAGTGCAACGGGCAGTGGGCCACAAGGAGGTGATGCGTATACAGGTGCTAAAATAAGGACGATGGCTGTATGGGCTAAAATAAGGAGGTGTGGGCATGAGAAAACGGGACAGTTCCATTTTAATGCATCGAAATGCTACGCTTCAAATAAAAAGAGCAATAATAATTGCTGTTTACAAAACAATTGTGCCCGCGGAGATGGGTTGGGGGGCACACTGTGGCCGACATGAGAGTTGCGGCCCGCTGTAGACGCCCCGGAGTCACGCCCTTTAATTTAAGCCCTGTATTATATATAGAGGCCATGAGATCGATAAAGAAGGTATTAGATCCATGCAAGTTAACTTTAAAGCCATTATAAATTTGCCAGCTCTAAAGAACATTAATAAGTCGTTTCTAGGAAAAGCTAACTACTATGCCAAGTTCATACGAGATTTTGCGAAATTCAATGCACTACGCAGAAAAGGAGCCGAGTTCCTGTGGTCGCCAGCGCGCCACTCAGCTTTCGAGAGGATAAAGAAAACATTAATTAAGGTAACCAAGCTCCGACGGCCATATTGGCAACGGATGCCTCAGGTTACGGGATAGGGGCTGTACTGTCGCAAAAAATGAGCTACAACAGGAGCATCCAAAAATGCATGTATGCACAAATTGAAAAAGAAGCTTTAGCAGTTATTTTCAGGGTAATAAAATTTAATGAGTATTTATGTGGAAACAAAGTTATAATTAATGATCACAAGCCGTTAATGGAGATTTTTCACCCAGCAATGAAGATTTCACATAACACGCTGCGTAAACTACGGAGATGGGCGCTATTTTTGACAGATTACAATTACAGCATTTGTTTCAGAAGAACAGCGCAGCATGACAACGCGGATGCTTTATCCAGATTGCCAATGAGCCCAGAAAGCAGGTTCGACGCGCAGGAAATGGAATGCCTGCAAATAGACCGGCAGCAAGAAGAGGCCGTGGGTCTCGGTGAATGAACGCAAGATTGCGGCACACAGACTCCTACCGGGAACTGGCATGGATAAGAAGTTTCGGTAAGTCAGGTATCAGGGAGCAAGGTGGTAATCCGCAACAGAACGTATTTTGGAAACTAAGGAACGGGTTGAACACAAGAGCAGGAGTCGTTATTAGAAGTAAGGGACCCGCTTAGAGTAGTGATACCACACACCTTGCGCACAGGTATTGGAAGTACTCCACAGAGAGCACTGGGGAATCGTGCTAAACAAACAACTACCAAGAAAGTATTGTTATTGGCCAGGGATTGACAGAGACATAAAAAAATAATATTAGGCTCTACGAAACGAACCATGATTTTCAAAAGAACCCGAAAAGTAGATTTAAAGCATGGCCGGAGCCCCAGGGGCCATTGGATAGTATACTTATTGATTTTGCCGGCCCGTTTAAGGGGGCAATGTGGTTGGGTGTGGTAGATGCAGCGTCAGGATACCCTAAAATAACTTTTGTACGAAGTTCCTTGAAATCGACATTCAATTACTTCGAAAAATTACCAATAGGTTGCACCACCTATTGGGCGGCCGCGACGCAAACTTTACCCGGAGTCAGATTTCCCGGAAACAATTTTTTCCACGCCACTGGCGTGCAGGCAGAAGCGACTCATCAGTGAACACCACTGCACGCCATTCCGTCTCCCAGCTGACCCGCACATTGCACCATACCTGACGTGCCCGATGATGGTTCGGCGTGAGTGGCAGTCGGGCTAGCGGTGTGCGCGATTGTAATCCTGCAGCAAGTAACCTGCTCCCAACGGTGCGTGGAGACATGTTGGGGCCCACATATGCCTGCATCTCGGCGCGGGTGACTGGCTATGGGAATGGTCGTCTACCCGTCGTCGCCAGCACCGCAGCACTGACGTCGCATCACGGCCCACGTGGTCAGCAATGCGCCGAAAGGACCACCCGGCTTCGCGCAGGCCGACAATCCGACCCCGCTCAAACTGGCCCAATTGCTTAAAGGACGAAAGAGTGCGACGCCGTGGCATACCCAAGTCCCGACTAGACCTTATCGCAGCGGACAGCTTTCTTTAAAGCCGCGGAGTAGACGGCGCGTCCGGGCTATTTCGTCACACTGCCGTTACGTCACCGGCGTGAGTCATCCGTGAAATGTTAATCACGGCTTCTACGACCCCCCCATCTATAACGTCCCTTATCGCTTACTCGATGGCTCGTTTCCATCCCAATGTTGCAATAGTTTTCTTCCGCCAGTACTTACATATATTGGCGTTACCTAATACATTATTATAAAAAAATTATTATGTCCAATAGTTTTCCGATAGTAGCCTGCCACCACGTTCTGTCTCACGCGCCCCTCTCATGCCGAGACCTTTTCAAAGCGCACGTGACCCCCTCATTTGATTCGCTACTCGCAGCTGTAACCCTCCTATTGTGTGGAAGAACCCCTGGCCGCCGCTGTTTACTTATAAACACACTTCTAGAAACGACAAACACCCCCTTTGAGCTTCTGCGGCGAAATCCAGTACCCTTAGGAAGAATTATGTTCGCCCGGGCATACTTTTACGACGCAAATCGACCCGCACGAGTTTTTTGTAAACATAGTGCGAGACAAGGAAACAGAGAGTACCCTGGACATTTTCCACCCGAACTCCCTTCAGAACGCCTTCAGAGGTTGAACTAAATAATTCTACTGCGCAAATAGTTTCAACTTATCATCAACCAGATTTACGAAATTGGAAGAACTCTCCAGAACTTTGGGATTTCGTGTGGCGGAAACTGTGACTTTTCGTGGACGCTTGCGCGAGCGGACACAGATTGGAACAGACGGGCAGGAGCGAAGGTCGAAAGAACTATTCAGGCGAGCGAAGAGAAAGGAACTGACCGCACCCTCAGCGCAGTCAGTTAAATTAATGTTTGATTTCGGAGTTAGAAATTTTGTCGAACCGCAGTGTTCTCAGCCCAGAAAAGCTCATGTGCCGTGTTTGGCGAAAATTTAGAGAAACAAGTAATATTTTACTAAATTCAACGCTTTTAGTTGTCCGACGGACTTATCAATCATAATCATCGCGTGCAGCACAATTTGCAAAAATCTCTATCTTCAATTTTGTAGTTTTAATTTGTAATGCAAATTTCGAAAAATCGAGGCTTCCAAAGAAAATGAGACCTGCACCTTAAACGTTCTTCACACCACTCAACAACAAAATTTAATAAAAAAAATTGGGGCCGTTTTTTGTTTAAAATTTTGAAAGTATTCGAGGGGCTTCATGTAAAGCACACCCAAAATTAAAATATAGGAAATTCTAAATTTACCAAGAGGATTTATCCACTTTTTCGTTACCAGAGTAACCGGCAATACGAGTTTTCTGGCAAAATTCGCCGCTTTCGGGCGTACGATTACATAACTCTCTCTTAAAAAGTTCCTTCTTACGGGCGAAAAAGTCAAAGGCTTCGAATATTGTTAACAATTAAAACTGTTTCTTTTCAAAGTGTATTTAATTAAAATGTAGGTGTAGATAAATATGAAAAATATATTATTGATGTTAATACAGAAAGAAAACTAAGTAATGGGTGCGTTGGAGGGAGCGCGAATAGACCTACTTCTGCTACGAATGGTCGCGCGAGTATCGAAACGTTAACGTGAAAGATCATTTGATACTTAACTTTTGAATATTGGGTTTAATAAATCACGAATCCAAGCAATTTCTCAAAAACATTTTAAGACTTTTAGACAATGATAAGTACGTAACCATATGTACACTATCGAAGGCGGTGTCCCTGAAGAGTTAAGAATAGAATAGCGTATGGAATACACCTTAAAAAGCAATGTCTCTACTCTCTCTACTAAAAACAATAACCCATACAGCAGTTCTTAATAGCTTTAAGCTTTTGGCCTAAGGTCATGTTCACTTCTGATCGGCGATTGCAATGGAATTTTGAAATTCACTGAATACTGTATCCGTATTGCACCTATTCATGCGGCAGTGTTGAATGATGCACGATGCGCGAGTCAAGGATTTCGCAAACCTCAAGTTCACATGTGGCACTTTTCGTACATATTTCGATTTTCACACTGGCCATTGTCATGAACGAAGTTGAATCAAGCACTTTACTGAATGCGATGCCGTATGTGAATTTGAGCTAAATGTTGGAGGTAAATCTGAAAATTACGAAAAATTCAGGTTTTCAAATCAAATTCCCGTCTTTTCGGTTCTTCCAAGCTTTTTTAAATTGCCGGTTTTTTTTCAGTTTTCAAGGATTCCATGGACGCTGGCCATCCTGCCTGAGGATCGAATTCAAATATACTGACACGTCGGCAAATGAATTGTTTACTTTTTTCTACTTCAACCAAATTCCATAAACTACGTTCCTAAATCTCTATTGTAATACGAATCTTCACTTAATACAAAATGAATTTCTACTGGATAATTATTTGTATTCGGAAATTTCTCAAGTATATATACCACGTTTACCATCTAATTTACAGATCACATTGATGCTCTCCACGACCACAGATGTAAATCACGTTGACGTTGATACACTCTACGTTTATTCGATATATCTTCATGAAGAATATCTCTCTCAAATTTATATTCATATGTTTGACCAGTTGCAAATTCACTTAAATATAAAATTGCTTAACTTACATCACTAATATACCTTTTAATGTATTTTTATTCCATTTTTCTGCAGACGTTATAAAATTTGTACCATGAGCACGACATCGTGGTTGATTCAAAAAGTCTTATGTATCAACTCTAAATTTTCCATTCAACTCTCCAGCTAATGGTATATTATAATATTCTTGAAACATGAGAATCGCATTGCTACCATCACCATTCTCAGAATTATATCCTTAGTTTGCTAATTTTTGTATCGCTAATTCATTATATGAATGTATTCATAGCTATAACTACCACATTGACGAAACATAACGATAATAGGTTAAACCACATTCTTTTAAATTCACTACCCAAGTTTATAGGCTGGGCATTTAAAACAAAATCTAGTTCCCTACCGGGTCTATATTTCATTGTTTTCAATGCTTAGCCCATAAATATTAAAAGAAAAATTATGTGATGTTTAATTTTTATTTCAAAGTTGCGTGATTTCAAAATATTTCTATTCAATATTTGTTAATGTTTTATCTTGTAAAAAGTTTAATTCAATAATATCCTTTATACTGTAACGTCACACCATCCGTGAACGGGCGTGATCAACTCCACTACCGATCTTAACAATAAAATCGTTTGACGCAGCGCTGGCACTAGGCGGTACTTGACCTACTCAGCTCGGCCCGGTCTTCCCTCTTCTCCCTTCCGTCCCGACAGAGCGCAGGCCGATATGTTTATGACCATTAGAGACCCGAGACAAATAGACGGCCTGTTTTTGCGAGACTGCCCCGAGATACTGGCCGCTACCCGTACCCGTCGCATCGAGGAGTCGCCAAAAAGTTTTTGAAGAGTCAAAAGCTGCTGCGATTCAGCAAGGTGGGACAGCACTCGATGCCGCGCGATGGTCAAGGCCATAGAGTTTTCTTAAAACGGGCGCGGGTGTGGTACTATAAAAAGACACCGCGACTCTTCATACTCTCTCACTCTTCACCGCCTTCATGTGTGAAGGCGAGACCGTTCGAAACCCCCATTATATTGCATACCAGCAATTCGTAAAGCGCACTTGCGCGTCAGCCAGACAGTTAAAAAATGAATATTTTGAAAGATCGCCGCGTGCGCCGTTAGGCAATGTAAGTACGAGTAATTTTAGAGTAAACAGGATTTTCACTAAAATTGCTATTCATCGAATGATCTGCCAGATGTCACGACACCTCGAATATGAATCTTTTAATGTTGAAGGAACTTAACATCAAGCACTAACATATTGTCGAAATTACTTTGAATATTTTCCTCGAATACACAAAAAGACGTATAAAAATGTCGCAGGACAAATTTTCGAAAAACTCATACAAAAATTAACATTGTCTAAATACAATATTGACTATGCTGTCATTCTCATAATCTTATTCTCACTATTGTATATTGTATTATTATAATTATGCACTACATGCGAAAAATCTCAAAGAATATGTTTACTGCTGAATTTGAAGAATCTTGTTTATATATTTTTTAAATTGTTACTATTGCACTCAAAATTATGTGAAAACTAGTTCACATAATTTCAAAATGTGAATATATTGTTCACATTTATGTTCAAAATATTTTGAAACATAAAACATTTTCTCCTTATATACGTACAAAAGAGAAAGTAAAAACCCTATGACAAATCAAAGGGAAAAAAAGGATTCGATCAAAATAATCATTGAAAACTGCTCTATAGAACTAGTAACAAACTTTAAACATCTTGGATACTGCCCTTAAGCAGAATGATATGCAAAAGAAAATAGAAACAATATATTTATTAAAAATTAACTATTTGATTTCGATTCAATTTTAAATTTGGAAGTTGAAGCCGCATCAACAATATGATGATAATGGTTGAGGTTCAAGGGCGCTTCATCAGCTAAAATCTTTGGCACCCGTGTCAATTTTTCTTAAAGAGTAATATGCACTGTTGCAGTGGCAGTCTAAAACTTTTTTCAAGGCAAAATGTAAGTAAAACAGAAAATAAACGTATTCAATTATTTAATAGGCTTTGCTGAAAAGAGCCAGATAAACACTTAAAAATCTCAATTAAAAGACAAATAATTGGCATAATCGTCTTCTCTCAGATAATGCTGTAAATGTCAGACTCTCGAAAGAATCTAAAAAGGATTCATTTCCAAGAACCTGCGCTAGAGAGCTAGCAAGGTGAAGCCTTCGCCGGATATCTCTTACCTTAGAACAGTGCAGGAGAACATGCTCCACGGTAAGATCCGTATCGCTACTATCGCAAGTAGGGGTGGGTCACAGCGGAGGTGTACGTGTATATGAAGGTTTAGCAGGGATAAATGGATTTCTTCTCCTGGAATTCCGCCAGAAATGTACAGGGGGAGTTGAGAATTTGGGGAAGTGTGATAATCTCAGGTTTATTTTAGGCCGGAGAAGCTTCCAAGGGGAACAAGATTTCGGGGAGGGGGGTTCACAAGGATGGGGAGTTTTATATCGAGTTTTTGCAAGAGCGTGTAGAGACGGATACCCGGAAGATGAGATAACGATGGTCTGAGTGCGTAGAATGTCCTGTGACTTGGGTCTGCTTAGCGCGAAGGAGTATTTGTGGCAATTACTTTTGCACTATAGAAGCCGATTACAATATCTCGTCGTCGGCTCAAGGATGGTTTACCAGCCTTCGCCAAGAGGCATTCAATGCGACTCGTGCGATACGTGCCTGTGCTGATACCGGCATGCCGTATACCAGCATTGTGTATGGTATTCGATGAACGGAGGGTCGATGGAGACGCTGACAAATAAATAATACACCCATAATCTAAGATAGAACGGATGACAGTCCTATATAGGCGCAAGAGACATACTCTGTCTGCGCCCCATGATCTACCTGTAAGGGGGCGAAGGAGGTTCAATGCAGATGCACAGCGTCTCTTCAATTTTTAAATGTGCTTTCGCCATGTTAAACTCTTGTCAATGTCAGGCCAGGGAGAGTGGCAGAATCAACGAAGGGAAGTTGATGACTCCTCCAAAAAAGATCAGGATGATTATGGAGGTGATATAATCTACAGAAGTGCAAGCACTTTTCAGGTGGAGAAATTCAATCCAGTTTTATCGCTCCATTCATGCAGTTTGTTCAGGACAAGCTGTAACTACCTCTCAATAACTTGCATGCACTTCGAGGATCAGAATATAGCAAAGTCATCAACGAAGAGCGATGCTTTCACAGACTCTCGAATTACTGATGTGATACTATTGATAGCAACGACAAATAGTGACTCTTAGAATTGATCTCGGGAGAACACCTTTTTTCTAACTAGTGATTTCTAACTAGTGACTTGAGGATAATTTGTCACCACGGTAGACGCGGAAAGAACTTTAGGAAAGAAAATGTACTAGAAACTAATGGAGCCGTTCCCTAAGGCCCCAAGAATGCAAGGTGCGAAGAATGTACCTCCGTACCTCCAGGTGGTGACATACGCTTTCTCGATGTCGAAAAAAATGCTACCAGGTGTTGTAGTACGAAAGAAGTAGATATATGAGTGGAAAGGGAGACTAAGTGGTCCATGGTCGATCTGTGCTTCCTGAAACCACACTGAAAAGGTGTAAATAGATTCCTTTGCCCCAGGAGCCACACCAGACGTTTGTTTACTTTTCGTTCTAAAAGCTTGCACACACAGCTTGTAAGCGAGATTGGGCAGTAACGTGAAGGGATTGTTCTGTCATTTTCTTCTTTGGGATTGGAATAACAATACATTCATGCCAAATCCTTGGCAAGGAATGTTTATCCCAAATCAAGTTGAAATTGAGGAGAAAAGAACGAGCATTTTCCGATAGGTGTTTAAGCATTTGATTATCCATCAGGTCTGCTCCTGGAGCAGAATCTTTTGCACAAGCGAGGGCACAGGAAAATTCATCCATGGAGAAAGGAGCATTGTAGTCTTCCTCCACGCGACTCGAGAAATCTAGTCTGCAGTTCTCCATTCTTCTTTTGGTCTTCAGAAAGCTAGGATAGTAGTGTAAGGAGCTGCAGATATGATCCTAGTGAGACGCCAATTCTTCAACTCTATCTTCTGGTGAGGTGAGAAAATGTCCATTTACCAGAAGGCCGGAGACAGACGGCGAAGGAAGTCTTCCACCGACCTGTCGAACCTTTCGCCACACTTTAGGGTGTACGGAAAGAGTGATGAATCTACGCTCTCCAGGACGCGGCCTTACTTGCCCGTATGGTCAATCTAGCTCTGGCGCATGATTTTTTATAATTAGTATATACAAGGTTGGGAACTTACTAAGCTTTGCCAAAGCCCGTTTCCGATCCCGCACCACGGTGGCACAGTCCGCATTCCACCATGGCACGGGAGGATGCCGTGGGTGACCCGACAACTTGGGGATGGCAATTGAGGGCGCATGAAGAACGGCATCAGTAAATGGGCAACCATAGCATCGATAGCGTTTGGGCAGGTGTCCGAGATCCGTATTTCTTTCTCGAAGGTTTCGCACTCAGCTCGCGGAGAAAATGACAAAAAATTTACTTTGGGCGGCGGTAGATGGCAGCTGGCAAGTCAGAATTGCCAGCCGACCAAACGAAATAGAAAACTAATATGGGAAAGTCTGTGCCATTCAGTTTTCATTCAATCATTCATTTTTCCGGAGTCCTGCTACAACTAAAATATTAAAGAAATAATGAAATCTGTTCCTTGAAGATAGATTTTGATATAAGACCATGTACAATTTTTCGACATTAAAATGGTATGTTGGCATTCTTCACAACATTGGTAGAGCGAATGACAATGATTTGAGTTTTACAACCAGTTGCTGTACAACCAGAGCCCAATACAACCACAACCTAAGGTTCGTTGTATAGGTCACACAACACTAGTAAGCAACCCAAGTGTTTCTCTTGATCACGAACACATCAGCCAAATATAATGAGTACGCAAGCTTTGTGATGTCATTTTTTTCCTTTGAAGTTTCGGTTTAATTTTTCCACAAACGTAACAGAAGTTATCAGGTTAATTCGCACACTTTGGCTGTGAAATAACGATTTACATTTTATCGAAGCGATTCAATTCTGCAGACCATGTGGTGAATTTCACTTTAAAAAAATTACTGAACTACAATGTATTTGAGGCCCACTCCAACCAGACAACATCACGCACACTGTGGGTACAGTTCCGCATGACACCGTCTGATTCAGAATCTGCCACCACCCAGCCACCAAAAGTTGGATACTTGTATACTTGCGATAAGGTAAAGGACTAAAATAATTATTTTCGGTGACTGATGCGCAGTAGGAAATATGAGGGTGGACATGAGTTGTTTCGAAAACATCCACTAAAACCTACTCGTAATTGAGCGCGACTACCAGGGCGTGAGAATAAAGACGGCCAACCTTCGAAACTAGGTTACTAAAAACAAAACAAAAAACACACGAAAACCTAATTTTGTTGATATCTCATGAAAGTGAGGAACTGAACAAATATTTTATTTTTAAATATATTTTATGAGTATTATTTCTACATATATTTCAAGTGCAATTTAAATGCATATTCATTAATAGGATAATACGGTATCATAAGGTATATTTAAAAACTGTGACCTAATATAACTATTTAATGTGACATTCGTAATCTACTTATAAAATTGAGTATGTTGTGCACTTTACCTTCCGGGAGGTAAAAATCTTGTTCCCTAATGTTATCATTAGATATTTGGAGTTCAATGAAAGCACACAATTCATCAACACCATTAACTCATCAGTGTACTTAGACGGCCTCCAAGGTCCGGAAGTCTTGTTTATCCGTAACAGCTCATTGAAAGCGTAAGCAAACTATCACATTCATTACAAAAAATATTCACCCTATTAACCTTCTGCGGCCCACAGAGTAAGTGGAAACTCTCAAAATCCTAGCTCCGTGCATCAAAGGGTTGATATTACGAGTATTTGTAATGAACGTGATTGTTATCTTTATTATACTGGTCAGTTGCCGGTAGATATCCATCGACTCCCAATTAACTTCTTGATCCCTATTGGTCGGATTTAAAATTTCATCCTACCCCAGGGGTTCGATATCGACTCCATTGGGCACACCTAGATTAAACACAATTCCCAGAAGTTGTTTGGCAATGAACATATTTGTTGTTTTTCTGAGGATAGTAGAAAATCGATCTAAATTATTTTCTCTTAAATACGAATTGCAAGGAGTTAACTCATTGAGATATTGCGTTCAATACAAAAGTACCTTTCAGTCTGATTGCTGGCACATGGGTTTGGGGCAGGTGTGCCCAAGAACGTGACCACTGAGGCTAGAGGTGGGGGTACGTGTGTATTGTATTTAGGGTGCATTTGTAACATGGGGAATACTCTCAGTACCTCATGCATCCTATCCTAATCATTCATTCGTGCCTTGCCCTGACCGACCACTACATGTGAGTTGTGTTCAATTTCTGTGCTTGATCGAAAAATTGGCTTGCCACACTAATAATAATGGCTAAAGCAGGGTGATAGGCATATGGGCTACATCGAACATAGGATCCGATCCCCCGGGTGAAGTGCCCTGGTGAGTGGAAGGCCCTGGTGGAAGTGGCCCTGCGGAAGCTCAGGTGCAAATAGATGACAGCCGGAAATGGGTCGAGCAAAACCCAAAAGTATCTCTATCACCACCACCGCAACTTCTACTATTCTAAAAGTAACTTCCTTGTCACCGGCTGAAAACGTTTTTCATCAAAAAAATAATAATAATAATAATAATAAAAAAACACACAACAGAAAAGAAAGAAAACTACAGAAAAAATCCAACACTTCTTCTTTCGACATTGGAATTACATGCAATACGGACTACACCTAAAAGTTTAAGGCTGAACGGGGAAAAAGGCCTGGGGGAAAATACGCAATATTGACATTGCTGACAGTATATTTAATACATTATAATATTAAATATAATTGTTGCTGACCAACAATTACCTACCAATTGAAGTAGACTTAAAATTGTACTTCATGTGAATGCAATGCAGCACGGAATTCTATTATTTTGGATTCCGCTTACACATTATTTATTAATACTGCAAGATAGCCAAAGGTGACAAAAACTGTAAGAGGATAGTTAGGGGTGCAGGAGTTACATGTCCGCAATGGAATTGATCATTTCATTAGAAGGCAACAAAAAAAAATGTGCACTCTAAAAGGTCAATTGAAATACTGCTAAGTATTGGGTATATAATTTCATACTCACAAAATCCGTAGATTGGTCATTTCCTCAAAGTCTGTTTCGAAGAGAACTGTAAGGTTGTTTGCTTGAAGATCTCTGTAAAAGAAATGAATTCCATTACAATATAAGTAATATTAGCATTAAAAGCAGGAGCGCCAGAGAACACAACAGGCCTAGGGTAGTAGCACTTATTTGAAACAAAAATTCCCGCCCTCCAATACATAAACCAGCTTCTATTTCTTCAAACAAGTAAATAACGTAGCGGTTAATCTGAATTAGAAATAAATATATGTGTTGAATTTGAAAAAATCGGAGTCCCTTATTACGTAGCAGCCTGTTGAGGTAAATTGCCCCAGCTGCCGCCCCCCCCCGGCCCCTTCTCGGCGCCCCTGTCAAAAAGGTTACATTCTCAAAGTTAATGAACCGTGTCTAATTAATAAGGTGAGTAATTACTTTAATGATATGAATTGTATCACTAGTTTATATCATTTATTTCAACCGTTGATTTACAACAGAATTTATTAAGGGTGTAATCAAAAGCATCAGTAGAAATGCACATGTATGATAAAAGTGTGAATAACACTTAAACCAAAATATGATAAAAGAGTATAAAAAACAGTTCCTTTTCAATTGAAGACATTCACCTTTTCACACAAACTTATTTTATCCTGTCTTTTAAATCTTCATTATAACTAGGCAGTCGGTAACTTTTCGGCTAAATGATTCTTAGCCATCATCAAGCCTGTGTTTCAAAGAAAATACAGATAATAGATTGACAATTATTATAATATATAATATTTTTAAAATTATTTTAACCAATAACCATATGTCGTTATAATTTAGAGAATTTTTAACTAAATTTTACAGTTTTTTATTAAATTCTGGGTTAAGTAGACAGAAGCTTTCCTGCATTAGTAATATGAGTTGGAATATACTAATTTTAGCTCTAGAATAAAATATTAACAAAAACGTGAATAGTGTGAGATGCACGTATTCAGGTTGTCTCGAAACCATATCTATGGGAGACGAATGTTGTAATTTAACCGTTAAAGAGGGGTAGGGGAAGAAGAAAACTTAAGAAAGGTGAGTGCGGTAAATCAACTATGATGAGAGAGAAGACATGAAGAACCCATGAATTCATTATTGTTTTTGTCATTAATTTATAATGAAATGGGACGGTCGCACGTGTCACGGTGGTGACGCGTGTGTTAATATTACATTGAGCATAGCGCCGCTGCGAAGGACGACAGGAAACGCGCCGGTTGTCGCTCCCTGAGGCCGTTTCGGTTGGGCCTGGGATCTGTGGAACCCAGCCCTTTTGTTCGGCGCAACCCACGCCAGGCCCTTTGACTCGTCGGGAAGTACGCTTGCCGCCCCCCAACCGAGCGTCGCGCCGCCGCCGCGTCTTTCTCTTGGAATTTGGCAAGGCGCGGGCGTTCATCGACGCCGCGATATGGCGGAGAAAGCGCGTGACGCGCGCCCACCAATCGCGAGAAATTACGCGGGGAAGGGTCACGTGATCCGCAAAGTCTTCATGGCAAGCTGTAGACACACGCTCGATCATTCTATTCTGATTCGCAGAGCGAGCTCTCTACTTTCTGGCCTCGGATTCAGCTTCGGACTGCTCAAATTCACGGGGGGACGCCAGCGGGCACAGTCGCCGCGCCGCCGCCCAAATGCTGCGCCTCATCGAAGCATCTCAAGCCGACTCTGGGGACGATGGCTCGAAACAGTTGAAGTGGGCCATGCCCGCAAGTGCTTGACCGCGAGTCCGGAGTGACACGAGTAACGCAACCACGGGTCGTGCTGCTAACGCACGGGCCGATGCACTGTCGCCCGCCCGTTGCCGCGCCGCGAAAACGCCAGCCGGCTGACGACACAAAGCACCGGGGTGAAGGCGCCGTCCGCGACCTCTTCCAGACGCTGGGACGCGGGGCTACCGCTCGCGCAAGCCGGGTCACGACCGCCCGAAAGGACAGTACCCAGCGGGCGTAGATGAACTCTGGCCATGACGGCCGTATAAGCTAAGATTAGTTTTAAGGTAGTAAGATTAATTTTAGTTTCAGGCTTCATCTCAATTGCAAAGTAGGGTCATTAAATTCATTTAAAACAAATGAAACCTTGTTTTGAATGTATTAGTGGTAGTTGTAGTTAGCCCCACACACGCATGCCTCCCTCTAGGGAGTCTACCGACGGAGCAGTCAGGGCAATGCTGAATCCGAGAAAAAAAATATCAGGTAATCAGGTGAGTCGGGGGGTGACGACTTGAGTGGTTACAGTAATAGTAAATTGTAATAACGTTTCTTGACCGATGGCTAAGAGAAATGCGGATAAAGTGGGGGGTATAAGTTACGAAGTCGGCCGCTAGATTTTATGAAGCAATGCCAATCTCCCGAATATCAGTCAAGCCTTCGCAACTTCTCATTAATTTGCGTGCTAACTTTCTCAAGAATGCGAGGTATCTCCTTTGATTGATCTAGACCTGCTTCGGCCATTTCTTTAGATTTTTTTAAGAAAAACACGAACACGAGTTCTCGTCTTCAACAGGAAATAGTTTTTATTACGCACCAATGAAGATGTATTTGAAATAGAGCCGTCCTCAGATTCTTTCGTTCCCGGCGACGAGACCAGGCCGTGATACTACTGTGTCCGAGAATGGCGGTTCCGGAACTGCCATTATCGAGAACGAACGATACCGAAATAGGCCTGTACTCGGGGTGCGCCGACCGCGTCGAATTAATGCTGGAGGCGTCACTGGATGCCTCGCAAAGGCTTTTTGCGATTCGCCAGATTTGTATGATGACAAATGCATAAGCGAGCTAGCGGTATCTGTAGTCTTCGTAGATAGCCGGAGGCTTTGGCATATGAGCAAAAAGAATGGAAAAATTACAATCCTCGCAAATATATTTTTGCCTATTTTCACGTAAATGTATTTTAAGGCATATTTAACTGTCTAAGCCTTTTTTCTTGAATATATTTCTATTTTCTTTTAGCCATGGTTAATATTTTATTTTCGCTTTCACTAACTGCAGCCGTTCGGCACCGGAGCTCTATTTTTTTACTAGTTCCTGACCGAGGATGTCATTTATTTTTGAATTTGACGTTCCGAATCATTAGATACCACAAGCTCACTTTCTTCTCAATTCTTTTCACAAAGAAAAGAAGCGGCGAGTTATAGGTAATCGGTGAGTCATGGGTGAGCACTAGGCTCAGATTCGCGAAGCAACTTATCACTCGCGACTCTCCGCAAGTACATAAGCCCGACATTCGATGTTCATATCTCACCAGGAAGGTAAGAGAAATGGAAGACTCTGTTGAAAGAATTACGTGTAGGTCTCTTTCGTATGCTAGTGATGGAATTGAAGACTCATTTCTAAGCTTGTCGTAAATTACAGTATTATGCATTTTTCTATTATCCAAAATGTTATCAATTTAATAATTTTCCCACATTTTATGTACTTAAATTACTACTTCGAATTATTGAAAAATCTACACACTTGAAGCGGTAGGGCTAGGAGTTGAATAGGCTGATAAGTCATGGCAACTTACATCAATGTTCCACAATAAATTGTGCCAGTGACGAAAACACGTCTTCACACAGGGAAGAACAGTACCCAGGAACAAAACGAAATAAGGGCGGACATGTCGGCACAACGTATTTTCGAATGCCCTTTATAAAATTGGGAGTAACTTTCCAAGTAGTGTAAATACCCATAAAAAAGGTCCCTTTATACCCGGACCCGCCCGCATTGCGACCCTTGTGTGTCCGAACGTTACCCCCACTGACAGAACCATCACAATTATTTAACATATACGTTTTTATTACATAATGAAATTAATTCCAAAAGTTAATTGTATGTAATAAATATGCAAAACAATCGAATTTTTAGGAAACTCAAATGTGATTACAATTATGTATGAATGAATAATTACAATGAATAGGTTTGAATGTGTTTGCCCTTAAAGCATAATAATTGTGATGGTCTCTCTGCGTGTCTCTCTGCGTGTCTCTCTGCGTGTCTCTCTGCGTGTCTCTCTGCGTGTCTCTCTGCGTGTCTCTCTGCGTGTCTCTCTGCGTGTCTCTCTGCGTGTCTCTCTGCGTGTCTCTCTGCGTGTCTCTCTGCGTGTCTCTCTGCGTGTCTCTCTGCGTGTCTCTCTGCCTAACGCTCTCCGTGTCTCTCTGCCTAACGCTCTGCGTGTCTTTCTGCCTAACGCTCTGCGTGTCTCTCCGCCTAACTCTCTGCGTGTCTCTCCCGCCTGACTCCCTGCGTGCCTCCCCGCCTGACTCCCTGCGTGCCTCCCCGCCTGACTCCCTGCGTGCCTCCCGCCCCCGCCCTGACTCCCTGCGTGCCTCCCCGCCTGACTCCCTGCGTGCCTCCCCGCCTGACTCCCTGCGTGCCTCCCCGCCTGACTCCCTGCGTGCCTCCCCGCCTGACTCCCTGCGTGCCTCCCCGCCTGACTCCCTGCGTGCCTCCCCGCCTGACTCCCCTGCGTGCCTCCCCGCCTGACTCCCTGCGTGCCTCCCCCGCCTGACTCCCTGCGTGCCTCCCCGCCTGACTCCCTGCGTGCCTCTCCGCCTGACTCCCTGCGTGCCTCTCCGCCTGACTCCCCTGCGTGCCTCTCCGCCTGACTCCCTGCGTGCCTCTCCGCCTGACTCCCCTGCGTGCCTCTCCGCCTGACTCCCTGCGTGCCTCTCCGCCTAACTCCCTGCGTGCCTCTCCGCCTAACTCCCTGCGTGCCTCTCCGCCTAACTCCCTGCGTGCCTCTCCGCCTAACTCCCTGCGTGCCTCTCCGCCTAACTCCCTGCGTGCCTCTCCGCCTAACTCCCTGCGTGCCTCTCCGCCTAACTCCCTGCGTGCCTCTCCGCCTAACTCCCTGCGTGCCTCTCCGCCTAACTCCCTGCGTGCCTCTCCGCCTAACTCCCTGCGTGCCTCTCCGCCTAACTCCCTGCGTGCCTCTCCGCCTAACTCCCCTGCGTGCCTCTCCGCCCTAACTCCCTGCGTGCCTCTCCGCCTAACTCCCTGCGTGCCTCTCCGCCTAACTCCACTGCGTGCCTCTCCGCCTAACTCCCTGCGTGCCTCTCCGCCTAACTCCCTGCGTGCCTCTCCGCCTAACTCCCTGCGTGCCTCTCCGCCTAACTCCCTGCGTGCCTCTCCGCCTAACTCCCTGCGTGCCTCTCCGCCTAACTCCCTGCGTGCCTCTCCGCCTAACTCCCTGCGTGCCTCTCCGCCTAACTCCCTGCGTGCCTCTCCGCCCTAACTCCCTGCGTGCCTCTCCGCCTAACTCCCTGCGTGCCTCTCCGCCTAACTCCCTGCGTGCCTCTCCGCCTAACTCCCTGCGTGCCTCTCCGCCTAACTCCCTGCGTGCCTCTCCGCCTAACTCCCTGCGTGCCTCTCCGCCTAACTCCCTGCGTGCCTCTCCGCCTAACTCCCTGCGTGCCTCTCCGCCTAACTCCCTGCGTGCCTCTCCGCCTAACTCCCTGCGTGCCTCTCCGCCTAACTCCCTGCGTGCCTCTCCGCCTAACTCCCTGCGTGCCTCTCCGCCTAACTCCCTGCGTGCCTCTCCGCCTAACTCCCTGCGTGCCTCTCCGCCTAACTCCCTGCGTGCCTCTCCGCCCTAACTCCCTGCGTGCCTCTCCGCCTAACTCCCTGCGTGCCTCTCCGCCTAACTCCCTGCGTGCCTCTCCGCCTAACTCCCTGCGTGCCTCTCCGCCTAACTCCCTGCGTGCCTCTCCGCCTAACTCCCTGCGTGCCTCTCCGCCTAACCCCCTGCGTGCCTCTCCGCCTAACCCCCTGCGTGCCTCTCCGCCTAACCCCCTGCGTGCCTCTCCGCCTAACCCCCTGCGTGCCTCTCCGCCTAACCCCCTGCGTGCCTCCCCGCCTAACCCCCTGCGTGCCGCCCCGCCTAACCCCCTGCGTGCCGCCCCGCCTAACCCCCTGCGTGCCGCCCCGCCTAACCCCCTGCGTGCCGCCCCGCCTAACCCCCTGCGTGCCGCCCCGCCTAACCCCCTGCGTGCCGCCCCGCCTAACCCCCTGCGTGCCGCCCCCGCCTAACCCCCTGCGTGCCGCCCCGCCTAACCCCCTGCGTGCCGCCCCGCCTAACCCCCTGCGTGCCGCCCCGCCTAACCCCCTGCGTGCCGCCCCGCCTAACCCCCTGCGTGCCGCCCCGCCTAACCCCCTGCGTGCCTCTCCGCCTAACCCCCTGCGTGCCTCTCCGCCTAACCCCCTGCGTGCCTCTCCGCCTAACCCCCTGCGTGCCTCTCCGCCTAACCCCCTGCGTGCCTCGCCGCCTAACCCCCTGCGTGCCTCTCCGCCTAACCCCCCTGCGTGCCTCTCCGCCTAACCCCCTGCGTGCCGCTCCGCCTAACCCCCTGCGTGCCGCTCCGCCTAACCCCCTGCGTGCCGCTCCGCCTAACCCCCTGCGTGCCGCTCCGCCTAACCCCCTGCGTGCCGCTCCGCCTAACCCCCCTGCGTGCCGCTCCGCCTAACTCCCTGCGTGCCGCTCCGCCTAACTCCCTGCGTGCCGCTCCGCCTAACTCCCTGCGTGCCGCTCCGCCTAACTCCCTGCGTGCCGCTCCGCCTAACTCCCTGCGTGCCGCTCCGCCCTAACTCCGTGCGTGCCGCTCCGCCTAACTCCGTGCGTGCCTCTCCGCCTAACTCCGTGCGTGCCTCTCCGCCTAACTCCGTGCGTGCCTCTCCGCCTAACTCCGTGCGTGCCTCTCCGCCTAACTCCGTGCGTGCCTCTCCGCCTAACTCCGTGCGTGCCTCTCCGCCTAACTCCGTGCGTGCCTCTCCGCCTAACTCCGTGCGTGCCTCTCCGCCTAACTCCGTGCGTGCCTCTCCGCCTAACTCCGTGCGTGCCTCTCCGCCTAACTCCGTGCGTGCCTCTCCGCCTAACTCCGTGCGTGCCTCTCCGCCTAACTCCGTGCGTGCCTCTCCGCCTAACTCCGTGCGTGCCTCTCCGCCTAACTCCGTGCGTGCCTCTCCGCCTAACTCCGTGCGTGCCTCTCCGCCTAACTCCGTGCGTGCCTCTCCGCCTAACTCCGTGCGTGCCTCTCCGCCTAACTCCGTGCGTGCCTCTCCGCCTAACTCCGTGCGTGCCTCTCCGCCTAACTCCCTGCGTGCCTCTCCGCCTAACTCCCTGCGTGCCTCTCCGCCTAACTCCCTGCGTGCCTCTCCGCCTAACTCCCTGCGTGCCTCTCCGCCTAACTCCCTGCGTGCCCTCTCCGCCTAACTCCCTGCGTGCCTCTCCGCCTAACTCCCTGCGTGCCTCTCCGCCTAACTCCCTGCGTGCCTCTCCCGCCTAACTCCCTGCGTGCCTCTCCGCCTAACTCCCTGCGTGCCTCTCCGCCTAACTCCCTGCGTGCCTCTCCGCCTAACTCCCTGCGTGCCTCTCCGCCTAACTCCCTGCGTGCCTCTCCGCCTAACTCCCTGCGTGCCTCTCCGCCTAACTCCCTGCGTGCCTCTCCGCCTAACTCCCTGCGTGCCTCTCCGCCTAACTCCCTGCGTGCCTCTCCGCCTAACTCCCTGCGTGCCTCTCCGCCTAACTCCCCTGCGTGCCTCTCCGCCTAACTCCCTGCGTGCCTCTCCGCCTAACTCCCTGCGTGCCTCCTCCGCCTAACTCCCTGCGTGCCTCTCCGCCTAACTCCCTGCGTGCCTCTCCGCCTAACTCCCTGCGTGCCTCTCCGCCTAACTCCCTGCGTGCCTCTCCGCCTAACTCCCTGCGTGCCTCTCCGCCTAACTCCCTGCGTGCCTCTCCGCCTAACCCCCTGCGTGCCTCTCCGCCTAACGCCCCCTGCGTGCCGCTCCGCCTAACCCCCTGCGTGCCGCCCCGCCTAACCCCCTGCGTGCCGCCCCGCCTAACCCCCCTGCGTGCCGCCCCGCCTAACCCCCTGCGTGCCGCCCCGCCTAACCCCCTGCGTGCCGCCCCGCCTAACCCCCTGCGTGCCGCCCCCGCCTAACCCCCTGCGTGCCGCCCCGCCTAACCCCCTGCGTGCCGCCCCGCCTAACCCCCTGCGTGCCGCCCCGCCTAACCCCCCTGCGTGCCGCCCCGCCTAACCCCCTGCGTGCCGCCCCGCCTAACCCCCTGCGTGCCCGCCCCGCCTAACCCCCTGCGTGCCGCCCCGCCTAACCCCCTGCGTGCCGCCTCCGCCCTAACCCCCTGCGTGCCGCCCCGCCTAACCCCCCTGCGTGCCGCCCCGCCTAACCCCCTGCGTGCCGCCCCGCCTAACCCCCTGCGTGCCTCTCCGCCTAACCCCCTGCGTGCCTCTCCGCCTAACCCCCTGCGTGCCTCTCCGCCTAACCCCCTGCGTGCCTCTCCGCCTAACCCCCTGCGTGCCTCTCCGCCTAACCCCCTGCGTGCCTCTCCGCCTAACCCCTGCGTGCCTCTCCGCCTAACCCCCTGCGTGCCTCTCCGCCTAACCCCCTGCGTGCCTCTCCGCCTAACCCCCTGCGTGCCGCTCCGCCTAACTCCCTGCGTGCCGCTCCGCCTAACTCCCTGCGTGCCGCTCCGCCTAACTCCCTGCGTGCCGCTCCGCCTAACTCCCGTGCGTGCCGCTCCGCCTAACTCCGTGCGTGCCGCTCCGCCTAACTCCGTGCGTGCCGCTCCGCCTAACTCCGTGCGTGCCTCTCCGCCTAACTCCGTGCGTGCCTCTCCGCCTAACTCCGTGCGTGCCTCTCCGCCTAACTCCCGTGCGTGCCACTCCGCCTAACTCCGTGCGTGCCTCTCCGCCTAACTCCGTGCGTGCCTCTCCGCCTAACTCCGTGCGTGCCTCTCCGCCTAACTCCGTGCGTGCCTCTCCGCCTAACTCCGTGCGTGCCTCTCCGCCTAACTCCGTGCGTGCCTCTCCGCCTAACTCCGTGCGTGCCTCTCCGCCTAACTCCGTGCGTGCCTCTCCGCCTAACTCCGTGCGTGCCTCTCCGCCTAACTCCGTGCGTGCCTCTCCGCCTAACTCCGTGCGTGCCTCTCCGCCTAACTCCGTGCGTGCCTCTCCGCCTAACTCCGTGCGTGCCTCTCCGCCTAACTCCGTGCGTGCCTCTCCGCCTAACTCCGTGCGTGCCTCTCCGCCTAACTCCGTGCGTGCCTCTCCGCCTAACTCCGTGCGTGCCTCTCCGCCTAACTCCGTGCGTGCCTCTCCGCCTAACTCCGTGCGTGCCTCTCCGCCTAACTCCGTGCGTGCCTCTCCGCCTAACTCCGTGCGTGCCTCTCCGCCTAACTCCGTGCGTGCCTCTCCGCCTAACTCCGTGCGTGCCTCTCCGCCTAACTCCGTGCGTGCCTCTCCGCCTAACTCCGTGCGTGCCTCTCCGCCTAACTCCGTGCGTGCCTCTCCGCCTACCTCCGTGCGTGCCTCTCCGCCTACCTCCGTGCGTGCCTCTCCGCCTACCTCCGTGCGTGCCTCTCCGCCTACCTCCGTGCGTGCCTCTCCGCCTACCTCCGTGCGTGCCTCTCCGCCTACCTCCGTGCGTGCCTCTCCGCCTACCTCCGTGCGTGCCTCTCCGCCTACCTCCGTGCGTGCCTCTCCGCCTACCTCCGTGCGTGCCTCTCCGCCTACCTCCGTGCGTGCCTCTCCGCCTACCTCCGTGCGTGCCTCTCCGCCTACCTCCGTGCGTGCCTCTCCG
>JAZDUA010000337.1:1537500-1691271 GCA_038098605.1 Gryllus longicercus | reverse complement strand
GTGCTATTGTCGGGGATTTACGTAAGTTGTGGAATCATGTAACCTTCCTTAAACTCTCCTATCCTAAGTCAATCCTTCATAAGAAAGTCCGTTTTACTGATTAATGATACCGGGCGCGTCAACTGCTAAACGTCACAGGTCCCGTAAATGTAGTGCGTATTGTCTGCTCGGAAGGTGGCGATGATCTTCCCTCGCTGGATGGTGAGACCCGGTGCCTACCTATCAGCGGAAGATGGGGGTTTCCTCATCCAGGTATCTCCCACAGGTGGGTAAGCCCAAGCTGGGACAAGCTTTAAGCTCCTGACCCGGCCCCCCGACGTGTGTGATAGATTAGATTAGATTTATTAATAATTCTGCAATTAAGTGTGAGAACTTGGTGGCAGAATACACTAACTTAACATTACAGAACTTAACAACTATACAAACTCCACAAACGTTACAAAATCACATGAACATTTCACCGTGCAATCTTTCATAGAACTCCACTTCACCAAACTTCACTTCACCACACTTCACCGCACTGCGATACAGCGAGCTGTAATGTCTTTCTTACTCACTCGTTTCTCTCAGTTGCACAACGTCACTGCAAGTCACACCACTGCACTGCACATAATAATAATAATAATAATAATAATAATAATAATAATAATAATAATAATAATAATAATTATTATTATTATTATTATTATAACATTGATAATAACAACAACAACAACAACAACAACAACAATAATAATAATAATAATAATAATAATAATAATAATAATAATAATAATAATAATAATAATAATAATAATAATAATAATAATAATTACAAGGTATGTAGTGCATGTAAGTGTAAGAGCGCATAAGGAGTGAGGAAACGGAAGGAAAAATCTCGTGCTTCCGTGGTCCGTTTGTTAGGGTACTGCTCCGGTATTGGCCGGGCATTAATCGAAAAAAAAAACACGGGAAATTACGATTAGAATTGCTCTAGAATTTCTCTCTAGTCATCGGCTGAATTCGACCTGCCAATGAAACTAGTATTGAAAAATCATTCCACCAACGGGACTCGAACCTAGGGTCCTTCCTGTCAGAGGCGCTGCAGTGACATCAGTTGATGCCCTGAGCCACTTCTCCCGGTAGAAGAAAGGCGGATAAATAGAAAAAAAGCAAATCGCATTCCGAAAGAAAAGAAAGCCCATATTGTAAACTCATACATATATCGCACATAAATAACTACATTCTTTATTACAGGAAAACCTATGAAACGTCAATAAAAGTTGAAATTAACACAAAAATCATTAAATTTATAGCCTTAAGGGGTCGATGTGTGGTTTATATATCTCGCGACGCGACGTGATGAAAAAGAGGGAAAAAAGGTCAGTTTTGCGCAAGTCAGACTCGATTTTACTTGTTCGCTTCTGGGTCAAAGAGCAAATATCGTATTGCGTAGAATATCGCAATTCCTTCAAGATGAGTGAATTCCAGAAATTAATGTGTTCTTCGGAGTTGCACTATGAGCAACGATTCATTAGTAGAGATATTTGTCAGAGTTTCTTTATTACGTCAGTTGGATCTTGCATGCCTGGGAGAAGCGCATGAATCGATGGGGTAATGTACTATGAAAAGTTTATTGAACCTGAACTCTTTAGAAGCCTAGAGGTGATGTGTTAGAATTTTTAAGCTTTCACATTAAATGAAAATAATAAAGCAAACATAGTTTTTTAGCTATCAAAATATAATTTTTACATTCACATATGGTTCATAAATTTCTTATTCCTTTTTCACTTGAACTTTTTCACTTACTTAGTTAAAGTAAACGTAAATACGTTAGATTTAAAACCTCTTAGAATTTTCGAATGGTAAACATTCCAGCGCGATACGCCTAATAATTTTCTTACTTGGATCACTTTAGTAATTCAGTTGGAAATATAGCTCTCGTCTATGTTAGTAGTAAACACACACACTCGCACACACACACACACACACACACACACACACACACTATGTTTGTACTAAACATACAAATTGTAACAGCTATGTGCTAGATAATGTTTATGGCCTGCGTACACTATCGAAAATAAAACGACTGTTACGTGTAGCCTATTAATGGAAAAAAAATATTATCTGTAAAATTTCTTGGAAGATTTGCGGCTAAACGCCCGGTTAGATACAGAATATTTCTGATTTCCTGTTAAAACCGTGTATCATGGGATACTCACAGCAGAGCGCGGCGCGTCGGCAAACCAGCATTCCCGACGACCTTAATCTGTGGGAGGTTGAGGGGGCAGGTCGTAGCGCGGACAAATCCTGGGACTCAAGCAAGTGAATCAGGCCGCCGGGGGACCAAGCACACACAATGAACCTTCCACCCCCGCCTTGCATTCCAGCCTTTCAGAACGAAACCTGATTCAGAAGAGGGGGACCCTGGCACCAGGATCTCTCCTCACCCTTCTCGCACCCTTCCTCCTACGGGAATAAAGATATTAACTCTCGAGTACGTAGAGCCACTATTGTTTAACACGCCGTGCGCGAAACGCGGTTGCTCGACGTGTTTTCCGAAACATGCACGAGAATACACGCCGTGTGCAAAACAGCTATTTTTTTCACAGTGTGCGAAACATTGCGAAGCGTGTGCGAAACATTTCAAAATGTTTGCAAAACATCGTCAAGCGTGTGTGAAACATAGCGATTCGCAATTGTCTTTCGTCTTGACGACGTCCTTGTTTATTATTGCAAACAATAGTGTTACGACATTGACTAGTATCCATTTACTTTTGTCCGAGTAAGGTTTTTTTTAGTTATTTTATATTTAATGTATATTCCTTTACTTCACGCATTGTGTATTTCGTTCTTGGTGTAGCAACAAGGGCGCGAGGTGATTTCCGCACTCGTCTCTATGTCGTAAGAGCTACGCTCGGACGACAAACCGACTCGTCCGTAAATCACCTTTTTCGCGCCCTTGTTACGTAAACTACTTTTCAAGAAACAAATAATACATAAGTAGTGTAATAAATAAGTAGTAAATAAATATAAATAAGGAAGCAAACACAAGAAACAAACATGCTAAGTAATGCAACGAACAAGCAAACATGCAACGTATTTCAGAAAAATGAAAAAGAAAAAACACTTTTCCCTTGCTTATCTGAGAAATGAATTAGAACAACAATTATTAGAAAACAACAATCTGACATATTATGAAAGGAATTGACAGATTACGTTTCTTTTACAGAACGGACGAACTTCTGTTACGAATATAATATGATGCCCATACCATATTCCCTGAATAGGAGAGAATAAAAAATACGAAAACCCCAGGGCAAGGCAAAATCACAACCGCTTACAAAAGTTTAAGAAATATTAATAAATAAAATTCGTGATATAAATTACTTCCTAAATAACATTCCTTTTAAACCAAGTTTTGAAAAAGTAAAATTTGACATTTCACGGACATGAACTGCAAGTAGAGTGGGACTTGAAACAATTTCACGGATATGCAAACCTAAAAGTATTCAGTCATATTTTATCATCTGATAATCATTCCTTTATGACAATGCTCGTCAAGAAAGGTTTCCATTTTATTTCCTAATTGATACTTTCGTAATGCGTCTCCATGGATTTTAAAAGTTAGGTAAATTTCGAAAGGTTTGCAAGAAAAGAAATGAAAAATGAACTTATTGTAAGCGACAAATCTTTTATAAAGTACTGGTCTAAATGAATAATTAAGAAGTGATTGGCCAAACTGATTAACATAATTCTAGAAAATTAAAATAACAGTATTTATTCTCGTAAAATTGGATAAATTTAGAATCGTTTCCACTTAATGTTTCATTACTAAAATAATCGAAGTAACAAATGCGAATTTTAAATTTCAAATAATGAAATTTAATTAATTTGAAAGGTGCAAAAATGTCTTCAACACGACATCCACGTAAACGTTTTATTTGACTTCTGCTTCGACTGCAAGTCATCTGAAGTGAAAGCGAGGAGGGTGAAGACTTTCTCGCAGGTTGGTTGAATTCAAGCTACCATCCCGAAATCCGTCTGGCCGTTACGCTGCCAAGTCTGGTGCCCTGCGACTACGCATTCAGATACAAAGCGTGCTTATTCTTCGCCACGGGAGCAATTATGCCTGCGTACGTGTGCCAAACTACGTAGAGAGACGACCCCGATGTGTCGAGTGCCAGACATAGAATTTTTTTTTTCTTTTTTGCTCGAAAGGAAAAAGCCATGCTCTTAAAAACACATGCCAAGAATTTTGGTTCTACTAGGTACTCAGTAGGTATTATAAACGACTCTCAGCGTGGAGAATACTTTTTTATAATATCAGTCAGCAAGACAATCTGTCCGCTTAATATCCACTCTTTCTTTAGATTGCTTTTCCTGTATCTTCAAGTGATTATGTATACATCACAACTAACAGTGGTATGTATTCGTGCGAATAATTAACATTGAACAGCGAAATGAGAATTGAAAAGAGCGTTATATTTCTGAGAGATTTTCATGAACCTATTTCGTGTGAAAAAAGAAATAAATTGACTGTATTAAACAGCTTGAATAGAACTGCGCGAAAACATGAAGTAATAACCCACACAATTGTATGTTTTTTAAAGAAAGTAGACAGTAATGCTTCGAAAGGATCAAAAGATTTAGAAGTCCAAAAATTGTTGTAAAAATGAATTCAGGGTAATGACTAGGTAACTTTATATATTACTAATCGTTATATTTGATGCGAAGGGGTTAAGATAGCTTCAGGATTAGTAACATCAGACACAACCAACCTCTCACTAATTGTAAATGTTAATAACTCGATTTTGGTCTCATCTTGATACAGCCCCAAGTCCCAAAGCCACCCATAAATGGATAAAAATCAGATCGGTATAAGTGACATTTTATAATTTCTGAGAAATCTGTTTATTTAAGTCAATATTACTGTAAAGTGTGGTACTTTGTTTCATCATTAAAACCACAGCTTTTCAATTGTTCATTAAAACCATGAAAATACATTTCCACTAAAATATAGCCTAAAATACACTTTTCTCACAATTTACATCAGTCACTTATACCATTCTGGGTTTCTCTCGTTAAAGTATAAAGAAAACACATATAGTAACACGATTATGCTCGTTTTCGCATCCTCGTTATGGCATTTATAATGGTACTGTCCGAAGTACTTCATAAGTATTAATTTTGTCCACGACAGAGACAAAATTCTTTTCCAATATGGATGTCAAGTTCTTTGAGAGACCTCACCCCCTCCTTGACCATGACCTCACCCCCTCCTTGAATGCACACTCGAGCAACTTCAAGCTCTCGCAGCCGGTTTTTTTTTTGGACACCAACTAAAAAATAATAAGCCTATCGACCGCTGTGAGGTGTCGGGTTGCCCTCTTGCGCAAGGGGACATGCAACAGGGCACTTGGCACCGCGGGCGCCCAGATCGATTTCCACGTTCACGCCTCGGGAGTCGAACCGGGCACTCCGCGAAATGGCTTCGCCTCCCGCAGCCTCGAGTCTTGTGGTGGGCACGCCGAAGTAGGCCAATGAACCGTTCTTGTCGCGCGGATGGGATGGGGTTAATATACAGGAAAAGGTCATTGTTCGATCGCTCAGAATTTAAAAAAAAACGTATATTGAAACACATACTTCGCGTAATATATGTTTTGAGTATACATCGAGTAACTTGCGTGTGTTTGTGTCTAGCCAGTTCTCATGTTTGTCATCCGACTCACAAAGTTAGAGTATTTTAAGTCCCTAAAACGTATTTTGTGAGATTCTGAGGCAGTAAGGCATCTACAGAAGGGCTCAACAGCTTCTGTTCTTCTAGACAAGACGAATTGCATTTTTGATAACCGGATGCTACTACAACTTTCTGGAATGATTCTAGAAAAAACTCTGTTTTTTTGATATTCAAGGTATCATGAAAGTGATGAAATGTTGTGAATTACTATGTCTGTATCCAACTGATTATAATTTCGTCATTCAACTTCGTAAAGAATCATGAAGATTTTTAACAAGTGTTTTTTGTTATTTAAAGTCGCATCAACATCTAGGTCATTAGCGACCACTATTGCATTTAACGGTATGGTAACTGTGAAGATGACATGATATGGTGATAATAGGTGCTGAAAGGACGAACACAAATTCAACCAGGCCCGAAGCTAAACTCGAACCCCCGATCCTTCGGTCCGAGGTCGTTACGGCACTATCTCGGCCATCCGGACCGGCAACAAGTATTTCTAATGATACTTTTTCACATAAAATTATGTACCTTATGTTTAGATTTTCTTTTTATTACACACCGACACCAAGAAAAAGTTAAACAACAAAATAATTGCCAGGGGCACCATGCTCAGCTAGTAACAACGTATTACATACAAAATTGTGATAAAATAAAGCAAACCCTGACATCAAATGGACTGAGATAAACATATCTCTTTTAGTAAATACTTTTGGGCATTCTCCAGGTATGTCTGTTGGTACATTAATCACTTAATTTACCCAAAGCCTATAATTTTGCGAGTTCTACGGAAACATATAGGTTAACCAACATCCCATAAAGGACGAGCACTAGTTGAAGACGTTATATTAATATCCTAGGCAACTGTCCATCATTTTCACTATTTTCCTCAGAACCACTCCTTCGTTACGGACATATCTTAGGGAAAAAATAATGAAATCGTTTAGTATGTGAAATGAAATTAAAATTGCAGGCAATTTCTGAACATCCGGGTGCAATGTTCAGAGACAATCGCACAGATATTGCGAGATATACGCGTAGCTCAGAGTAGCGATTGACGCCTTGCGGTCGGTGGGGGAAAGCCGGCAGGAAACAGTCTCGGCCGCAAGTTACGCAAACGGAAGATTCGCAGGCATGTAGACATGGGAATGACAAGATGGGTCGCATGAGACAGACGGTAAGCTCATGTGCGTAAGGAAGTGCTTTTGAATGGAGTTGGTTTCTTCACTAGATGCCGCACTTCTTGGATAGTGCATTTCATCGGCGTTATCATTTATAATGTCTTTCATACTTATGAAGAAGTCAGTCGTCAACATGACTGGGATAATTTTGAATTTTCTTACAGTAATGAAACACTTTCAGTTCTTAATTTAAAAGAGTATATCACTTGAAATAAATATTTTCGACGAAACAAAGTCAAGCATTAAACACAAAATACGGGACGTCAGTTAACTAAAGGACGGGAATATTCAGAAAGCATAATGTGAAATTGGCCATGTTTCAGAAAATAAATGTTACCTCTAGCAAAAACAGTAAAAATTAACATATCTTGGACAATAGACATCAACAACTAATAGCGGCAATGAGAGGACTGGAAAACTGTACCAACAGATTTTTCTTCTTTTGACGTAGTCACCTTTCAGCTCATTCAACTGGAAATGGCTTGCTGAAAGCTTCTTTAACGAAAACGCGTGACACTAATGTCTTATATTTTTGTGATCATACTTCCTCCGCGCCTACCGTATAGAGGAAAACAGCCATTACTCGGGCAAGCTCGTGTCGCTCGGTACCTGGCGCCGTTGACGCCTCGTGCACGACATAATCGGGGTTCGCCTCGCGCAGCACGTTCTCAGAAGTGCAGCTCTGCAGTTCGTACGTCGATCTGCGTGTCTGTGGTTGCGTTTATACTAATAAATCAAATTCATAGTAGTGAAAAACGCGGCGGCGATGGTGTAACAGTTAGCGTTTCGGACTGTTGTACCCAAGTTGGCGGGTTCAAACCCGATCGAAGCGTGGATTTTTCAGGGCGAAAAAATCCTTCGTACGCCTTCCTTCGGAGGGGAAGTAAAGCCGGCTATCCCATGTTAGTAGATTTACTTGCATGTAAAAGGTCCTCAAGCCTAAATGACGCCTCTGAGCTAAATTCAAATCGCCTGTTTCTCGCCCAAGAAATACCTCCTTTCTCTGCTAGTTGGTGAAAGGAGCGTAGCGAAATTTACGTGGTCAGACGGAAGAGCAGGCCTCATGGCCTGAGTCTCGCCACGTAAAATAAGGCATTAATTCAATTCAATTCAATAAATCTGGCGCTAATCAGGAGTTTTAAAGCACAGTTACAGTAAGTGAGTAATATGTTACAGAATTGTGACAGTTAATCGGAAAAATATGGCCGCCTCGCGTTCGCCGCGAAATGGCATGAGTTTTGCGCATCTTATCAAACTTTTACCAATCCTCGTCCGCCCCTATGTCCACAGCGTCATGTGCCCGTCTCCCAAGGAAGTGCTAGCGCAGGAGATAGATTGATAGATAGATAGATAGATAGATAGATAGATAGATAGATAGATAGATAGATAGATAGATAGATAGATTTATTAAAGTTCGCTTTGAGCTAATGTTCGGTGGCAAACATGATAAGAATTAAAATTAGAATTACTAAACATTTTCAACATTTACAATTGGGTTTACTATTATAATTAGGGGGTCGATATAATAGTTACAAATTATTTCTAGCTAACTCTAAATTCACTTCTAGTTTACATAACACTTCACTACACTACACTACACTGCACTCCCCTTCACTACACTACACTCCCTTCCCCCCCACTACACTACACTTCACATCACTTCACTGTACAAGGGCCATGACGATAATAATTATGACAATAATAAAAGTAATAGTAATATTAATAATAATAAAAGCAATAATAATATTAACAATAACAATAATAATAAAAGTAATAATAATAATATTACTAATAAGGATTGAGGAAAGAGGAAGATTGAAGCAAGCGTAGCATCTCAAACCATCTACGAATGCGGCTGCATCGAGCAGAGTACTGCAATCTCAGAGTCCAATAGTAACTTAGTAACGTCTGTGACTGCAATGGGCGAGACTAGCCCATCAGCAAATACCTGGAGTAGTCGGAGTACACTTTATAACACGAATGTGAGAACATAGAAATAGCAGATTAGGTACCCGCAGCGGTACTACGGGCGTTGACAGGTGACTAATTCTTCTTGATTGACAGTTTATAATTAGCTTAAAAGACATCTAATAAATTTGAAATCCTTTTTCGTCGACGAGTTTGTCGTTCTCTTGTACTTCTCCCTCCTTCAGCCCGTCACCAACGCTCAGAGTGCGAAACGCTGCGGATCGAGAAGCAGCATCAGCCCCGCCATCACTAATGTCCGATTTTCTTTAGAATGGGATGATTTGACAGCTAGTGCTGGCAACACAACTGACGATTCTGTGGTCGTTGTGCCCTTGAACTTATTAGACTCTCCTTCCTCCATTCGTTCGTTTGCAGTTGGCTAACTTGTTACGACGCTCCCTGGCTGTGATGGCCTCGTCCGACGAAAATATAGTGCGCCACGAGAAATAATTGAAATTAGGAAGTGCAGAGCTTTGTGCTCTTCTGTAAAAATTCTTTATTTTTATAAAAATTACATTGTATTTAGTTTTTATTTGATAAGTATTATGTTTGTTTTAAAACCGAGTCTTAAATGTGAGATGCGTACTCGTGACGCTGCACGTGTTTACTTCTCGGAAGTACACGTGATGTTCACTTGTTTCGCGAACTGTCACTTTATCCCATTCTTAAGAAAATCGTTCTATACCCTCAGCCGTCGACCTAGCCAGCCCCGACCCCTCAAGCGTCCGACCCATCCTGAGTTGCTAACTCTCAATCCACTATCGTTGTTATCGTCGTTGTTAACAAAAGCATGCGTTCAAAAAATCAGACCCACTAAGTATTTGTGTGAGTTGTGAGCACGCGAGTGAGGAGTAAGGGAGAAGAATGAGTCAGGAGTAAGGGAGAAGAATGAGTCAGGAGTAAGGGAGAAGAATGAGTCAGGAGTAAGGGAGAAGAGTGAGTGAGGAGTAAGGGAGAAGAGTGAGAGAGGAGAGCTGCCCTCCCGGGCAGCGATGCTTTGGAGGCAACAATGCTGTCGCTAAGCTATCCAGGCCGGTAAGAGGGAGCACGATTGCTCTATTACATAGTAAGACTCCCGACTACCTGTAACATACGTTCATCCTCAAAGCTTTGGAATGGATGAGTGTGAATATTAGGTGTTATATCATTTCTAGATCTCAGAGTTCACACACCTTCTGCAGTACGCTCAAGAAGTATCACATACTTCTCTGTCGTTGCGAGCCCGATTCAGCTTAATCAATTTGTCACGTACAAGGAGAAAACAGTACAATACTACTGTGATGGAATAAGACAGGCGATGACTCTGCCTAGCAAATAGCTTTTGGAACGAAGTATTCTCCAGAAAGAAATCGAGAACATATAAAAACGAATAAGCATATTATAAATCTCTCGCATTTAATGCTGAATATAAGCAGCAAAGTACAGGAAATAAGTACACATAAATAGAATAATTAAACTGGAGTTGTATAAGATGGTAGATTTGAATGTTTGTGTTTAAAATGTACTTAGTTTTTTCTAACCACGTTTTTGGTTTGTTTGTTATTAAATGGGATGTGTGGAATTTATTATGTCCGTGTTGTTTTCAGTTAACTGTGTGTGTCATTTTATTTCATCTTTGTCAATAAACTCATTTGTCCTTCGGTATACGATTTCACCGAAGACCTGCAAAATAAAACAAGGAAACTGATTTAAAATATCCTGAAAAATATATCCAGAATGTGACGACGCAATGTAGGCCTGATTTACGCAAAGATAAAAAGAGTAACCCGTAAAACATTTTCATTACATTACAATTTATTAATTTTAAATCAACGTATTTGTACCAGTAAACACTTTCTTATGCTATGAAATTCCATTTATACTTACGAGTACTTTTAACTTTTCCTATAATTTCTAATTGGATAATCTACCTGCACTAAAATTCACCCTTTGCAAACCTCATATTAACTGCCAATAAAGAAAATTTTGTATATATTTAATTCAGTGGATACTTAAGTCATTAACGACTTCTGATGTCTATGCTTTCATTCTATTTGGTGAAATTGGTATTTTCACTAGTATTAAATAAATAATAGTGAAAATGAGCAAAATATTGTGTAGTAAAAAAAGAATCGTAACGTTCATATTAATTTAATTATTTCATAAATTCAAACACTTAAATTAATATCAATATTTTTTAAAGATAAAATATAAAATAATAACGAACTTTATATGGAAGTCTCATTGTTTGCCTTCTGGAAAAAATATGTCTAATTATTATGTAACTTGTCAATTTTATGTGCCATGTGCTGCAGCAAAGATCATCAATCAAAATTCGTCCTATATTGTTTTAACGTATTGCTTTCCACTACAAGAAGCAAACACGATAACTGCATACAACTGCAACATGAGTTACCTCCTACGCATGTCTCCCGCTAAAAGCAAATTAACATAGCATCTGGCGAGAGATTAGTCACGGCTTCACAACCAGCTCCGTTATCCCCCTTCTGTTTCGCACACCCACGTGATCTTCTACGACGCGACCAAGCGGAAAACTGTGTGCACGCCCACGCATCTCCCACCCCGAGAATACATCCAAAAGCCATTCACAATTCCTGTTTTACACTCGCATTCATGAACGCGATGCATTTTTATTAACGGTGTAACAGCTTCTATATTATGTTTTACTTTAAAACGCAGTTAAATGAAAGAAATGTACTCTGTTCAGGCTTTCTTAAAATATGTTCGAGGAACACTTCACCCAGTGTACATTTTAGATTGTGAAGAATAGTACGTGAATACTCATTGAATTGGCATCAAGTGATAGTGACGTGTGTTCACTAAAGATAAGAGAATTAGAGCAGACAATCTTTTCATGTAGTTGATACAACGCAATTCTTACATTTTTGTTTAGAATCAATAAGCAGAAAAATTGTTGACAGAAAGCCTAAATATTTGAAAGAGAAGTAACGAGTTTAAGAATAGAATGTATTTAAACAATTGAGTATACTATCTTTCTACATCTGCCAAAATCAAATACATATTTTCCCGTGGAACAACTACTTTTATCCGTCTCAGACCAAATATTTACAATTTAAGTTAAGAGACCAAGTTCTTGTCCACACTCGTCCTTTACAACGAAGGAATTTTATCCAATTTTGTCAGCACATTACACAATGACTTACACATACCTACAGTAAACCAAGAAGTGCAATTCAGATTCCAAAAATATTATAACCGCTTAGAAAACCATCCAAATTACCTTGCATTAAACCTACTTGACAATAGCCAAGAATTAAGAAGATTGTGCAGATTTCATCCCCTGGACCTCTTAAATAGGTTCGATCATTAACAAACAAAATGTATTGTCCTATGTTATATTTGTGATTTATACCATTTATTTGATCATTACTGAAAATGAATTGACGAAGGACTGAGAATGCCAGTTTCTTCACATGCCATTGTAACTTTGCTAAAAGATTTGCCTATTGTTCAAATGAACAAATTGCAAATAAAAATAAATAAATAAAAAAAAAATTTTGTCAGCCTCTGACAACGAACGAGATGTTCTGTAACCGCTGTTCTATGCACTCATAATGAGGTCCTATTGCGAAAAATGATATAAAGAAGGTAATAGTGAAGAATTAAGTATTTTAATACGGACACTATTTAAAAAATAAAGCTAATTATATAAGGTTTATTTACATCCCTTTAATTGTTTTCAAATATTAGAAAGAAATGTTGTAAATATGGTATAGGAAATAGTGAAAAGTGCTTTGAGGCAAAAACACATCAAATAAATCCAAACGAATTTATTAAAAATTAAAGTGTGTCAATAATGACAATTTAGAGACGTTTCGTTATTAACAGAAAGCAACATGGTTTGCTATTTCAGGCACTGGCCTGTCAAATTATTAAATAAAAATATTTACATTGTACTGACATGTTTATTGTTCTAACAAGATATTTAAATTGGATAACGCAACCTCTTTTTTTATTCAACATAGATATACAAATATTGTGGTTTCTACGACACACATGTCACTCGAAATACACAATTCTTTGTATAACAGTTCAAATTGATCTACACAAGTGATGCATGTTGAATCGTTTCAAAATGCAATATTACACCCCAGATTTTAAAGTTGGAGAATCATTTCAAGAATATTATCTCATTTGTTTTCGTGCTTTTAATCAAGGAATAAAAGAAATTATTTTCTAAAAAAGTATTTTTTTGTTATGCATTTCCCACAATCAAACGGCTGACCCCCGACACACACTGAAAATAACTTCTTGATCCAAGACTAGGCAGAAATAGGCATATGTACTCCTCTGTCTGCAGAACGCCTGGTCCAATGTCAGATGCCAAATCAAATAGTTGTGTTCACGGGTGATAAGTCGACTTTGTGGCTCTTCGAACGCAGTAACATAGTCTCTTATCAAACTTACGCGGCAACCAGGGCCAGTATGCACTTTTTTTAAGACGAAAATAACGACTTTTGTTTTCACAAAAAAAAAAAAAACAAACTATTTTCTACGGCATCTAGGGACTGAGACCGCGACAACGTCGTCGTGTCGTCCCCACTCCTGGGCCAAAGGCAAAGCCGTAAGATGAGCACATTTGTAATGACTCACTACTTGAGCACACGCTATTCAACTGACCAAGGTCTATGAACACACTAGAGGATTATCTTTTGAGAACAATTCTCTTGGCAGGCGATTTCTTGATGGTCTGCAAAACTCATCTAAATCCAGTCTCTTTAACACTCCTCAAAACTATGTGAAAACTACTTAATCGATATTTTGGATCTTAATAAATTACGCCTAACATATTAACGCGTTAATATTTTGTTTACAAATACATTTTAATTAATTTAAGAGTTAAAATTCATTTTAAAACATTACAAAAGGGAAATAAAAATTTACTAGGAATAATTAAATTCCATGTATTGCTTCACTTTTTATAGACAACTTAGAACTTCATTTATGCATTAAGCTGATACGTAGTTAAACATCAGTTTGCCAAAATATAAAACTATACTACCACGATGTTTCGGAGTCACCTTTACTCATCTTCAGGCTACAAATTTGTAAACAAAACAGTACATAGTTTACATAAATCCATAAATATCTCATCAGTATAAATATATGTTAAACTCGCCAACATAAAAACCATAGTGTATTATATATATTAGCCATTAAGTTGTCAATTTACATAGAATACGTTACATATAATTTAATACACACCAAGGGACAACTTTCTGTTTAAAATACCTTTACTGGGAATGGTAATACAACAATTAATTTATAAGCCAGAAAATCCAGGGGGTTAATCCTTACTGAACAGTTTCACTATCGTGCTCATGAATGTACTACGTATTTTTGTTATCTTCTTTCTTATAAGCCGATCATTAAAAACGTAACGAATTTAACTTCCTTCTTGCTAGCAAATTGACAATGTAGCTCCCCATGTATTACGTTCCACGTTATGCATTATATGACGGAATATCGCAGACCACCATCACTGGAACACTCGAGAAATCACCACTTCTAACTGGTGCGAACAGGCGAACATTCTAGCCAGAGATCATATCAACACCAGCTTCTCAGCACACTGGACATTGCAATGTGTTTGTACTACTTTTTGTATGTGATTACTAAATGCATATTTTCTATACATGTGTATTTTTTTCTTTTATCTTAAACTATCATTAACGGATGTTCATTTGAAGTAATAAAATTACATACTTAACACTCCCTAAAAAAGATATCCCGTTGATTGGTTTAATTGTTATTATACGATTGACAATACAACTAACACAAAAAGTTAATAAAATGAGCAGAAACAAGATACTAGGGAGTTTGAAAGTTTTCCATAACGCATTGAAATTCTTTTAACTCACTAATTTCCATTTATATTTACAAAACAGAAAAGTTAGCAAGTACATGCGAAATGGCATTCATGCGGGTATTAATACATGTAGGGTATATGTGTGCCCATTAATTAAACTTTATTATGAGAGGAATGTGTATATTATTAAGGTTCAAGTGAAAGCAAATATCTTCATTCATCCCTCCTCTATGACCAGAATTAATAAAATAAATTTAAACAAAACACAAATTTAAAAACACTTCTAATTTGAGTGCAAGCAGTTGTAGGTACACTTCTTCACATTGAGAGTCCAGGCTGCTTCAAGAACCTGTCTCCATTCTAACTCACACGGTCTCTGGCGCCATCACTTTATTCTCGAACTTTATACCCCCTTGTTTACAACATCTACATACCTTTCTCTTGGTCTTCCAGTACGTCTCTTCACCCAGGATTATTAAACCGTCTTAGTATTTCCCTTCTCTTAGCCCATTAAATTCCTTTTCCCCAACGAAAACTTCCCAATTTTGTTGCTGAAGGTAGCTTTAGCACTATCAATTCTTCGCGCCGTTCTTCAAAATCATTCCTTGAAATTCTCTGTCACATACAGCCTCTAACATGTCAGCACTGCCCACAGATATCTTATATCTCAAGCGTCCGTCTTACTCTACTTAAGAATAAGTACTCGGAGACACCAATTGCTTAAAGTATCCAACCTTTCCAGCGCTCTTCCTTCCAGACAGCCAATTAGCATTTCGTCTCAGATCATCCAGAGGGGTCCGTTATGCACGTGCGTCGCGCTGTGCGAACGAAACAGAACTCAGCAGAAAACAGCCGCAACCTCCACCCCGCCCTGCGCCTAGTTCTATCGAAAGGCGCACAGGCATGCCAACCTAAAACAAAAGAGAGGCCAGCTGCAATTCCGGTCCCCACAGGGCCCCCTTTTTCATAAAACTTTTTTATTTACATTTGACGTGCTTTACTAGAAAATAAGGAAATTCACTTCAACGTAAATACAATTATAACATTAATAATACAGTCTTGCAATATTCGTGAAAATGTTTTTTGCGAAAATATTTAATTTATTGCAGCGTTTTAAGAGTATTTTATTTATTGTTCTTGAACAGTGTGCGTGTTACTTTTCTGAAAAAAAAACGATTTTGTTTGGTTTTGTTCGTCAGCATTTTTGCTGTTGCAGGCTACTAGTACATAACTATAGCCGAATGAGTTTTTTACGAAATCTTTCGTTTTCTGCTAGGATGGATACATGCACTACTTAGCTAAACTTTCCTGAACGATATCACAAGCCTGAATATCGCTCCGAATGGGGCAAATGTGATGACGTGACAGTGGCTCTTTCTCCTTCTGTGACACACGTGTGATCGAATCATTGGTTCTTTTCTTTACTGAAGGATCGCAAAATAAAGATGGCACTGATGTTACACCTTTTAATAAGATTTTAATAAGTCCACGTTAAAGGGGTGATCGAGTATTGGTAACCCTCTGTCTTGCTCTATCACCAAATTTCGGTCCTGAAGTATCGAATGATGGAGTCCCATACCCGAAGAAGAGTACCCAAAAATTACAAATTTGTGAGTATTATAACTCCTGGTGAGTACCTGTTTCAGTTTGATGGACTACTAATAATATAAAATACATCTACTATTGAATTTAAATATGTTCGTCTTAGTTTTCCTTGCAGTAACCGCGGCAGCTGGTCCTGTATGGAGGTTCCTGGCGACAGATGACAGTCGTGAAAGTGCTAGGGCACAACCGAAAAGTTATTCCTGACTCGAAAGAAAGGAGTACCTACTAACTAGTACGAGAAAGAATGTGCTATTTGTGGCACCACTAGATACTTTATCTACGGGTAAAATTTAGGAATATTAGTACAAACATTCGCTCTTAACATTATCTCTTCAAGGTTTAAGGGGCAAATTGGCATCTTGCCTCAGCACTTTGAGATCCAGCCACAACAATCTCCGTTAACCACGTGCGCGATACAAGGCGGAACATTCACAGCTCTCACGTGCTACCCCGCTCTTCGTCTTCAAGAAAAAATATTGCAAAGTTAGATTTTGAATTATAGTAAGCTTCAAGGTTTTGTATTACGTAAGCTTCAATGTAATATTAATTTCAAGTGAAAAGACAAATTGTTGTTTCTCCTAAAAAGCAATACTGGAAGGAAGCCGCGTTTCTAAGCTAAGATCACCGGCATTATTTCAGATCCATAGGAGGTACAAATAACAATAACAAACTGATCAGACACTAGTATAATATAAAAAGGTTTTGAAACAAACACATTGCAACTAATATTTTGTACTATGAAAATATATGTACAGTTCTATCATACCTCAAGGGGTGATCCATTTTTATCAACTTTGCAATAATAAGAGCTCTTCAGAACATCAACATCCCTTTTTGTAAACAGGTCTTTTTGCATTCCATCTCAGCACATTCCTTCATACGTGTATGCAGGAACAACATAAATACAAGTACATTTTTATGGCAATGCTTCATTTAGATTTAGATTTATTAAGATTTAGCTTTGTTTAATCAAAAAACAGTAAAAACTGTATGTGACGTAGGGGAGAAAAGATTATTTGCGTACGTTTTCTTCAGTTACAGAATCCCTTCCCGTCATTTTAACTATAAATAGTTGAAAGATGAGTAAAAGTTTATAAGTCGTGGAGTTATATTTATTTATATTCACGGGCCGTCAACTGCTAAGGTCACGGAAGTCCATGAGTGATAGAATCAGTGGAATATAGGATGATGAAGTGTATGACAAAGTAATGTAATGAGACGCAAGGCGACGTGTGGAGAACCCTGCTAAACCTCCTCAGCGCTTGCTTTGCTCACCACAAATTCCGCGTGGATTGGCAGAGATTCGAACCCGGGCGTTCGAAGTAGAAGGCGTATGCGCTAGCCATTACTCCACGAAAACCTACCGTTATGCTAAATCATCTATTGAAATGTACAAATATTCGAATAACATTATTATATTACTTTTGTTTAATACTGATATTTAGAAACCACATTTTAAGAGAATGTGTTCAAACATTGAACCATTTCTCGGTCCAAGGTCACACGCTCATGAAGCCATTCCTTCGGATTCCCTCCAGATTCCCTTCTTAATCATCTCAGTTAGATACATTTTAACTTTGCCCAAGCAACAAAACGCGTAGTGTAAATAGTCAGAAAGACACAAGTGCGCCATCGACTTCTCGGGAATCGCTTCTTTTTAAGCGAAATAATATAATTTTCAATAACAATTTAATTACAAGCTTCCGTCTTACAGATTGACAAGTTACATCCAAGTCTTATTAACTGCTCCAAATACTATGAAGTTATCACCGCTAAACTCATCAAATCAGGCATAAAACCCTCATTACTTGGAACCGAGAAGCTCTCATCTAGACTCCACAACCTGACGAAGCGTTCTGCTTCATTATACAGAGTCTTCTAACATGATACTCCGCTGCTAGGTGAAGACAAATGACAACAATAACCCGCTATATTACAGTAGCAATAGTGCACCTGAACACGTCACTGCAACTGCACTGTCTCACTGCACAGGAGCAACAGGACAATGAGACGGGAACAGTAAGCTTTTAATAATACTCAGTGATTGTTCGTAAAAATAAACGGAAAGAAAACAAAAGTCATAGCAAAATATTAATTCCTAAAAAAAATCACAAACGTAATACAAATGAAACATTAAAATGCACTGACAATTGTTACAGAAGTATCAAAAGTTCTCTCACATGTTATGTGCTGATGCACGGCATTTTCCTAAATATTATTTATAACTTCTCTTAATATTAATATAATTTGATGCTTTTGGTTTTTATATATAAGCCTTTATCCAGCCGGACAGCCGGTTATCCTTTACATCCCGATGGGATGCGTTTTCGGCCATAAACTAGACTCCAACACACTTGCGGGCTCCTCTGACCTAGGGTCAACAGAAAGCAACGCCCTCCGCGACAACACATTCAAAGGGAAGGGATAAACGACCGGGCCAAAGCGGGAATTGAACCCTGACTTTTCGAACCAAAACGCAGAGTTTGTACACACTCTAAGCCACCTCGGCCATCCACGTTCGCTGCTTTTTGTTTTAATCTTACAAATAGTTATTAATATTCAATAATTGAGAGTTCGAGTGATTTGTCAAAGTTAATACAAAAAAATGGTACATTTTTATGTAAACATACCATTGACTGCCATTACCTCAAGGGTTGGGTAATGATTGTCAGAAAAATGAGAAATAACGACCAAGGAGTGGGATTAAAAAAAAGGCATCTATTGGTTGAATATTTTATGTATTAAAACTCGAAATACATTATGCTCGACAAAATTGACATTAACAAGATAAATTACAGAAACATACGAAGCACTGTTTCTTCCTGGCTTGGTTTCGCATGTTTGCTGAGTTTGTTTGCGAAAGATCAGAATGTTCATTGGTCTGCCAACTTACTGAACATTTCTCTCGTGCTTCAGATGGTCCAGTGGTCTCAAAATCAGGAAACACCCTTTGTCGAGCACAAATAAATACGGGAGTGGTATAGCATTCGTGCTGCAAATAACTGTCGTTATTCTCTCTCTCCTTCTGCCACGATCGCAAATCTCTCCTGACTTTTAGTGCCACTATTTTCCCAGTTTCGTGCTCAGTTGTAATCGCTGCCACATCTACATTGTACTGTTATGTGTAGAGAAAATATGTTTCTTCATGGCTTTCTCCAGATTAACAAGATGTACACACTGTCTCTGTTGAAACTTCTTAGTCTATTAATACTTGTAGGCTACAGTTTTCGTAGTAAAATGTAAGGATTTATTTTTAAGAAAGCTTCCAGCCAATCCTTTTCATCAAGACGTCGGAATTTATTGGAAATCAACAGTCCATCATTAGTCCACATGTCAACACTTGTGAAAATACTTCATTATACGAAACATATCTTTCTTTCTTCCTTCTATTCCTAATTGGTAGGACGAATTCATAACATATTTTGTTTCCAGTTATCATTTATTTTTCACAAGATAATTTTCCGCTGGAGAACTGCACAAAATGCAAGTCAGGAAGCAACTGCTAAAAATGTAAGGAAAAATTAGATCAATCACACCGGAATTGCAGTCTCCACGCAATGCGCTTGCCAACTGAATGCTTTAATAATCCAATTGATCCGTGATAGTCCACATGATACAACCCACATCCACATGATACAACAAAAATGCGAGCCGTAGTTAATAATGCGCTTCCGTGAACAACACAGTATCAGCAATCACACTGACTGTCATTACCCGCTGACCATGATTTTCCCGTTCCCGTGGTATTGAAGGTTGTTGGTACCACACTTCCAACAACTACTCTTGTAGTTGTCAGTTAAGAATAAAAAGCTCGTGTTCACAAACAACTCCGTTTCCCAAGTGCATTTCATTCTCCTAAAGAAGCAAGATCGAAACTTTAGTACACACACTGTAACTGTATCGGCTCATCTAATTCCAATCAAACTCAAAACATACAAACAAAAGTAAATAAATGGCACAAAATATAAAAATAAACAAAATTTAAAATGAATAATTACATATTTCTAATGAAATTAAATACGTAAAATAAAGAATACAACAACTATTATCTATGATATGAGAGCAACCAAATAATTCTCTCAGCCTAGCAAGCTGTTTGTTATCGGTTAATAATACTAGATCTGCATCATGCATTGCTGCCGTTTATCAATTGTTATATTAAGAAACCCGCTTCCATTTTCTCCGTTACATACTTTCGTGTTGCAGAAGCTCTTGCAATTGTCACGACTCTTTAATATTAACTAGGTCACGGAGAAGAAGACGAAGAAGACGAGGAAGACGAGGAAGACGAGGAAGACGAGGAAGACGAGGAAGACGAAGAAGGCGAAGAAGGCGAAGAAGGCGAAGAAGGCGAAGAAGGCGAAGAAGGCGAAGAAGGCGAAGAAGGCGAAGAAGGCGAAGAAGGCGAAGAAGGCGAAGAAGGCGAAGAAGGCGAAGAAGACGAAGAAGGCGAAGAAGACGAAGAAGACGAAGAAGACGAAGAAGACGAAGAAGACGAAGAAGACGAAGAAGACGAAGAAGACGAAGAAGACGAAGAAGACGAAGAAGACGAAGAAGACGAAGAAGACGAAGAAGACGAAGAAGACGAAGAAGACGAAGAAGACGAAGAAGACGAAGAAGATGAAGAAGACGAAGAAGACGAAGAAGAGGGAGAGGATGAAGAAGAGGAAGAGGAAGAAGAAAAGTAAGAAGGAGCTTTTGACTCGACCCAATACTGAGGGTTGAGCACTCACTTAACCAATCACATACTCTGCATATTGTGATTTCTCGTACATAAATCCCCGTTATAGTGGGGGCTCCGACAGTTAGTCCATCAGAATGGGAATTTAATTTATTACTACTATTAGTCAGTTCTACTCATCTCTTATTGCTTCAACAATTGGCCACCTCACAAACATCTCCGTTAGGCCGCCAGCTACGTGCGCTGCACTGCGCGGATTCACTCCAAAACAACCAGACGGAACATCCGCTCCCTTCGCCACCCCGTCTCTGGACCGCGGCTCTCAAGTCGGCATCGCCCGGGGGGAGCGGAGCGGCACGCAGGGCACGGCGTCCCGAGCAGGCCTGCGATCACGCAGCGGCCGAAAGCGGCCCGGGGCACATCGCGCGCTCCTCGCGCCCAGCCATTGGCCGCGCGGCCGCTGTCACGAGACACACCCCCGGCCGCGATTGGTGGGAGCGGCGCGAGCACGTGAACAGCGCGGTGGCGGCGCCGGCGCCTCCGCCGCGGCGGCCGGCGGGGAGGGAGGGGGGCGAGGTGGCCGCGCCGCGCCGAGCCCAGCCGAGCAGGGGGACCTCCTCGCCAGTCCGCCGACGCCGCCGCGCCGGGCCGAACGCGCCGAACCTCGCCGCTCGCATCACCCACTGCTCGCGCCACGCGCCGGCCGGCGTCGCGCGACCGCACCGCTCAACCGCAACGCCTTCGCAATCACTCGGCCCGACAGGGGGGAAACGTTTCGCTTCGAGAACAGCTGCCTACCAACACGCCGCAATCCAGTGCCCTTGTGACACGCCGTCCGACGCCACGAGAGGAATCGGTGAGTACTCCGCAGGTGTGAGGTGGATGTGTGGATGAGCTGGTGTGGATGGGGTGAGGAGAGGATCCGGACGCGGAGGCTGCCGTCTGCCGGTCGATTTCTTCTTCTTCTTCCTCTTCTTCGTACACGGCGTCCCTTGGGACGGCGAAGCGTCGTCCGTCTAGTCGCGAGCTACTTTCACCGACTTGCGTTTCCTGCTTCTACCGTTGGCGGCCACTTTGCTCTGCGCCTCGCCTTGTTAAAGAAAATCAACCAGACTGCTCACTACTTCTTTAAATTCTTCGATGTAATTGGACATGATTACCTCGGACGCGAAGTTCTATGAAGGCGACCGGATGGCCTCCTCTGCTGAAGTGCGTGTTCTCTAGGTGTATGTGTGTGTGTATGCGTGCGTGTGTGTTTTGTGGATGATATTGAAGTTGAACGCATGTTGCTGGTGAATCATGAGTGATATACAAAAGGAGTATCTGCAACAATATCAGGATAAATGTGTTGAATTCCCAAGGGAGACAAGATCATTGACCGTTCGTACGAAATACATTTTTTCTGGAGTATTGCAGTTTGTTTTCAGCGTTAGTATAGTGATAAACGCGATACCACTTTTCGCAGTAGACTATTTCAGAAATCATAGCGGCTAGTGGATTACTGTAAATGTTAATTATTAATTGCAAATTATCTATTGGAATTTAATACTTCAAATTTTATTTACTATAGAAAATCATTTGTTTAGATGGTTATATCAACTGGGCCCCCTCTTAAAATTTGTATGTAATTTTATATCTCATGGTAGTAACTTGCAGATGCTCGAGCCATTTAAAACGAAAGAAATTAAACTTGTCACGGTGGATATAAAGTAGGTAGTTACATTTATAACCGCAACGCCCCGCACCTGCCGTGTGTCATTGAATGAAGTAATACTAAAGGAACGCTTCTGCAGGTCATGCGCAATGGAATACACGCGTGGCAAGTCGCAAATACCCGCGCGAATCCGCCACGCGTCATGCGCGTGGCGAACCGAGAATAACTCTCTCTACTCGGACACAATTACGTGTTCTCGCGACACTGTTTGCAATCTGCCAGTTGGCGCGCGACATTCTCGCGAGGTAGTTCGCGGAGTGAGGGCATATCACCAGCAAGGCGGAGTTGGTTTTGTGCGTGTGGGTAAGTTCATTGCGGATTGTGCAAATCCTGGAGTGCATGCCCGATTGTCCACATGCGAAACGAAGAAACGCCCCTGGAAAGAATCGACTGTTGGTTTGTGCGTGACATAAGCTGTGAGGGATTAATAAGGTTCAATGCTAGCGATTCTTGCACATGACTTCCTGATTCTTTAGGTGGGGTAATTCCTTACGAAGGTCTTCGCGCAACGTTTGATAACACACGACGACCTTTTAGATATTCGCCGATTCTCGCGCCTTTATTGATAACCGTGTTGAATCTCCTCGTACTGGACGGTGAACAGTCATAACGCAATGTTTAGATGCGGAAGTTGATGTTCTGATATAGTAACACTTGTTACACCAATATGCTATCACCTTGGCGAATATGACATCGTTAGGTATATTGCTAAATGTAGATGACCCAGCTATTGTCAGGTTACGTGACAATTCTACGACCATTGTATTGGCGTCTAACGTATTGTTATGAAACACTGCATATATAATCGATTCTTACGTTCTGTTAAGCTTGTTTTTTTACGTTGTTTTCATATTATCTCAAAAATATTGTAACTCAATGGACGTTCCAATTTAGACTTCATATCTCGTCACTTGCCCCATTTTTGTAGTAGTCGTAGTAATAGTAGTGTACGCTATTGGCTATTTAGCACTATTAGGGGACTATTAGTTTAATGGCTAGGACGCCCCCATTTGAATCTGTCCCGTAATTGCTCCCGTGAGTTAAAAACAAATGGGCAACAGGGATGCCTAAATTGAAATATTTGTGATATTTTCAGTCAATCGATTAGTACGAGAGAGTTTAGGAACCAAATATTGTGATTCAGATGCTCGACACATTTTATTGTGGCAGATTTCAATTTTTGTTTTCCACATCATCTGATGACGCTGAAGTTAAAATTTTGACATTTAGTATTGGTCCACCAACTTTTTGATCGCGAAATTTATTTCAAATGCAATGGAAAAAGAGGGGTTCTGTAATTTGAATTTGAACGCACACCTATTCCAATTTCACATTTTCGTAATATAAAACTACCTGTCAATATTAAATAGTAATTTCCCCAAACTGTCAATTACCCGCTAATTCCGTGTCCTCCATTCATTCCTAGGAAGCCCGCAACTGCCTCCAACGGGCCACTCTAATCACTCTCGCACGTCCTGTCGTAGCAGCAGATGGCTGCGGGGGCGGCGACAGACGCGGTCGTGTTAGAACGATTAGGAGGCGCCCGGGGAAGGAAGGGGTAGCGTGTTTGTAAATACGGCGGCGCGGCGGGGAGCAGCAGGGGAGGGGAGGGGAAGGCGGTGGCGAGGGATCCCCGCGCGCGGGGTCGCTTGGCTCGGCGTCGCGTCACCGCGCGCCGGGTTGCATAAGCCGCCTCCGCGACACGGGATCACGCGGGCCGCGAGTGGCGGCGGCGTGCGTGATCCGAAGGCGCTTTGCTCGCTCGCCCCCACCGGCGAGGCGTGCGGCGGCGGCGCTGGCGACGGCGGCCGGTTCACCTTCAAAAACGTTCCCAAGGTCGCAACGCCGCCGCCGTGCCACTGTTCGCCGCTTGCCCGTTCGCTCGCCCGCGACGTCGCCGTCGAGCTTCTGTGGGGGGTTCCGCTCGACCAAGCGGTGCAGATAACCGATGGACTGTTAACACGGGGGAGGCTCATGTGCTTGTCGGATGTTGCGCGGCAGGGGGGGGGGGGTGAAATCGAAGGTGGGAAGTGCGAAGGTGCAGAGACGATATGATTTACTCATCTTATACACTTACACGCAATTATCCAAATTTAATGTTGACTCTCCAGTTTAGTTGGGGGTTCCTGGCGCAAAGGCTAGACATAAGTCGTCGCTGGGACCAGGGATCAATGCTGGGGCAGGCCATGCCATGTGGCATAGGGGGATGGACTAGAGTTGTCGGTCGATTTTCTCTAGTTTCCCCTGATTTTTCACTCCACCATGTCTCCATTATCATTCACCTCACAGTTATCGTCGTTATCTACTCATTAGAATTCATGAACTTCGGTGGCTTGTTTAATTTGAAGGCCCCATAATCTACAATAAATAAAAAATAAATAAAAATAAAAAATAAAAAAAATTAAAAAAATAAAAATAAAAAATAATATAAAAAATAGAAAATAAAAAATAATAAAAAATAGAAAATAAAAAATAATAAAAAATAGAAAATAAAAAATAATAAAAAATAGAAAATAAAAAATAATAAAAAATAGAAAATAAAAAATAAAATAAATAAAAAAAATAACCTTTTAATTTATGGAACGCTCCGGTGAGATTCTGCGGTCCCGCCGAGCCCAAGAGACTGGTTAAAAAAAAGGATCGGGTGTCAGCAAGTTCTTAAGATGTTTAGGTAGGTTTGGCGCTTAGTGTCATGGTTGATCAAGCATGTGAAAATTTAAAGGGACGGAGAGGGGAGAAAGAAAAACGTGTACGACAACTGAATTACCGGGATCTAATTTGCACTCGGGTGAAGATTATCTGGCGTTCGTTATTGCATGTCCCTGTTGCTGGTGACTGACTCCAGAATTCTCATGACACACTTTTTTTTTTTTAATTTTCATAAACACAAAATGTATGTAAAAGTATTATAGTATACGCATGTTTCTCGCAAAGGCTGGTTAAGTTTGAGCGTGTCGCTATGCCACGTGGCGGGCTCGGTCGAATTGCCCTGCCTGAGAATCAATGAGGCGGCAGGAAGGCATTTTGTTTGCGGAGACCAGGTAGCTGGGAATAATAAAATGGGTGGGAGAGGCGTTGCATCCTTTAAGTAAGCTGGCATTTACACCGCTAGGGGGACAGCAACTCAGGTGCGAGAATGTAGCCATACTTTCTTTCTCTGGTAAAACCAGAGCTCAAATTCTGAGAGCAGTCCAGGAAGCAAAATTAAATATTTTCTGTTTTAAAAATCTTACACATTATTTTCCCGGTCCCAGGAATTTGTTTAAATTAGAGAGCCCTAATTTTGTCGTAAAATTGGCGTTAATCTTATCGGAATGACGACTCTTACAAGTTATTCTCATTTCATGAACTATTGGAAAACTAAAAGTAGAGAATGTGGTTTTAAAGAAATGAGAGATGAAGGGACACCACAAGACTAGAAGCCAACCAAGTATTTGCCTGTATCTGTTTACTTACACAGCGCTACATTTACAGAAATTTAACAGTAGTAGCTGAATTTTATCAGTTTCATTTGTGAAGTTTATGCCTCGAACCGATAAGTCGTGTACACATACTTGTGATACCGCAAATGCATCACGCAGCATCAAAGATCCCGGCGAATCTGTGTATCGAAGTGTTTGCTCAACCCCGTTTCCCAAAGCTCAGCTGCCAGACATAGCCGGCGTCGGTCTTGTCGCCTCCGGGTCGATGAGCCGATGGCGCCAAGGAGCCAGTCTGCTACGAAACGCGCCGCTCGTACTCTATTCGTCACCGACGGCGGCGGCGGCGCCATCGCCGGCTGGTGCCAACGCACGATCACCAGGAGTCGCGGCGACGCGTGTCGCGTGCCAGCACGGGTTGGCGCACGCCGACGCGGCGTGCTACAAATAGGAGCGCTGTACTCATTCGCGTCAAGGTTGCCCAAATGAATGAGCGGTGACGAGAAACCTCGCTCTAGGACAGCGCGGATGAGTCCGCGAAACTGTCAGGCGGGTAATTTTAAAATTTGTTGGGCAAAGTTTTTGGAATTTTCTTTAGAATTGTGTAAAGTAGTTCAGGCGCCTCGGATTAACACTGATTGAAAGCTTCATCTGTTTTGAAAAAAACGCAAGAGGGCGACTCAATTACTAGTTATTTTCTATTATTCATATTGACTGTTATTTCGTTTAAGTTAATATTAATTCCCTTTAATTATTAAAAGATGTGTATATATGTACCCAAAAATATATTTTTTTTCCAAATTTTATAACATGCAAAATAACAGAAATGTGAATTAAATATCGTAAAGGTCTTCATATATTTGAGCTTCTAAAATCCGTGGGCAGAATTTAAAGAGAAAGTTTTACGTATGCATTTTGCGATCTTTACAATTCAGCTTCCTCGGTGAAGAGGCAATTCTTGTATTCCATTAAATTGTTCGTGGATGACAGACGAGGAAACGACTAGAAAGTGTTCATGTATTTATTTCATTGGTAAACTTATCGTCTTGACGTAACTGATTTTATTTCCTCAAACCCTTTTTTACGCTGATCGTTCTTCGATGTAAGACGATGGCAGTGTCATCGACCGGTGACTAGCGGGTCACTCAAGGACAGTGCGACTTATCCATATGGAAAAAGATCACCCTATTCTCCCAGAGCGGATAATGAGTTCGCAATCTGAAGTCGGGCCGTTGACCCGCAGCTGGCGAACAGATTGGGGTTTCAATCATCCGCGTAGTTGCGTTATCGGCAACAACTCATTCTCGACAACTGTTTTTCTTGGCTCTCCGACCGAACAAGGGAACTAGTCACGTGTAGGCACATCCTCATCGACCATCGACGCTTTCTCCGGCGCGACAAACAGCGGGAGCGACGCGTCCCCTCCTAATAACAACACAGACCGTTGCGACCCATTTAAGAGAGGGCCATTCAGGTTTACGTCACAACTGAGGATGACGTCGACAACGAGCGAATCACACACTCGGAGTAGAAAACAGCTAAAAGCAATTTGCAGTCGGAACTTCATTTAAAAAGCGGGAAATTAGTCTGACAGATTATGTAAGTGCTTATGTGACGCGTATTGTCACGGAACATATTTTTTTTCTGGAATGATGTTCTCCACCTACCCAAAACGTGCAATCGCACTAAAAATTTGAACATGATAAAAAAAAGTAGAAAACATTCCGACAACATTCCGACAATATTCACCTGTTGGCCACGTAGGAATGCCCTTGGTTTTGGATGTACTGTTTAGTCAAATTTCCCCCCCCCCTTTTTTTCCTTTTCCGTCTTCTTTCCCCGTTTTGCCGTTTCTATTTTTATTCGCACAGTAATTTTCCGCATACCCGGCTCCTCCCTCCCTTTTTTTTTTGTTGATCCTCGGGTGCCGAGATTTCTGAATCAGCCTCTGTTCAAATACTTGGATCCCCGAACCCAGAAAGTATATCTGAACGCGCCGCCGACGCGATGACGCAAGACGGCGGGTCAGCAGGCATTCGTTGGCGTTCGGCCGACGCGTTGGGAATAGCGGGGCCGGCCTGACCTAGGCGTGGGGTTCTCCTGGCCCCAGGAACGAGCGACTAGTTTGTTTCAAGGAGGCAAGGAAGCCAATCACACTGCAAGAAATGAAAGGTTTCTCATACTAAAACAATTTTTAAAAAAAACTCAGAAAGCGGTACTATTTACATCGTGTTACGTCACAGCAAACAGTATTTGTATTGTCTCCGAAAGATTTAATCGAAATTAAAAAATCTTCTGCTCAGCAGCACAAGAAGTCTTAAAACCAATCTGGTCTTTATACCAGCATCACACGTTTCACGCAACTACCGACAGCTTTACTAATTGTTACCCTCATTCACTTACAGACTTAAAATATTTCTTGATCAGAAGTAATTAATACGTCAGTAATTAATAATACAGAAGTATGTAATAACACATCAATATATACTCGCTTGTGAGCCCCTCAATAGCCCAATTTAGACAAAGGTTGGTAAAAATTAAACGTTAACACACCCAGTACAAAAACATTATCTTCCGGCCAACATATTATGTTGCAACCGATTGTGGTGTTTTATTGCTGTGACTTAAAATTGAGTCATATACGCCCCTGTTTTAGAAAGGAGCACAGCAATAACCCCAACACCGTTCACATACAGGTATATTCTGCAGCAAAAAACGCGGAAGAGCAAATAAGGTAGCAAGGGAGTGAGGAAAGTAAATAAAATAGTGAATGAAAGCAAAAATAAACAGAATGTCTTGACCTGCTGTTGACTTTCATTCATTTCTTGGTCAGGTTCCAAGTTGAAAAAGTAATCAATCGATAATTTGCCGGAGGTAATCTCAAGACACAAGAAATAACACAAAGAAAAATCTCGAATTGAAATGAAACAAAACAATGACTTCCAAATTGCTCGTTGTCGATGGAAAATCATCCTTGAAGAAAACAACATACTTCTTTCGGTGGTCGGTTGAAGAGAAAATGGTACGTTTGTTCAGATTCCTGATCAGTCATTAATTCGATATTTAGCCTGCAGGGAAATTCCAAACCTAAAACTACAGTCGTCGCATTTCCTGTTCTTACAAACAGTGCCTCCGTCAGCACCTCGGGTAAGAAAAGAATTCTTGCGGCGGGCTGATCTAATCAGTAGTTTCCTGCGTTTTCTTCGATAAATACCAAGCAGCTACCGGAGCTGGTCCCAAACAAACGGGCCACGGGGAGGGGCACCGCTCGGAGAGATACCTGGAAGGGAAAACTACCGCGAACCTATGTGATAACACGTTCCAGCGAGAGTAGTTAATTACATGCCTTACTTTACTTGACTAGACTAGACTCGGAACATCAGGCCCGCTTCTCAGTCTGACTACGGAAATTTTTCTTCTCTCCTCTCAGCATCTAACGGAAAATGAAGATATTACTTGGCCGACGAAACAGGCGACTTTGAATATAGCTCGGAGGCTTCTTTTAGGCTTGAAGGTCTTTTACTTGCAGTCAATCTGTGTGGGACAGCCCCTCCGAAGGAAGGCGTAAGAAGAATTTTTTTTTCTTCTTTTTCTTTCTTTTCTTTCATCCTTAGAAATCCACAGATTTGACCGGGTTTGATACAAAAGCGCGATACGCTAACCGTTCTATCACCGATCCCGCAAATCGCCAGGATATAACATGCACTACAGTTATGGAGTATTTACAAAAACCTCGGTACTTGCCGCGCCCGCACATACCCACGGTCAGTCAGAACCACCTGCTCCCCTGCCGCCGTCCATCCGGTCGGGCGCGCGTGCACAAAGGCGCCTAAGCCGTGCCAGCGGTACCTGCCGCGCCTGTCGTATAGAACGATTTTCTTAAGAATGGGATAAAGTGACAGTTCGCGAAACAAGTGAACATCACGAGTACTTCAGAGAAGTAAACACGTGCACCGTCACGAGTACGCATCTCACATTCAAGACTCGGTTTTAAAACAAACATAATATTTATCACATAGAAACTAAATTCAATGTAATTTTTATAAAAAGAAAGAATTTTTACAGAAGAGCACAAAGCTCTGCACTTCCTAATTTCAATTATTTCTCGTGACGCACTATATTTTCGTCGGACGAGGACATCACAGCCAGGGAGCGTCGTAACTATTTACAAGTTAGCCAACTGCAAACGAACGAATGGAGAAAGGAGTGTCTAATAAGTTCATGGACACAACGACCACAGAATCGTCAGTTATGTTGCCAACACTAGCTGTCAAATCATCCCATTCTTAAGAAAATCGGACAATACCTGCCGCGCCTGCCGCTTTTGGACGTCGCGCCCGCGGGGCCTTGGCGGCGCATTCCTCCCGAGGACTGAGGCAACGCGCCGCGCCCTCGACGCTTCGATCGCCTTCGGGATGCCCTCCTCGTGCGACGCCGCTTGGCAACGCCGGCCCGCGATGCAGACTAGCCCATTTTTGTTCAGGTGTATGCAAGAGCAGGCCGCCTTGCGAGCGGCTCGCAGGACGTGCCGAGCGTCGCGGCTGACGCGAACTGGCCGCCGTCTGCGCACGGAAGGTGAATTGAATTGAATTGAATTGATCCATCAGGCCCGCTCTTCCGTCTGACCATGCAATTTTCGCTATTCTCCTTTCAGTCACTAGCGGAGAACGGAGGTTTTTCTTGGGCGACGAAACAGGCGATTTGAATTTTAGCTGAGCTTCGCGGCTGACGCAGACTGGCCGCGACTGGCGCACGGAAGGTGAATTGAATTGAATTGAATTGATCCATCAGGCCCGCTCTTCCGTCTGACCACGCAAATTTCGCTACGCATTTTTCAGCCACTGGCGGAGAACGGAGGAATTTCTTGGGCGACGAAACAGGCGATTTGAATTTTAGCTGAGCTTCGCGGCTGACGCAAACTGGTCGCGACTGGCGCACGGAAAGAGAATTGAATTGAATCGATCCATCAGGCCCGCTCTTCCGTCTGACCACGTAAATTTCGCTACGCTCCTTTTAGCCTCTAGCAGAGAACGGAGGAATTTCTTGGGCGACGAAACAGGCGATTTGAATTTTAGCTGAGCTTCGTCTGACGCAAACTGGCCGCGACTGGCGCACGGAAGGTGAATTGAATTGAATTTATCCATCAGGCCCGCTCTTCCGTCTGACCACGCAATTTTCGCTACGCTCCTTTCAGTCCCTAGCGGAGAACGGAGCAATTTCTTTGGGCGACGAAACAGGCGATTTGAATTTTAGCTAAGCTTCGTCTGACGGAAACTGGCCGCCGCCGGCGGCGCACGGAAGGTGAATCGAATTGAATCGAATTGAATCGAATTGAATCGAATTGAATCGAATTGAATCGAATTGAATCGAATTGAATCTAATTGAATCGAATTGAATTGATGCCTTATTTTACGTGGCGAGACTCGGGTCATCAGGGCCACTCTTCTGTCTGACCGCGGAAATTTCACTACGCTCCTTTTCAGCAACAAGCGGAGAAAGAAGGTATTTATCGGGCGACGGAACAGGCGACTTGAATTTTAGCTGAGCTTCGCGGCTGACGCAAACTGGTCGCGACTGGCACACGGAAAGTGAATTGAATTGATGCCTTATTTTACGTGGCGAGACTCGGGCCATCAGGACCGCTCTTCCGTCTGACCACGCAAATTTCGCTACGCTCCTTTCATCAACAAGCAAGGAAAGAAGGTATTTCTTGGGCGACTAAACAGGCGATTTGAATTGTAGCTCAGAGGCGGCATTTACGCTTGACTATTTTTTACATACAAGTAAATCTACTATCATGTGACAGCCACGGCTTCGATCGGGTTTGAACCCGCCAACTTGGGTACAACATTCCGATACTCTAACCGTTACACAATTGCCGCCGATGCATTCACTTCGATCTGTAGTTTCGGTTTCGCTAGTCGGACTCCAAATGAAGTGAACATGCGGTCGAAGGTTTAATTTTGTGATGAAATGATGAAAGACATCTCCGTCGACTTAGTAGATTTATTCAGAAAGCCGGCTTTGCCGTAATAAACCTCGCTTTGGGTGGCAAAATTCCGGAGACTGTACTCTTTAATCATGAAAACAAAATGTAAAGCGGATTTGCGCAAGATTACGAAAAAACAGGTTTCGACATTTTATATAAAAAATATATCGTGCCTTCAAACTATTTTAGGAAATGTCTGCCATTCTATTCTGTTCAACGTGCTCCTATTCAGAAAGAATTACACATTAAGCGGAATTTATAAGTCCCTTCCCTTGAACTATAGACGCAGGTGTGGGATAATCTCCTATCGTATTCTCTTCCTACTAACGAATTACATCAGATTTGAACTTCTTGGTGTAATGGTTACTCCAAGAAAGGATTTACGGGAATATTCCTGCTAATCAGTTATGCTCTAGTTTCCGTTGCATTCCACCTGCGTCTTAATGATTCAATGGTTCCGGGACGCGCCACTCCTGCAGCTCGGACGATGTCGTCCGTGGGTGTATCATCTTGCACACACGCATCCATGCCCACGCGTGTTATGACGCACGCGTGGCGCAGGCTGCGTACGCTCGCCCTCTCTCCCCAGTACGTAATCTGCCTCTCCGGAAGCGATCCAGTGACCCGACGACCCTGTTACGCCAATCTGTTGAGCATATTTAATGAAAATGGAAAAAAAGGAAATATTGAATTCAGTTAAAGAAGACTTCGTAATTAATGGTAGATTTTGAATTATATATGACCCGTTATCGACTTAAAAACTTTAATGTTTAATGAATCCATAACTTATAAAACATTTTAAAATATTTGCAATATAAATACGTGTAATTTTCATTTGAAATTTGGGAGAGGCAAAGTTGCCCTTCACCAATCTCGATCTATATTAAGAGTTGTGGAAGGTAAATTCTTTTTCTATAACGTAATTTCGCAATTACCTTCAGGTAAGTCTGTATTTTCGTACTCGTTAAATTCAGTGCCAAGGCTGTACACTTTATTAACGGTATCTGTTAATGTGTTCTCAACTTAATGAGACATTACTGTTGTGTTGGTATCAACTAATTTAATATCGCATGTTCTTTTCTATCACAAAGCTATCATCATTAGAGTTCAAAATCACATCAATATTCTAGAATAGTTGCCACGCTGTCGAAAAGTACTTAAGATATTAAATTAATTAGTATCTAGAAAATGTCTCGTTAAATATATCGTAATAATTCCATAATTCGTCTCCAATAACATGTGCAATTGTCATAAAAAAATGCTACTCTGAAAATAGCAGTGTGGATTCGAGCACTGACGTTTCTTGCCTCTTGAAATTTTCCTCGTGCCTCAGGCTGTGCGCGAGCGTCGAAATCTCGCTCCTGAAATAGAGCCCCGTGGAGAGCGGGCCAGATCGCTCAGAATAGGGCGCACTCCGCCCACGCCCCGGCTGAGTGCCCTGGCAGCTGCCGCCGCCGCCGCCGCCGCCTCCATAACGAGTGCTCGCCCTGCATCCACTTCCCGGATGGACTGGCGGGGTAGCAGGTCTTAAGCCTGTTTTACACGATCATTTTTTAATCATTTTTCGCCGGTACAGAAAAGATACAGGCCAGACTGGATGTAATTTGTACGAAAAAATGACGCATGCTTAATTTTTCGGTACAGATTTCATCCTGTTTGACTACCGCGCTCCTGGCGGCACTTTAGGGGACTTTCTCTAGTTTGTTATGCGTGTGGAGCGATATGATAATTTTGTAGTTGCCTGAGAGCGTTCTGATGTGTTGAATTGTAAAGTGAAGTGGTTATATAAAGAGAAATAAATTCTGCACTGTATTCTAATATTGTCGCATCCGAGTTCAGTCCTAACCTAACCTAACTTAATTTGTTACCACAGATGTGATGTTCAAATGTTTGAACTTCAACGCTATATGTGGTGTCCGGAGGAAGTATTTTCTTCATGATTACGCACACAGACAGAAATGACCGTGTAAAACTCTCATCCAGTTTCGGCACCGAAACATACTGCGTAGAAACGAATGTCCTTTTTCCATCCATTTACTGTACAGAAAAATGATGAAAAAAGGATGCAAAAATGACCGTGTAAAACAGGCTTTAGATGCGCTGGCTGACTGCGACGCGGCCAAAACTGCCCGCGGTCAGCTCAAGTTGGGCATGTGACGCATTTGTGTACGGGATTGCGGTGGGGGAAACGGGAGTGAGAAATACAGGATTTCGCTGGTAGGGAAGTAGTGACGGGATTGGAAATGAGGGTGGAACTTTCATCCGAAGTAATCAGGCTTTTGTAGTTTATCTAATAATAGGTTCAAAAGTCCAGTACAAATGCTCAAGAAGTAAAAAAGAAAACATCATCGACACATAAAAATGTCAGCCACCTCTGTGTAGACTCTGGGGATTAAAAAAATCTGTACCAAACGTTACACTTCTATCGTGCTCCTGCTCATCATACGAGTGGATGACTCAATTTAAAGATTTCTCCAGCTTTCATATAAGTAGTCTGAGGGCTTCACAATTCATGTTCGGCAGCTTTCATATAAAAATACTTACATTGGCTGGGCTGAATACTCTATTTAAAGATTTGTCTAGCTGTTATTCGGGTAATCTTTGGCTTCCACAATAAGTAGCGAATATTAGATTTTACCTGTTATATTTCTTGATAATCTGTCCGCTGAATATACTCGAGATGACTCAAAATATTGAAACAATGTAGTGAGTTAGTGTAAGAAGGAAGAAGAAAAACTTAGTGACTTCACGGATGGTGTTGTCACAGACAAGGAAAATGGAACAGACGCCACAAAAGGAGATCATAAGAATATCTTAAATTGTGCTTAAAAAGTCTCAAATTCTCATTTTAGTGGCCGTTTGTGACCCCTTCTCATGTCCTCCCGGTCATTCACACTCCAAACTTTCTATCTAGAGTACATTTTAAACGAATTCCCAGAAAAAAGAAAAAAAGAAAAAAAAACATTTACAAGATACGCTGCCAAGATAAATTGAACGTGGAATCGAAATTCCAGCATGCAAGTTTGTTTACGGGAACAAATATAGCTACTAAAACTACTCGGGAATGATTGCTTACATTCGTCGTTTAATTTGCGATCAATCTCTCACTGTGAGCTATCTCCCTTAGTGGAATAATTCGAAGGCGCTTGGGTGCGTAGGTATATAAAATGCTAGCTGACGGAGATAATGGCTTTCCAAAGTAGGAGATCTGTCCTTTTTCTAATTCACCTTCACGAGCCGATACCGTTCCACACAACAGGTTTCTCTGCAAGTCTAAAAGTGGAGCTTGAATACTGTGGAATAACGGTCACTTTGTCCTTTTACAGTAACCCATCGGATTAGTGAAGCCATCTAATAGGATTCCCACTAACCTAAAAGGTGCTTCATAGACGGTTGGGGAAAATTCGATCAGATTCCAAAGATTAACGATGTCGTTCACCTTTTTGCGAAGGAAACCAATTCTAAAACTGAGCCAGAAAGATGTCAAAAATGATTTTCTTTCAATGCATTTAAATTAAATCTGGTACGAAAGAATTTATTTTAACTATGGAAAATTCCGTCAACGAGCAGCTGATCATGTATGCCAGTTAAAAAAATTCTAAATTCTAAATTCTAAAACAATTCTAAAAATTCTAAAACTGAGCCAGGAAAGTGTCAAAAATGATTTTCTTTCAATGCCTTTAAATTAAATCTGGTACGAAGGAATTTATTTTGACTATGGAAAATTCCATCAACGAACAGCTGATCATGTATGCCAGTTAAAAAAAATTCTAAATTCTAAATTCTAAAACTAAATTCTAAAAATTCTAAAACTGAGCCAGGAAAGTGTCAAAAATGATTTTCTTTCAATGCATTTAAATTAAATCTGGTACGAAGGAATTTATTTTCACTATGGAAAATTCCATCAACGAGCAGCTGATCATGTATGCCAGTTAAAAAAAAAAACTTAACTTGTACACCTGTCAGACCTTGAATATTACCTCGCTGGCGGGCTATTAAGTGTATTTTTAAATCCCTTTCAGAAGGGAACTTGGAGGCAACCAGGATGGCTTACGTCCAGTCATAAACCGCCCGGAAGAAGAGCAGGGCGTATGAATGATTGAGCCGGTGGGCGGATGGGCGATGCGGACGTGTTGGCTGTGGGCGTCTGGGCGGGGAGAGGGCGACGGAGGCTGTAGCGCCCGCCCGCCCACGGTCCAGAGGCTGCGAGGCTATACTTAGCTGGAACCGGTTCCTCGGCTCGCGCGGTGGCGACGGTGGCGGTAGAACAGGGGTCCCCAGTCTGTGGCATGCCGGCGTCGGAAAAAAATCTCGAAAGAGGCAAAAAAATTGATGGGATGAAAGTAAGAAAATAGCGGACCCAAATGAAACTCGATGAAAGTGTTAAGATTTTTTTTTTTTCGGGAAAGATTTAAGATTAGAAGTGTTTAAATAAAATCAGTATGTTACTCGTATTTTAAGAGGTACTTCTAATTTTTAAATGTGATGTTCCAAAAGATTAAGACATGTGATCCATGTGAAGGATTGGATTGCTTTTCTAGTCAGATGTAGGCAAATGTTTGTGACATTATCCGTAGCGAGGTACGGAAAACTAAATGTTAGTACGCTACTAGAACTCTTATTGTTAGTTTACTGTAACAATGTGTACACATAGGCTTCCGCGACTGGAGTTCATGACTTCTTGGCTGAGAGGCCGACGTTTCGCCTGTCAAGCCAAGCCAAGACGTGCTGCCGCAGTTTGTCCAAAACTCCAGACATCGACGAAAAATTCATACCATGAGAAGAAACCGGAGTTAAGAGATCATTTTCTGGCTCTCACATTATTTATTTCGAATATTTTTGTTGTTAAATCTGCTAGTAATGCCTTCACATTTTATGCATTTATCAGACTCTAGAAAGTTTACAGCTTTCCGAATTTGTCTCTTTTACCGTTTAATCTTACTTTCTCAGTCTTCGTATCAAAGGGGAACTTCAAACATACATCTTTATATCAGATTGAATGATAAGCATTAAAATTAAATGACATTCTGTCTTCAAAACTAGTCATACCGTTGGGTGTATATTCAAGCGGCCAGCTGAAAAATGCCTTTAGTCCCTGGGTTTGGGAACCCCTGCCATAATCCCCATGGCTTTCGAAAGGTGGCCCAGGGGAGCGCGTGTTATGACGAGTGGGCGCCACGAGTGTGGGCCGGGTCCGAAGCCGACGCCCGAAATACCTCTTTCTCTCGCCTCGCCCCCCCCCTCCCCCCCTCTGCGAAAGAAAGCGGAGAGACAACGCAGCTTTCGGCAACGACCACCTGCGATTAGTAGGCGCCAGCGCGGCGTTCATATGCAAATACGGAAATTTATAATGTCGGGTGTGTGGTACGTAGTGGGTCAATGGTCAGTTTTGGGGGACAATTTTCGTGTGTGGCGTTTCCGCTTAGGGCTGGGTAGGATGTGAAGCCGTTCGAGGAAAAGTTGGGGCTTTCGGATTTTTCTCTCGTGTTTTTTCTCGGCGTTCCAATGTGAGAAATTAACTGGTCGTATTTCAGTATGGACGATAATTTGCTAGGAATCGTAAACGGAATTGTGAAGTAGTAAATTTGTTCTCGTACACCTGAGTTCGTTAATGATTTTTCGTAGAGTACGTCGTTTCATTACGAAAATATACCTTTCCACTCGGATTCTAGTATACGCGAAGCCCGTAAAATGAGTTGTGTGCAGACACCAAATGTCTTTTCGCTATTAATACAGCATGAAATAGATTTATACCAAGTCAGCATACGTACAACGAACGCTCTTGCACGAAATCCTCTTGAATTGTGCCATCGCGAACGTGAGTGTTTGTACACTGTGTTAGTAAACATACTGCACAAGGTTTTGTTTACCATTCCGCAAACTGCATGTGCAAGCTACTCTTAAGCAGCGAACTCTGTGAATAAGATCCACAAACGTCGCTGCTTCCCTGAACGGCGGCCGAAGGACGCGATAACATCGGCGAAACGCTTCCTGATTGCATGAAAGAGCCCGTACATGCTAGGGATACGGGAGGATTTTATCCGTCCGTGCTGGCGTGTCTCGTGTTTACTTGAAGCCCTATCGCTATTAGACATCAGTTTACCCGTCCAGGATTACCGGTCGTGTTCTTGGCTAGGCGACAGTCTGTTAGTTGCTCCCCCTCCGCGGACATCCGTTGTCAGACAAGGGAGCATATTTACTTCAATGCTGTCCGGGTGACGCCGCGTCGTTGGCAGATAGGCCGACGTTTCGCCCGTCCTGTTGCAGGCTTCTTCAGGGTAGTCACAATAAAGTTCCTCCTCCGGTGTTGTATCTTTTTCAGTTTTTCAGAAGTAATGGACTCGAGCCGCGGAAGCCTACGTGTACATTTAAGGGAGCATATTTATCGGTGGGAAGGGGCATCTCTTCTTGCCTGGAAGAGAACAGTTTCCGGAACAAGGTTTCGCAAGTTGTGCTTCTGTATAAAAACGGGATCTGGCAGTTTTTTTTTTCTTGATATTTCTACTTCCGAAGTTGTAACCGCAGGAGCTCGTATTTGCCTGGACGGGTAAAAACAAATAGTGTCTTGTCTCCAGAGCATGAGTAAACTCACGAACGTTAAAACTCCAAAAACTCGCGAACATTTTTGCTTCCGCGAACGCGTACAGAACTGAAAGACGCGATAGCGGCTGCAACGCGTTTCCTCATTGCGTAAAGGAGAACGCAATCAAAGCCTCTGAAGGCAGGTGCGACCTGTGAAGCAGCACGCAGGGTGCTCGCTATCTTATCCTTACGGTCGTAATTCAAGGGAGTAGTAAATTGTCGGTTCACTGCACGTCACCTCTTTGCGTAGGAGGCGCAGTTAGTGCCGTTGCTCAACAATAACAGTGGGACGTAAAATGATGGGGATGTAACTCGTCAGGCCGTGCTTCTTCCCGCAATCACCCGTGTAATTTCTTTTTTTATGCAATCGGTCTGGAAGAAAGGTTAACAATCGCTTAACGACTTGTTTTAAAACGATCCGTGGTAGTCTTTACTGCTGACAATGGAAAATATTCACTTAAGACGTTAGCACCGGTTAGTGAAGGCATTCATGTACACAACTTTTGCAAAAATGTTATTACTCCATCGTGAGAAGTACAGACATGAAGTGACTGACGGCCAACTATATTTGACTGAAAAAAAAATTGTTTGGGGGTGCACATCATGGGATAAGTCTCCGAAGAAAAACTTCATTCTGTCTCCCAATTTTTGGGAGTGTAAATTATATCCGTATGTAAATTGTGCATGGTATCCAAATTTCACGAAAAGTGTATATAATACATTCAAAACGCCTGAAAAAAAAACCATCCATAAATACAAACAATATGAATTAAATTGAAATCAAATGGACAACGACATTACATGATTTTCGACAGCGTAACGACATAACATGCTTGCAGCACATTGCTGGAAAAAATCCGATAACATTACTAAAAGTTTATACGATATCATATTTGATTAAATGAAGCGGAAGGTGTTGAGTCAACAAACATTGGTTAACAAGCGAGATCTCGACGTAGATCAAAGGTTGGTCTCCCTTACAGAAGCCTTTAGGTCACGTGACATCGCCAGCACGTGCGCGACGAGGGAAGCCGCTAACAAGGCGCCTCCGATAATCTGCCCATGGGATCGCGCGGTACGCGGTATGCAACCGCGATAACGCGAAACTCTTCGCTTTGTGCGGGGGTGCCCGCAGCAGACGTTGGCGTCGAGCCACATGGGCGCGCGAGTGGGAGGGGAGGGGGACTTATCAGTGGTGACCTGCCCCAGCACCCGCCGGCCTCACCCCCCCCCACACTTCTGTCACTGTTCCGTTACCAACTCCCCGCTACAGCCACGCCCCCACCCGCGTGCCTTCCCTGCCTCCATCCCCGCCTCCTCGCCGCCCCGCCCCCACCTCATCACTCCGTCGGACCTCACCTCCTCGCTCCCACCTCCTCACAGCTGCTTCATCACCGCCCCCCGCCTTGTCACCACCGACAACGCCCCGCCGCTCCCCGCCTCCTCACTCCCCGCCTCCTCGCTCCCCGCCTCCTCGCTCCCCGCCTCCTCGCTCCCCGCCTCCTCACCGCCCCCGCCTCCTCACCGCCCCCGCCTCCTCACCGCCCCCGCCTCCTCACCGCCCCCGCCTCCTCACTCCCCGCCTCCTCACCGCCCCCGCCTCCTCATAGCTGCTTCCTCACCGCCCCGCTTCCGCCTTGTCACCGCTGACACCGTCCCGCCCCTCTTCACCTCCTCAGCGCCCCTCCGAACCCCGCCTCCTCACTACCCCTATCGCTCCCGCCCGTCCCCTCTCCTCACCACCCCTATCGCTCCCACCCGCCCCCACCTCCTCACCTCCCCGCCCATCTCCTCTCCACCCGTTCAGCCGCCGCCGCCTCCTCACAACCCCACCCCCGCCTCCTCGCCGCGCGGCCGGACAGTATGTCGCCGGCGGCGATGGACCAACTGGATCGCGAAGCTGTGTCTCGCCAATTAGATTCCGCGCGTGTGCGGCGCTGATAGGGGGCAGCCGATAGCTGCTCTGTGCTCAGATGCGGTTTCGGTCGGACCGAACGGGAAGCGCCTCTGACGACAAAGAGGCGGTCGTCGCCCAGACGCCTACAAAGATTACACTCGCCAAAAATTCCATGATGTAGAGGGTTGTCGTTATTGTAGATTCGTTGTGTATGTGTGCGGGGAATACCACACACTGACAGCTTATTTTTCTTCATCATAAAAATATCATTAATGCATTGTAGACCTTTGATAACTCGATCACCAATATGTAGTTTTATTATTTTTTTTTTCATTTTTTTAAATCATACATAATAATTAGTTTCTCAACAAATCAAGCGTTTCTTATTTTGTTTTGCTGCTTGGGAATCGGGATATCGAGGTTTCAGTTATATTAACAGCTGAATAGGTGATTATTCCGAGACAATGATCATATAAGCTTATACGAGATCTGCTAGTGGAGAATCGTAAATCTGCGGAAGTTTCCGTGAGATTTCCCGTGCGTCGGCTATAAAGAATCTTCCGCGTTGTAATGTATTTCTTTAACGAAATGGGGGTTATAAATTATTGCTTGGTGGAAACGATCTCTTCTAATGATATAAAATCTATATTTCACGTCGTCGCTGCCGGGTAGAGGAAAATAAACGTCTCTCACGCACTGCGGCACGGAAGGAAGAAAAAAAAATCTGGAATCTCTATCTCACCTTAACGAAAGATTACTCCCGGCTGTCGTTCATCTAATAACTGAGAGTTTCGCGGATGTTGACTCCCGTAAAGCCGACGTATTCTCTCGCGCCTCCGCCGTTCGGCTCGCAACTCCTCCCTGGGAACGAATGACCGCGCCGCGATGTGCCGCTGTATAAACGTCGGCTCGTAAAGATAGCGTCGTAGCGCTGCGGATGGTGGCCGGTGCGGGGCACCTTGGCTCGATGCCGCTGCCGCCGCAGTAGAGAAGGGAAGCGATGTGAGGGGGGATGGGCGATCGTCCGGCCGCGATAAATTCCCAGGCGCCCGCTCTGAATAGGCCCGGTCGCCGCGCCGGCGAGGGTGAATGCTCCGGAACCTCTGGTTACGCTCACGCCCAGATCCCTTGAAGAGCCGCTTCTTCTATTCTTGTCCGGGGTGCTCGTGCCGAAATGACTAGCGGACATGTCTTCTGACACCGTTGTTTGCCGGATTGAATGCCGTTTAATATGGGATTGTGGCGGATAAAGAGAGATCTCGGCAGTGCTTTTTCGGGACACTCCCGCCTCCCCTGCCTCTCATTGGACCATAATTCATGTCATCATTATCGCTATCGTCTTCTCATTAATTAAATCACCCATGAGTCTCAAATAGTCCTCAGACGTTGAAAGACATCTGTATGCCAGAAAAATCTTCACTGGGAGTGAAGAAGTTAGTGAAGTGAAAGGTAAAACCATCTGAAGTGGGTATAGTTTGAAAAGTTCAAATTTATATTAATTCAAAATTATAATAAGCGCATGCAACAGGTGCGAGAAACATTTTTTTCGAAGAAGTGAAACAAGGCGACTTACGGAAGTATGTTCACGGTTCAAAATGGGATGGTGTGCGCTTATCTAAATTTTCTTCTCCCCAGTTGTAAGTAAAATCATTCGGTGGGACAATGTTAAATTCACGAATTTTATAGGAAATTTTTGTAGTTTTCAAACTGCAAAATATGAAATAAGCGGATAAATTTAGTGAATCATAATTTCCTCAATTTAATTGAGATGCACTATGCTTTCGGCACCATTTCTATGGCGCATTCCCCACGAGGCATAGCTGAGCTAAGTTTTTTTTTCTAGCCGCTGGGTTGTGAAGTGACGTCAGACGCAGTCAAGAAATCGCCGATAGGTATAGTCTTCGCTCTCGCGTCTCGCACGCACCCTGCATCATCTATCCATTGGCCGGAATTGGGAAGGAATAAGGATAGGGGGTGAGATTTAGGGCTCTTCGCAGGGGTTGGACTAGCCCCTGTGAAGCGCCGTAAACCTTACCCGTATGCAAACTCTCAACACGCAAACTCGTTTTGTCGTAAGAAATTTCACACGAGGTTCTACGGGAATCGAACCCGGAACCTCAGTGGTGAAAGGCAAGCGACGCCGCCTCTGAGCCACGAGAGCATTCTTAACTTCGAAACTTCACTTCGACGTAAATTCATTTCGTATTTCGCGATTGACAAACCGCGCCTCTCAACGCCGCCCGCATTTTTCGGCGCGCGAGGCATTTCGCGTGTCGCAACCCGCCGCCGGGTTGGCGCGGCTGTTGGCGGCGGCCATGATCGCAGAGCGCAGCGTCGCGTCTGCCACCGCCCCCGCCCCCGCCCCCGCCAACAGCTGACTAAATTAAGTGGCCGCTCTGAACGCGGTCCAACGGCTCAGCGACTGCCGCGAGGGCGTTGCATTGCGGCGGCGGCGGAGCCGTCGCCAGCGCCAAGACCGGCCTATTCACGAAAACAGGGTGGGGCTTGGCGCGACCATCAGACTTCCTAGCAGGGGGAATTTATCACCGTTTACAAACATAAATAATATATAAAAAATAATAATACAAAATAATAAAAAATGTAAATTAAAAAATGAATGTAAAAATACAATAAAAATAAAACATCGAATAATTAAATATGTAATAAAAAACGAATAAAAAAATTATAATTACAATATCGATAAAAAATAACTTAAAAATAAAATGAGAATAATAAAAATGTAAGTGCTTAAAATATTGTTCTACTTATGTGGAGAATTGTGTTTGTGACATTCTCAAAATGATAGACAATGGTTTTGCCAGCGAAGATGCGTAAAGTTACTAATAATAGGATCTTGAATGAACCTGCGTTTGAGCGAATTTGCTTGAAATTCTGAGCTTACGTTACAGTTGAAAACTCCGTAATCGTGTTTGATATTACATACATTTTCGGAGTTTCATAAATACAACTGAGATGTAGCCGGGATTCAGTATTGTAAATAAACGTCCAAGATATGTGTAGACACAACATTCCACAAAATCAGATCATTTGTTGCCACAGGAGTTACATCTTTAACAATTCGTAAATCTAAGATCCAAATACAAATCTTCAAGATAAAATTAGTAAGTGGAAGTGAAATAAGTTTTAAAAAAATGTCGTTTCTTGGAAAAGGGGTCTTTTACGGGAATCGGACATGAAAGCGAAACGTTCCTCCGAATTTCTGTTAAGTGGTTCTCCTCTCAAACGCGATGTTTCGTGCTGGCGTCCTGAACTCTTATCGTACGAGGAGCTGCCTAATTTGAATTCAAAACTACACCCCCTCCCTACCGAAACGGTCCAGTGGTGTCATTATGCCGGGCGAACGACACGACGACTTCGACGGAACAGCCGATATAACGAGCTTCAATTAACCCCAATGCTGGAGATGAAATATAAAGCGAGGTCCGCGGCTCAGATTGTAGCAGCAGCCGCCCGAGGCGATGTTGCCGCTGCCAACTCCTCCGCTGGGTCGATGGAGCGACTTCCCTCCGACACAGATCCTTGCGCAATCCTTGTGGATCTAGACGCGTTTTGGGACTAGCGCAGCTGGGGCTTTCAAACATCACACTGGTGTGTTCATTCATGTAGGAGTTGTATTTGTGTGGAACTGCCCTCAATACTTCAACGTGACATAAATGACGGATTATCAGCGCAGAGTCCATGAACGAAACAAAATAAAAATATTGGCGCATGGCTTCATCCCTACGACGTCCCCTTACAGCATAAATGAGGGAAATAATTCTTTCGAAACGCAAAGTAATACTTGTCTAATAATATTCGTAAAGGTCGTTATTCGTAATGTTTGATCAACATAAAGGGGACTACAAACCATTTCGTAACGAAAAGCAAAAAACGGGGACTTTTTTTATAGTATAAGGCAGAATTATATAAACGAGGCATTCGACAACAGATGTTTCTCGAGACACTCCCAATAAATCCGCCCTTGAGTTAATTTCGTACGTTCGAGGGACACACATCCTATTTCCAAACTTCGCTTCTCCCAGAACGGCGCCAAAGCGCGCTCGTAAATCTCGATTCGTCGACCCGTTATCGCCGACGAGACATGGGCAATGCTCCCGTTGCCGTTAAGCTAGGCCCTCGTGTCGGAGGTTATCGCAGAAACGACTTGTCCCCTACATTCGGTCTGATTAGTCTCCCGCCGGCGCCGTCACAGCCGCTTCGCTGGTATATCAGCGACGGGTCGCAACGCTATTGCTCACTCTTTCGCCAAGGCCTCTGCGGCGAAGCAGACATGGCGAAGGTGCGTCCCAGGAGCTGCCGTGGAATCGCTGCGTCAGGCGGTTTATCGTGTTGAAGGGTGACGCTTCGCACTGGCAGATAAAAGCGGTCGAAGAACTCCATGGGATAAGCACAGCAGACATTCCGATAGCACCCTATCCGTTAGACTTTTGATACCTGATAAATAGTGGGTCTTAAGTTATGTGCTTGACGATGTTTTCAAAAAGAATAGTGCCTCATGTTAAGCTACATGGCTGAAAAAGAAGAAACGTAGAGAGGGAAGTACGCTGATAATAAACTATTCCATTTGCATCTGCATCTACCATCGCGTTCTTAAAGAAGGTAAAGTAAGTAATAAAAAATTACAACGCCTTAGATTACGTAGCGATTCTCTCAAAACGGCGACGAATTCTGACGCTCGCAAAAACATCGAATAATACTTTAAACATTTGTGACACTTGCGTTTTTGGTGGAGATGTTGGAAACAAAATATAAGTTCCCAATTAAAACTTTCAGCAGTATGAGAATAAATACACCAGATTCTTATTTTATGAAGTCTTAAAGTAGTTTTTAAATATTGCAGCAATATTACTTCGTGCTACGAATTTTTTTCATTTCTCTTTAGAACTGTTTCGAGGACTTTGAGAAATCAAATGAAGTGAAAGTGTACATGTGTCAGTGTGCTGTGTCTTAATGGAAGGAGCTGACTTGTGAAAAGAGATTTGTTAAACCGCGTGTGTTTGGCGTGTCGTGTTGCAGGTCGTCAATGTGCTCCCTGGCGGCTATGCCCGCGGACTATGAGATGCTAGTCTCGCACAGCCCGCCCGCCTTCAGCCACAGCCCCCCGCTCAGCGCAGGCTTCCTCGCCGACTACTCGCCCGCCGCCGCCGTCCCCACCGGCTGCGGCTTCCATCGCCTGCCCGCCCAGCAACAGCAGCAGCATCGCCTCTCGCTGCCGCTCCGCCCCCGCGCCCCGCCCCCGCCCGCGCCCTCGCCCGCGCCCGCCGCCCGCCTCGCCGCCCCCGCCATGCCCGTCGCCGCGCCCCGCCGCCCGTGCCTCGTGGTGCGCCCCGAAGAGGCGGCGGCGGCGGCCGCCGCCCAGAACGGCTCCGGCGACGACTTCCACGGCGCCAACGGCGACCTGCCCAGCCCCACGCGCCTCAAGAAGAAGGTCGTCTTCGCCGACGACAAGGGGCTCGCGCTCACGCAGGTGCGTAACACTCTCCACTCACTTTTTTTTTTCCTTTCGTGCGAAATCGATCACGTGTTATTCGATGTTGAAAGTCGACCAAATAGACTGCTCAGAAGTTTCAACTCTATTTTTTTGCTGTGTATTTGTGTCGGAAGCGCCCCTATAGAGCAAACGAAAAGCTATAATATTTCCAACTTATTTTTCTCCCTTCTACACTCACGTGAAACTAGTATTTATTCCTTTGACAGAAACATCCTCCGAAAATAATTGCACGAAATTGTACAATTTACGAAACGGGTACCTTCTAGCACTTTACAGTTTCCATCATCAGCTCGCCATAAGTTAGTGTACTCACTTTGCACAGTATTCGTTTTAATCCCAGTTGAGCGGAGAATTGCTGCTGCACTTATCGTGACATACCATGCTATTGGAGAAGTTTGAATCATGTACTAACATTATGCAATAATACCCACATCGGCTGACTGCAACGTCAGTTTCCGTGCATAGTCTTTCAATGTGCCGTCCCGGTCCAATACGAGCCCAACGTTGCCCAGCAGCGACTGTTGTACCCAAGTTCGCGGGTTCAAACCCGATCGAAGCCGTGGATTTTTAAGGGCGAAAAAATCCTTCATACGCCATAATCCTTCATACGAGGGGAAGTAAAGCCGGCTGTCCCATGTTAGTAGATTTACTTGCATGTAAAAGATCCTCAAGCCTAAATGACGCCTCTGAGCTAAATTCAAACCGCCTGTTTCTCGCCCAAGAAATACCTCCTTCCTCTGCTAGTTGGTGAAAGGAGCGTAGCGAAATTTGTGTGGTAAGACGGAAGAGCGGGCCTGATGGCCCGAGTCTCGCCACATCAAATAAGGCAAATTCAATTCAATTCAACGTTGAGAGACGATTAACGGGAGCGTTTGTGTGTGGCAGGTGCGCGTGATGTCTGAGCCGTCGAACGTGCCGCCGATGTGGACGCTGCAGTTCCTGGCGCAGGTGACGAAGGGCGCGTCGGCCGAGGTGGCGCCCGAGCCGTGGGAAGTGACGTTCCCGCAGCCGGCGTCCGACTACCTGGACTTCCGGCACCGCCTCGACACGGCCAACGTCTCCCTGGAGAACGTGATCGTGCGCGAGTCGGAGGAGGCCGTGGTGGGCACGGTGAAGGTGCGCAATCTGTGCTTCCAAAAGGAGGTGCTGGTGCGCGCCTCCTCCGACGGGTGGGCCACGCAGGAGGACGCCTTCTGCACCTACGTGAACAATAACAACAACAACAGCGCGGCGGTGACGGCGGCGGCGGCGGGCTACGCCATCTACGACACCTTCTCCTTCCGGCTGACCCTCCCGCCGCGCTCGCGGCGGATCGAGTTTTGCGTGTGCTTCCGCTGCGAAGACGGCGCCGAGTTCTGGGACAACAACGCCGGCAAGAACTACGTGCTCGTCAAGAAGACGCTGGCGGACGCGCCGGCGAACGCAGGCGCGGCGACGCTGGCCGCCGCGGGCGTCGGCCGCCCCGACGCGAAAACGGCCGGTAAGTTCAACGACGCGCTGTACGCCAAAGTGGACTCGTGGTCGGAGTTCGCCAGCTGGAACCACCTCGTGAATGACACGCCCTACTGGTGACCCGCGGGCGGTGGCCGTGTGGTCGCGACCGCGTCCGTCGTCGTCGTCTTCTTCTCCGCCGTCGCCGCCCCCGCCGCGGGGTAGGGCCCGGGCGGGCGCGGGTGGTTTTGGGCGTCCCGGCGCTCCGGCGTCGCGGCGCCGGCGTCGTCTCGCGCACGATGGGCCCCTCGGCGGCCAGCCGGGGCCTCTTGCAGCCATTCATAAGGTAAGCGGCGGTGCCCGTGCAATCCCTTGGGGTTTCTTTTTGGTTGGTTTGGCTTCCCGGTGCTGGGCTGCTTTCCTGCCCCCCCCCCCCGCCCCCGTAATTGGCTGAGACTTTCACTTCACACCGCCGCTATCGCTAAGATTGCCATTATAACTTCGAACGTTACGCAGTGCCATTGTTTAACCTTCTTATCTTCCACCAAATTTAAACAGTTGAGACTGCTTGAGCACTTTCGTAACAGCCCTATCTGAGAGTACCTAAAACTTCTATCCTGAGACTTACGGGTTCAAAACGAACCACGTGTGAGATGTGCACCAAAGATTCTGTCTCCCTCAGCTGTTGTCCTTTTATTTTTCTACAATAAAACATTAGAATCCAGTTTCCATCTGGTCACAGTTCATATGAGCTGAATCTGGAACTATTTATTCTGCTTGAATAAGAACTCGAATTATCTTGACTTTTGACCTGTCGTTAATCTTTTATTTTCCCCTTGCTGAAGTGCTTTAATGAATGTAAAGCTTTTTTATTAACTTGAATGTTAACGTATATTGCCGTTTTATCATTTTGATATTCTTTTAGAACTTTACATTAGGTAAAGTTTGTCTTAATCTTTCAGTATTTTAATCCTTTTCCACATAACTGTAGTTGGTAGAGACTTCATTCTTCTTTCTCCTTCACCATTATGTAACGTACGCGTCAGACGAATTGCGCAATGTGCGCCTGGTGAATTGAGTCGGGAGTGGGTCCTTGACCGGACAAAAGTGCAGCAACGGCGCCGCTGTCGCGAGGAAACGAGACGCGAGGTTTTTGCATAACCGGCCACTTCCGCGCTGGCCGTGGGGAGAGGTTACGTTTCCTGACATAAGAACAGCGCAGCGGCCGCGGCCGAGCCTTGTCCTTGCGGCCGGCCACCGCCGCCGCCGCCGCCGTCGCCACTTACAGCGACTGCCAACCTCTCGGCCTCGCGCCCACGGCCTATCTCGGCGAATCGTGCAGCCGCCGCCGCCGCCGCCGCCGCCGCCGCCGCCGCTGCACTGAATCACAACTAACGCGTTGCACTTCCGCGGTCCTGCAGTTCTCGCCCGGGAGTGCATCTCGATTAAACAGTGGTGGTTACGGAGACCGGAATGTGTATACGATGTTATACATCTGCGGTAACATACCGAGCGTACAATCAGTTGGTTCGAGTGAACTTCGTAGGAGTAGAAGTAATACGGAAACCAAATTTGTCAACTGGAGCATTTTTTCTAATGGGATGTTTCAGACCAAATATCATCGGTGTTAAAGAAAAGTGAGAGGTCTAAAAAAAATATTTTTTGCAAAACGGTTTAATCCTCATTAGGACCATTTATTTTCAGACAAATGAAGGTTTCTCTAATTACGGCAAACCTTGTATATTCTAGAAATATTTCTTAACTTGTCACAAAAATGTTTTTTTAGATGACATTTTCCTTTAGCATGACTATATAAAAAACTGATTCTGGGCATTCTTCGGAAACTACGAAGTGGAGTGGGAGAGGTTATCACCTAATTCGAGAAGATGACAATTTTCGAAAGTTAGGAATTGCTGAAGGGTGATAATGACTAGTATTAAATTACAATTTTGTATGACATGACGAAAGCAGTGGGTCGCCTTACACATCATATCATAAAATACGTGTAGTTTCTTTCTCAACGCAAGAGCAACAGTTCCCAAATGTGACTGCTGTTGGAGGTCGTTCGTGTCTTCTACACGTGCTACACTCGCCCGCCCACGACCCGTGGGCGAGAGTTCGGGCCTCCGCTCTCGAAACCGTGGCATTCCTCGTCCCCCCCCCACCCCCACCCACTCGCCCGCGCTTGACATTGTGTGGGTGGCGAGGTGCACCCGGCAGGTGTCTCCGAAAGCGGCTTTTCTGGATGGCCCGCCCATGTCGCAAGCGGCGGCGGCGGAGGAGGTTACTGGTTGTGAGCGCGCCTGGTGGCCGTATTGTCTCGCCGCCCACGCCATCCGCCGCCATTGCCCCGTCCTCGCCCCAATGTTGCAGCGAGGACGCCGGCTTGATGGGGCCTGCAAGAACAGCGCCTGTAATGTTCGTTACCTCGCGAAGCTGGGCGCAAGAAGTGTGGCGTGCTCTTGCGAATAGAACAGATGTGATCCTTTACGTCCTTACATTAGTGAAGATGTTAAAGGCCATCTTAAAACCGTTGATACTGTTAGTTTCAGTCCTATCAGGTCCTTCCTTAATTATATTTTGACTAATTTCTGCATTGTGCAATGAGAATGGCCCTCTTCAACAGTTAATTTCAATATTTCATTCATGAAACAAAAACTTAAGGTAATGACAGGATTAAGTTATGGAGATCTAAAATACGAGGATGAAGTGTTGAAAGAAAACATAATTGTGTAAAGTCAGCAGGCCTGACAATGGGAGAGTAAACTTTAAAAAAAACTAACAAAAACAGTGGCCAGTCATCTTGTCTGAAGATAAACGGAGAGGAATAAGACTATTTTTGACGGGATCGAAGGAAAGTAGACTCGTCTGGGACGTGACTTCCTCGTATGTTACTCCAGTAATAATATACTCAAAATAAAATAGTGTTCGGTGATAACTTCTATTAAATTAAATTAAATTAAATTTAACCTCGCGTCCCACACACGCATGTTATCGTTTAATTACAGATTTCCAGCTCTAAACCCAAATTCTTACGGCTCGACATGCCCCCCCCCACCCCCACCCCACCCAATTATATTTGGAAGCAGCGGGTTCACCGCCAACGGGCAAACTATGACATAAACGATCGGACCAATTCCAAATGATTAATGTTCATCGGCTAACCCACAGAAAGGATACCTTGCGCAACACGACTTCCATTCATTTCGAAGGTCGCGCTCTCTCCCGAGAGACAACAAACCTATTAAAAAATACATCGTCTCCCCCGCCCCCCCCTCCTTCCTTCCCCCGGACTGTAGCGGGATCTCGCGCCGTTAACGTCCTATCAAACACGATGCTAATCGGCAGTTCGTTACCCTTATTAATTCACCCAGTCATCCGGTACTTTTCCGCCGCTGCCGTCATGGCCGGCGGAGGTGTCCTCAATTCTCACGCGAGACGCGTGGCGCCCAACCCAGAGGCGCCGTGCGGGGGATTTCGGGGCCCGACGCGACGCCGCTATCTGTCGTCGCGGGCGAGGGGGGGGGGGGGGAAGGAGAGGGGGAGGGGTAATAAAACTGTAGCGGGCTCCGCTGCTCAGACGCCCAGATAACGGGGATTCCTTCAGGAGCTGGACTAGGACGTGGTTGCTGGTTCCATAACCAGACGCATACTTCGCGGGAGGGGGGGGGAGTGAACATTTCACGTAACATTTGCGATTCCTGGTTGGTACATTTTTGTACAAAATGTGAAAGACCTTTTCAGTGACGAAGCGTTGGTAGTGGGTGGGTGTTATGCCATAATTAAATTGTAATAAAATATTTAAAACTCTCGCGTATCGATTTGAAGATTGCATTACTTACAAAGGAGTATTACTTCTATTGTGTTTTTTTAAGTCTCAAATGTTTATGTATGTAATAATATAATGGAATTTTTACTATTAATTTGAAATACACACGCTACCCAACAACCGCAATGTTCCGAGAGACTTTTTAACTTCCCAAGGGACTTTAGGTCCGTAATGCTCCCCCAGGTGCATGTTCTGCCTGACTGGTCACTTTTCATCTATCAATAGAAATAAGTTGCAGTTTCTGCTTCGATTTTTTTTATACTTAAAATCCTTCAGTTATGGGCTGTATCGAGGAAGATTCTTGATTACTTCTTTATTTATAAGCTTACTGAACTGTCTTGTAGTCATATGATATAATGTATCACGTACAAACATTTGTGGTTAAAAATATCAGAATGCTTAAAATTTATTTGAATGCCCAAAAAAGTATTATATATTCTTAAGGGGAATTGTTTTGTAATTTATAAAGACTTCCAATGCTGTACGATCTTAAAGTATTGAAAGAATCGGCAAATATCTTCTGGGCTTCATAAATACCTTTTCTTGTATGTACCGTTTTATAATTCCATCTCAGTTAAATTTTTTAAAAATGGACAAACTATAATTAACAAAATTATCGCAGTTTGTCAGATAAATCAAAACTTACTATAACACGCTATTGATCTCTACCTACGGGCGATTACAAATGTACTATTGAATCTTCATAGACGGGTGGCGCAGCTTACAGCAATCATTACTGCAGCAGCAATATTAATAATAATATGATGATAACGATGATATGAAACAATGAAACTTGTTTCTCCCTACGAATCTCTTCACAATTGCATACTCGATTTTTTTGACTGAACGCTCTATTCTTTTGAGACTTCTCAAGATCGCATCGTAAGAGAAGCGAGATCAGCGGGCTCGGAAATGGGGCCTCGCGTTTTATCGACCTCCCGTTGGCGCCCCGCGCTTGGACCGGCGCCAGTCTCGCAGCCCCCCCCCCCTCCCCACGCATCCGCCTCTTTTGCCGGAGTTCGGAGCACTGGCTTACTGAGCTGGTTGTCTGGACGCCACGCGTTACGATACAAAGGAATAAAGGAAAAAAGAAAAAAGGAAAAACAGGGGGAGAAATGGTAAAACAAAACAAAAAAAAACAATGTAAGAAACGCTTCAAGAAATGCAACTTTATTGGGAAGTTGCAATTTACTCACATTAATGCAGTATAGGGATATTGTCTTGCACGGTTATAAGTTTCGTTTTGCGTTGTTTGGAGTGATCGTTAATAATACTTGCGAGTCCCGATCTGAGTTTTGCGTTTTGGTTTAGATTCGATTTTTTTCGCAACAGAAATACGCATTTGACCTCGGATAGACTGGTGGATCCGTTTCTGCAATATCGCCGGCCCGCGCAAGAACGAATAATTATTTCGGGAGAGGAATTGCCACAGGACGCGAAAATTTGGGGCGAGCGCAGATGGAACGAATTCCAAGAGACAAGATTTGTGGAGTGAAATCTCTCATAACTGTAGAAGGGGGGTGAGGGTAGGGAGACATTCGTGCGAAAATTCTGAGGCAAATAGTTGTGGTAGGCTTCGAAGTTATTAATATGTTTATGAGACTATTGACAAACGAAATGGGTATGAAAGAAAAGAATGGATAATGAGACATGAACTCAGTGTTTTATATAGGAGGACGTGTGTTCAGTAAACATTCAGATGTGCCCTTCTCAATAATAGCCAGAGTGATATAGCAAATAATATTACGTGAATTGTTCGGCAAATGACGATAGTATAAGCTTACACGCACTTAAGAATTCAATAATGTCGTTACAAGAGTTCAGTATCTGTAGAAAGAACGAACTAACTAATTAATTTACGATGCCATTTTAATGGACTTGCATTGTACACACGGTTAGTGGTGAATAATACCTACACGGGTGACGTTCGGAGAAAGAAGTGTGTACGTGGCCGAAGCCTGACGCATTACCAGGTAGGTCTCGACCTCCGAAAAGCAGCGTCATCACGCTTGCCAACCGCTGGACTCGGCTTCTCGTATTTCCTCACGCAACGGCACGCAGTTCATTCGCCGGGCAGCCACCTGTTCGAAAAACTTCGCCGGTCAACGCACTTGTGGTACCGAAACAACACCATTAAAATTTCATCCAGCCGTTCGTGCAAAGAATTCTGAAATCGAAATTTCTCCGACAACATCCGTATTCAGGTGAATTACGAAATTGTACACAAAATCTCATGTTATATACATACGTTGACAGAATGAACGTCAACTATATTTGTTGTGAAATCTCGATAGCTAAAATTCGTATTAAATTTTTCATTCGTAACTTTCCTTTACTCTTACATTTCTCTGTCCAAGCAGTGCGCTCGATATGGAACTGTGATAAGTCGATAATGCGATAAGACGACTTTATTCTACTCCTTGGAAATGCATCGAAACGACACTGTCAGTTCCATCTCGTAACTTCCTTCACACTGGAAGTACTGTTGATATTGGGCAAATAAAGTGATTTCTTTAAGATTTATTACTCTTCATTTTAAAAAAATCTCATATGGTGCGCCAAATATGAAATTTATAGTACCACGATTGTAGTCAAACTTTCCGAATTAACAATTGTGATGACGTCATGCTGTATTTTAGGGGCTGATGATACCATTGCTCGATGCATTTGCCCTCGACGAGTATGTTTGTTCCTCGTATCAACACATTTCTATTCAACACCCCAAGGCGCATTCTGCGCACCTGGCACATCGCCCATTCATTTCGCACTCTGCACCTGCCACGCACCCTGCTGCGCGAGGCTAAGCTTTCGCACATCCCCCCCTCCCGCCACCTCCGCCCCCCTCGACGGTCTATTCATGGCTGTCACGGACATCTCCCCTCACCGCGTGAAGGTCCGCGCGCCCCACTTCGCCGTAGGCAAGGCCCCGCCCGCCCGCGAGCGGCGGGGCGGGGACGGGGGCGGGGGGCGGGGCGGGTAGGCACCTCGCGAGGCGAATACGGGCCGAGGGCAGCCGGTGTACTGAGTCGCGGGACGCACGGACAGGGCGAGCGTTCGGTAACGAGTTGCGCAACCCGTCGCCGGAGGTCGCTGACTTGGGCGGTCGCTGACGCGCAGGCGGAGAGCTATGAATACGACACGCGGAGGCGAAAATTCCCGCCAGTGGAAGGAAGCGATTGGCGGCAGATTCGCGAATGTTAGATACTGAAGAACCAAAACAAGATCGAAAAAGCCGATCCCGTGACCGAGATCGCTAAGGCTGTAGTAACAATTTCGGACCAAAGGATCGCGGGTTCGAGTCCCGTCTCGGGCATGGTTGTATTGTCCTTACACCCTCTTAAATTCTCGGCTATCCGGGAGACGCCGCGTCGTTGGCTGGGGTGCCGACGTTTCGCCTGACATATCGCAGGCTTCCTCACTGCCCTGAGGAAGCCTGCGATATGTCAGGCGAAACGTCGGCACCCCAGCCAACGACGCGGCGTCTCCCGGATAGCCGAGAATTTATGGATTCGAGCCGCGAAAGCTTACGTATACATCTTACACCCTCTTATCATCGTATCGTGTCATCCTCAGAGTTACCGTACCGTTACGAACAGTAGTGGTCGCTAATGACCTAGAAGTGAATGTGACCTTAAATTTTTTTAAAATCGAAAAAATACTGAGGGGAGGGGGAAAACGCGGACCAATATTATACACGACTAATCGCAGCACTGGTTAAACTTTGTATTTAGGAATGTTGAGTATGTTACTGGGGTACAATTCCAATTATCGGACACATTTCTATTGAAGTGAAGAAAATTTATTTACAACGGGCCTTTTCCCTCTCCTTAGTCTCTGTAGCAACAACCATCATTTCTCTCCCTATAGGCAGGCGCGAAAATTTGACGCACGCACGTACACGTAAATCGGAACCGGACAGGCGAAGCAAGTTGGGGGGGACATCGTACAGACAGTAACTGGAGAATTGTCAGTAAAATGTCAAACTGTGCTTTAAATATTTTATTGTGAGGGGAATACTTCAGCTCTGTATCTTTGCTGCATAATTTACTTTGGTTTGAGAACTTGACACCTACTTTTATTGAGACAGTTTTTTTTTGTTTTTTTTCGTAGTCTCGTATTCTGACCTTATCAACCTCAAGAGTTCTTTGGTGGCTATTAATGTAAAGGAGATCAGGTGTCCATACAAAACGTAGTGCTATTTTAATGTATCCAAATGGTATTTGTTTACATTGGCATCAGTAGGGATGTGTCATTCAGCGTTCCCAAGTAGTGGTTTGCATGGAGAAATTTGACATGCACGAGTAAAACTGGTTGAACTCTCGACCTCAATAGTGCCTATGCTTCAATATAGCTTGCTCGTTATTTTCTTTGTTTATGCCGAAACTACAAAGTTTATTCCGTTCCTTCTTTTACTTACGATTTTTTCTTTTGTTTCAGATATCCAAAAGTTACTTCGAGCCTTGAGGCTGGCGAAATCTGCATTGCTCATTCGGTAATGTGATACGTCGGGAAACATCTCCAACCAAGATAACAAGATTAGTAGTCAGGAGGAGTACGAAATTCGAAGTGATGGTTGTGCCGTAATTGCAGGATCTCCTGATGACTGAAGTTTGCGCGCTCATTAATACTCGGCAATGTAATTTGAGTGAAGAGATCCTATTTATCTAAGTCATTAGACATTAATAAGTAAAGTCAATTTTTCAAGTGAAATGTTTTTTGTGGTTAATTTCATAAAATGTGTGCCATGTTAAAATTTGTTTGTGTGATTGATCATAAGAGGTATTCAAGGTGTGCAATGGACAACGAGTGATTAAATGGATACAATGAATGTTGACTGAGACTTCAATTCAAACTAGCTGTGAGTGGTATTTAATGGGTATCTGAGAAACTTTGTCTGCTGTGTTCTATGATGAATTTCTTTTGAACCACGAAGATTAATAAACATGATTCAAATTGAGAACTGAAAGACTGATTGAATAGTGTTGTATATTGTTAAATCTGCTCATGAGGAGAAATGTATCATAGAACAAGTGAAGGTGAGCATTGTGTACATAACTACTGCGGTCCTGCATCTTACGCTATTCAGATATTAGTGCACAATTGCATTTATGCACTTGCTTGGAAAGAATACTGATAAAACTTAAATGGTGACAGTCTGCAGAGGTTAGCAATATTGTCTATTTTGTTACTATCCATTAACCTTATAAAATAATGAAAATATTTAGTTTGGGATAGGAAACAAAATAATGCAAATGGCAGCTCTTGTAGCAAATTGGGGGAAGATGAATTTTCTATGTAAATAATTTCAAAAGTGAATTAACCTTGCCCATCAGAATATGTTTTATATAAAACGTGAAGGGTTTGCATATGGAGATTTGCAAGATATGCTTATCTCATTTTAACGTTATTAAATCTTTCTATGAAAGATAAAATACTCATGATCGGGAGAGTGGTGGGAGGGGGTTTATGGAGGGAATATTTTCATATTGAAACATAAACCCATATGCCTGATGATGCATCCTAATCTTAAACTTGCCCCATTTTTTCAAAATGTGCCCTGGTTAATAGACTGATTAGCAAATAAAGCATGCTATTAACTAGAAAACCAGATAATTTGTGGAAGTCCATCACCTGTAAATATGGAATGAAACGAACATTCTTATGCCCGTAAAGCGAATTAAGCCCGCCGATATTCAACTTTACTTTTTGCCTTCATGATATATTAATTTTCCTCGGCTTAAATGCAAATAATTAGGGTGATGCTGTAGAGAAAGCTTGTTGGAAGTTTATTGTATAAAACCGCAGCCACCATAAAGTAGTGTTAAATAGCTGCACACTTTTACACTTTGTACATAATGGCTGATTGTCTAAGACTGAAGTTATTGTTGCTTTATTTTTTAGTTTGATACATTTTATGGGCAATGAATTGTATGAGAGTGTATATATTTTTTATTGTAAAACTCCACTAGCAGCACAGCATACTAATTTTACAGTGTAATATAAGTTAAAAATATTTTAATAAGTTTCAAAAACTCAGAAGTACAAATTTTTTTTATTAGCAGCATTTGAAATGTGAAACTAGTCAGTTTCATTAAGTTGTAATGCATTCATCGAAGGCTAGTATTTTATTTGGAAAACTTGTTTTTAATTGTAAGATTGGAGAGAGTACACTTGTGAGATGAATGGTAATCATTTTTACACTAAATACAACAATTACACTGGAACAGGCTGAGAAGTGTAAATAGAATGTATATAATTCAATCACATTGATATTGAATAAATATGTCTGCTTATTGGTAAAATAATCATTGTAGCTTTTATACTTGCTCCCCTAACCACTCTCAAAAACTTCTTTCCATTACTACTCCTTCTTATTACAGCGACGGACGGTGGGTTCAAAACTTGAGAGGCCCAGACAAATTTGGTCAGGGAATCATAATGTGAAATTCAAAGTCAATGGCCCTTGGTTTACTGCTAGACTGATATTGGCGACATTCCAAATAAAAAAAATGTAATGTAATATTTTTCTTCTGTTAGGATCACTTTTTCGAAAACAGCGCTTCCAATACAAATATTTTTTGTGTCCTCGGAAATATTGGGTCTGCCACGCAAGGGACCCCATCGCATCCACAGAGCACTCGCTGTCTATGACGCTTTCACAGAAGGCAGCCAGACGCGCGAGTGCCTCTATGTCAAACCAACTTCAAAATTGGACAAAACGAAACTACTCTTTTCTTATTGGTTGAGTGACGTCGACATGGCAACAGAAAGGCGCGTGTCAGCTTGGGCCGCCGTTATCTTGCAGGTTCAAGCAGTGGTGTTGCTAGTGTAACGCATTGGACTGCTTGGATGCGTCTTGAATTGTAACGCTATGTTTTAGCACGAAAAAACACTTTTAAATGTAAACTCTCCGGACGTGATTTTAGACAAAGTTAATTCTAATATTTAATTTTTTTTTAAATGTATCTTTTAGAGTTAGTCAATTTTGTGGGAAAGCCTGGCCTCCCTTTCCTCCTCTGAAAATCCGCCACTGTCTTATTACTATAACGCATTGTAAAGTTTTGAAACATTTCAATGGTCATTGCGAAAGAGAGGGTTTTCACGCACTATAAAAGCCTAAAACAGGCATGCCAACATGCGCTATGAAAACGAATGAAATGCGCGTCAAAAAATGTAATTTAACTAATATTCGTTTACTTTTGTGGTAACGAAAAATGTGGTGATTTTTTTTTTTAATCCTTAAGATTCAGGTGTTTGGCTGAAAAAAAGTTTTTGAATAGAGAAAATGACAAAAAAACTTCGAGATCTTACAGAAAGAGACGCATACTTAGTTTTCGGACAGAGTTAAACTTTCTTCGACAACAGCCTGAAAACTTACTGAAAGTTCCTTCCGTACTAGTTCTGAATGTACAACAATTACACAACAAAAGACGTACATACAGCCGAACGAAAAAAGTGTGGTTTTGTTTAATTGAATTTGTATATCACACGGATAAAGTCATAAAATTGAGGGTCTCCAGAAAAAAAAATATTGTTCCTCACTTCACGAGATTCCTCGAGTCGGCCTCTCGGTCTCATGGAGGAACTTAAGCATTAGTCATCCACTTACTTGGCTTGTTATGTAAATTACTTTCCTTTAATACACGACAGTATGAGTATACAGAGAGAGTGACTTTTGTCATTTACCACCTCAGACATCAAAAGTAAGGCCCGCTGCACACGCCGCCACAGAAGCGCTCGAACCCGCCGCAGAAGACCCTCGAGCGACGACGGACAAAGGGGCCGCAGCAGGTACCTGCTTCAGTTCCTTTCTCCGTCGTCGCCGGAGGGTGTTCTGCGGCGGGTCCCGAGCGCTTCTGCGGCGGCGTGTGAAGCGGGCCTAAGGAGAACATGAATAGGTACCTAGCGTGGGATATTTTACCCGCAGACTCCTTTCCCGTCTACTAGAAGGGTGAGGTGTTCTGTACTGTAACGGGAATTTTCGGTCGTTTTGGCGAGTGCATTCCATGGATCTTATGACCCGACATTGCAAACGCTCTGGCGGGAGCTCGCTTAATCCATGTACCTGGCTCTGGTCGAGCGGCAGTCTTCCGTCCTTTCACTTCTTGCTGCAATGCGACCACATAGTTTCCTGTTCCCACTCGCCACCAACGTAAAGCATTTTAAATGTGTATTTTTTTTTCAATGAAGAGTTCGTTAGTTGATTTTAGTTCAAATTTTCGAGAATTTTAAAATATGCAACTTAGAAATACAAAACAACAAAAAAGACTTAGAATAACATTGATACGTAGCTATTTTCTATTTATGGATAATATGCATTAATTATTCCAATTCAACTTAAGCAAAAAATAAAAGATGAACATGGCCAATAAAAGTGTAAATATGCCGTCTTATACAAAAAAGGTATATACATACTTTGCGCAAGAATTTCTCAAAAAAAGTCGCCGTAGCATGAAAACATGTACAGTAAAAATTATTAATTATTTAAGCGAGTCTGTCATGAAACACAAATTCACAGTTTCTGTGCTGTAATAACCTTCCATCAAAACTTGCACTTGCATCGAAATCCAATCTGTAGTCATAACCATTCTCAAACACTCCAACACGAATAAAAAACCGTTACCCTTTCAGCGCCTTCGTAAACATATTCTCCAACAATTGTGAACTGTAGAAGCAGATTGTAGCTTCCTACCCCTTCCTGTAGTTAGAGTTAGTTTTTCGATTAGGAAATAAGAATAGTTGTAAGCCATACAATACATACGAAAAAGTTATGTAAACTGAACTATGTACTTCCGAAAGAAAATAAATATGTTTTTAAAAAAATTAACCCTTCTCACTCAGAGTTAGTTCCTGGCTGGCCATCTAGCATTTGTGACAAATGACAGAAGGGCCGATCTGGAGAAAAACTATATAACATGCTAATTAATTAATATGCAATAAAATAATTATATTAGTTCAAATACTTTTACTGTTCAGATATATTTATAAAAAATATTAAACATTTTAATTGTGTTAGTATAAATTGGTTCACGTAATTAAGAATAGTAGTTTTGATGGGAGTGCTAGACGAAACACATCAATAAATTTACTCTTGAATACTAAGAGACGAGAAAAAGTACGAGTTCCTAGTGCTGACAATACAAAAGCCCCTTCTGAAGAAAAAACTCCGTATCCTGAAAAGTTAATTATAATGTGTACCCAGGAGTGACGGCCGCTGGAATGGCCACAGGCACATAGTTTTAGTATTACATTACGAAAAAGAAAAATTGAGTGAGATAGGATGTTTCACCAGGACCAGCAGCTAGCTTCCGAAATGAAACCTTGGCATTGCGGATGAAAAACGCCTAAGAGCAGTGTTTTGCCCATCATCGTCTTTCAAATTTCCGCAGCACACACAATTTTACATTTTACACAGTACATTTTCTGCATATCTTAAAGGGCGTTCGCAGGTTTTAAACGAAGAAAGGTGAGTTTGCATTACTTTGGACGGCAAAGATGAGAAGATGTACGACCTTATTGAAAACCTTGTTAAGAAGCTACGAGATGAGCATTCGCGGAACTATTCACAAGGTATGCCTGCTCGTGACACAGTAGTAAACGCTCTAAGAGTTCTTACTTTATCACCTCTTTGTTTTGCAGATTATATAGAAAGACTTTGGAGGTAAAGGATAATACTGACCAGCCAAGACAGTCAGAAATAAAGACACTGGCGACTCGATGCCAAATTTTGAACTTGTTATAGTATTTTATGTCACAGAGGTGAGGTTTCGGGTCATCGGTAGACGCTGTGATGGAAAAACAAAATTATAAAAAACATGCATTTTTGATATTTTAGAGAAGAATAGAGTGTTATACAAAATCTTCAGATAATTCAGCAGCTATAGAAAAAGACAATTGGGTAGCCCAGTTTATAGAATTCGTTATCTTCGTGATGACGCACTAATCACCATGACTAACTGCTTTTGTTACGGACTCATGGCTGATAAATTCAGTTACAACGAAAGAATTTTGAGACACTTTTCCAAATCCATCCCTACATGATGTCGTAAGCGATCGTTTACCAATTGGAGGAGGAATGACGTCAGAACTGCCTCCTCTCCCTTGAAAACCAATACCTACTAATACATATAGATGTAATAGTATTAGTACGTATAAGTATTACAATGAGTAGTAGTAGGTATTGTTGAAAACGCGTACAGAAAAGCAGCACAAAGGGAAGAGGGTCGGATGTCTGCGCTTGCAGGTAACGAATGCCTTGGAAATGAGTCATTGCCATTGTTTCAGGAAGCGGTTGAAAACGCGTCTACGTCCGTTTCAATACATTTGGGAAGAAATGTTTATTTTTACTTTCTCAGGTTACTTCCTAACTAGAGAAAGTATTGTATTCGTACGCCGAAAATTGGTGTTTTTCTGGCAGAAAAACTCTTGCTTATTGCTGGGCCCAGGTAACAAAAAAGTTAATAAATCTTGTTTTATGGGGCCTTGATAACGAAAAATTGATTGACGGTAAAGCTCTGTTTGTACGTGTGGTCAACGTTAACGCCTAAACCGCTCCACCGATGTTTCCAACATGGATATTCCCCGATCAAATTGAATGAACTTGAGGCTCTGCTCTGAGTTTGAAACTGATATTTTGATTTTGGAATGTACTTTACGTGAAGCCTCAACATCTTAAAAATTTTCTTAAAAATTGTTCCGTGTTTTTTTATTAAACTTTGTTCACGAATAGCTTAGGTTTCATTTTGTTTCAAATCATCAATTTTTTGAGAATTGCAAAAGTTAACATTTTTTCGATGTCTTTCTACAACTGCAATATTGAAAATGGTGTTTTCAAAAATAAAATATGTCGTTCAAAGACGGATCTTTACCTAAGGTCATGCACAAATTTTCGAAAATATTCGTAGTATGGGCCTATTTTTGTGTGAAATATGGAAAATTAAAAAAAAAAATTCTCAAAAACGGCTAAAAAATTGTCTTTAAAATTTGTCCTTGTATTATTAAAGGTCGGTAAAAGAATGTGCTAGTCTCATATTCGGCGGACTCTACATTTTTGAAATTTTCAAAAGTTAAATATAATGCGAAAAAGTATGTGAAGTAACAGCACTAGTTGTGCATACCAAACAATGACAATTTGTTTGGTGTGTGCGAAAGATCTCCAACAAGTTAAAAACTTCAATCTGTAGAAATATTACGAATGCTACGCGACCAAGTGTGATCAGTATCAAGGAGAATAGCGAAACAGGTGCAACAAAATAAATTGAAAGACAATACAATATAATTCAATGAATCTGCTAATCGATTAAGCAATAAAATTTGTCTGCATGTTGCAAGAATGGCATCCATTCAACGATGGCTCTTTCGCAAACGAATTTTCAAATCTTACAGTGGAGTAGCCAAGCTTCTTAAAAACCGAAAAAAGAATTTGAATCCGTCAGTTTCTGTAATCGCACTGTGAATCGAAGAATACAGGAAATGCCTTAAGATATTCAGATATTGTTAACAGATGCAGTAAGATTCATGTGTTGTTTATTAGCGGAAGACGGTAGCACAGATATTACGCTCATAACCTCAGCTTGCAGTTTTTATCATGATCCAATGAACTTGAAATACGGGGAGAACGATTAGATCAGATTCCAACGAAAGGTACGACCACAATTTTAGACGTAATCTATGTAGTAAAAAGTTATAGACAGAGAAAACGTCCATTTAACCTGGAGTAAAATATATCAGTACCTATTGATGGAGTGGCAATGATTGGTAATACAAACGCATTTATTTGGGCTACAGTTATGTCGGCATATATGCGGGAAAGCTGGGGTCAAATCCATGAATATGCACCTCAACGTAATTCCTATTCATTGGATCTTACATCTTAAAAACCTTTGTCCTAAAAGTATTAAATTTTGTAAAGTAATGGATGTAATTATTAAAATTATAACACTATTAGTTCTAAGGATTCACTCATCGACGGGTCAAAACATTTTTCTTAAAGAGCAACAGTGAGTGATGGTATAATCTTTACAATGATGTTTGTTGGTTAAGCAGAGGTAAAATTTTGATTCTTTGAAATACGAAAAGAAATAGCTTCATGAAGGTAAAACAAGAACACATATCTTAGTTGAAACATTCGACCCATCGCATGGCATTTTAATATTCTGAATTTGTCGGTTCATTTTAAAACCAACATGTTATTTATGATCGAAGCTTTCCAAAAAAAGTTGCCGCGGGAACATCAATTACTGAGAAAATCTATTTTCATTTTTAAAAAAAAGAATACAAATAGTTATGGAAATATGATTTTGAAGACGTATTTTTTTATGTTTTAATCATGAAAAACATGATTAATCATGAAAAACATGATTAATCATGAAAAACATGATTTATTATGTTTAAGGAATCGCCTTATTACCAACATATTTGCTTGCGCTATTAACAGCTTGTTTAAAAGCCTACGGATCCAACGTCTCTCCCATTGAAACAAAAAAATAAACATCGCGTGCTCGATTATTTATATTGAAAAGAAGAATGATAAGGGAACAAATTTTACATTTTAAGTTCACAAAATACCAAACACAACTTATTTTACATCTTACTGATACGTAAATGTTCAAACATTCAGCATCCAGATTTCGTGAACAGTTACTAAGAAAGATAACCATCAATTTATTCTTGAAAGTTCTTAACTCAAAAACATTGACAACGAGATCTTCTCAAAAGGAAGTTCTGGGTATGGTGCAAGTATAAGCGCTCGCTGATCGCAACGTATTCCGGGCGAACTAAACTCGGTGCCAAATTCGGCCCCTAGGGATCGATACACGCTACGGATAGTTTTACAAGGTCGAGTCTGCGCATCTCATGTTTAACAATAAACCGAACCTATTGATTCCCAGGTTTGCCCGTCCGGTTTCGCGGCGTCTCGTGATAGCTCAGCGGCCGTGTAGATTTTCCCTCCGAGGCCCCAGCCCATCCGTGGCTGGGTGTTGAAGAGGACACTACGCAACCTGGCATGTAAAGGGCCGCACTTGAAATACGGTTAAATGCAGATATCCGCTGGATACGGGTAACTAAAGAAGAGGCAATGTTTATAGGTGGGTCTCATTCACTCTCTGCAGACTACTCTGCAGCAACGACATTTTCTTGTGGCAACAGGCATGCTTGAATGTTAATTGAATTGAATTGAATTAATGCCTTATTTTACGTGGCGAGACTCAGGCCATGTGGCCTGCTCTTCCGTCTGAGGACGCAAATTTTTCTACGCTCCTTTCATCAACTAGCAGAGAATGGAGGTATTTCTTGGGCGAGAAACAGGCGATTTGAATTTAGCTCAGAGGCTACGTCATTTAGGCTTGAGGATCTTTTACATGCAAGTAAATCTACGAACATGGGACAGCCGGCTTTACTTCCCCTCCGAAGGAAGGCGTACGAAGGATTTTTTCGCCCTGAAAAATCCACGGCTTCGATCGGGTTTGAACCCGCCAACGTGGGTACAACAGTCCGGTACGCACCATCGCCGCGCGCAGTTAAGGTATTAGCCGCGCATGTTAAGGTATTAGCCGCGCATGTTAAGGCATTAGTGTTCATAATTGGTAACATAATTGGAGAGTGAATAATAGATGGATCTCAAAAATTACCTTTAAACGCCATATTTCACTATCCCATAGTATAGGAGCAAATTTCCCTGAGGAAGTTTCGAAGCTACTGAGTACGGTTCGAAGCAGTTTAGGGACCATGGAGTTTAGAGACCATAGAGGAAAAAAGTTACAATCTTTCCTCTCTCCCAATACATGTTCGGGATTCCAGATATTTTTTTTACGCGGAAGATTTTGCGCGTCTCGTGTTTAGCCCCAACCCGAAGGCGACCACCAATGAAGTCAGAAGATTTGCCCATAAATCGTGTAGAATTCCGCCTGTATCTCTCCCTTCCCCAACATAACAATTGTTCCAGGGTGCGAATCGGCGGTTTTCTCTAGAGAGGGGGAATCGATGAATTCAATGAATGACATGACGGAATATCATAGTCTGGGTAAGTATCAAGAATCCTCTAAGGAAGGTTCTCTTTTCCAATATTCTTAATTTCAAATCATTGATTTTAATGTTCGAAGTATGGTAATCAGTACCGACTGTATGTATATATGTATGTATGTGTGTACTTGACGCGACAGATTTTTTTATAGAGTGATTAGTGATTCTGCACGCGTCTATTACTAAGATCATTAGTCCCGTAAGTGTAGTGTGATTTCCTCAGGAGGTGAGATCCGTCGCCGACGTACTTTCGACTATTTCCCTCAACCAGGTATCTCCCACCAGCGGGGCACCGCCCCAGCCGGGACATGCTCTAGGCTTCCGACAGGTCTCCCGGCATGTGTGGTAGTGTACTGCCTGTAAGTATAAGTGTGTGTGAGGGTTGAGGATAAGACAAAGAAGAAGAAGAAGAAGAAGAAGAAGAAGAAGAAGAAGAAGGGAAGATCGTGTACAGTCCGTGGCCCGTTTGTTAGGTTACTGCTCCGGCATTTACCTGGTATTGGTCTGAGAAGCCACGGAAACTATCGATGAGAATTGCCGCTCTCTAGAATTCTCGTCCAGACAGCGATTGAATTGGATCTAAGGGCGCCTTCCCACGGCGCGACCGCGGCGCGCTTCCTTCAAGGAGCAGAGCCCTTCCGACGCAGCCACCGCCGGAGCCACGGCCGCACCGCCGCCCGCCGTGGAAGGGGGTGGGGTCTGGAGGGGTAGGTTTCGCCGACCCTCCGGCGACGACGAACAAAGGGACCGGAGCAGGTAGAACGCTGCGGCCGCGGCGCAGTGGGAACGCTCCCATTTAAAGCTGTGTTCTGCTAGCGGTGGCGCGTGGCCCTTCCTCCGCTTCGCGTAGCTGGAGTTCGGCGTCTGCTGCCGCAGCAGCCGCCACCCGCTGCACGTGGGAAGGCGTCCATTCAAACCAATGCTCTGCTACGTGCCGCGCTGCTGCGAAGCGCGCTGCGGCCGCGCCGTGGGAAGGGGCCCTAAGTAGCAAGTGTCGAAACTCCCGCGACCGTCGCGAGTGGAACCCTATATCCTCCCGGTTAGTGTCACTGCCGTGACATCGCTTGATGCCCTGAGCCACCTCTCGCGTTGCTTGCTGCGGAGAGCGGGCGCGCGCGTGAGCGGGCGCCAGGGCGAGCACCAGGAAGTGTGTGGCGGGCAGAGGTTCGCCTTGGTGCGCTCGCGAGGGCGGCCGCCTGGCATTCCGACTGCGGCACCGTTAAGCGCTCGCGCCCGCGCCGGCGCCGCCGCCGCCCAAGGACCTCCCGGCCCTCAGGGCTCCTCGCGACGGGCGAGGCGAGGCCTCACACTGACGTCAAGGGGCACGCGCGCTCTCGGTGTACCTTGCGCCACACGTTCGGTTTCTTACATGAACGACTTTTGTGCGTGCCGCGCCTTTTTAATAGTTTTAATATTTTTATTTTTTACCGATAAGTTATTGCCTATATGTATACATATATATATATAATATACATATATATAATATACATATATATATAATATATATAATATATATATATATATATATAATATACATATTTATAATATACATATATATAAATATATATAAAAGAAATATGTAAGAAAAAATGTAACATAAAAATTCTTATAGTGTCTAGTGGTTTTTGAGTTTGGGTCAATAGAACCACTAGATATAATCACAACGGGTCAAGAATTTTTGCATATTATTCATTACAGTGTTGAAAATTTGTCTACGTAAGCGTTTTCCGAGCGAAGTACATACGTCTTCGATCTGCTCTTATGATGGACTCAGAGCTCCTGAAAGATAGTTTTACCTCTACAGAAGAAATTTTACACTTATTTTCACCAAACATGTGTGAATTTTATTCGAAGTAAAATATACATTCGCTGTATGTACAATGTTTACGAGAAGTCGGCACTCAAGTAAATTGTAGTGCCGTGAAGCCAGTAATTCATTCCGAAGGGAAGGGTAAAGGGTACACTCCCCTCCCGAAACCAACAATGCAATAAAACAGTGTGTTGTAAAAAAATATTTGTTGGATTTTGATCGAGGTACGCATGGGCTCTGTGGAACACGAGCATGCACGTGGGTGGTTGAAGTTACTTCCGCTTCGCAAATATCCGCTCATCCGTCGTTCTGAGAACGCGGTTTCCAAGAAGCAGCGAAGGGCTAAGTTGAATGATTCATGGCGCAGGTCCAATGGTCATACAGTCGTTGGAGTATTACATTGTTTCGTAAGAAAGATTATTCCAGAAACGTGTATTGCATATGAAGTGTTCCGTTTTGAAGAATAAATGTATTAACTGTAGTGAAATGTGTCCGAAATTTGCTATTTTAGGCTAAATATGTAACAATATCAAAATATGTAAAAATATGTGAAATAAAAATGGTTCTATTTTATTACAGAATGTCTTGAAACTCTAAAATATGTGACTGACTACGTATCTTGTTCCTGTAAAAGTATGTGTTTACATGAAAATTCGTTCCTTACACATTGCAATCAATATAAATTATTGTAGTCTATATTGAATTAATATGATTTTTGTTTTACTTACCACCTACGGATATCTATGATTGAAAAATATACTACAACATATTTTAGAGCACGTTTTTATAAATAATGGCCAACTACATAGCTTACTAACTTCAAACTTCCTCAGCGCACAGCAGGTACAGGGATTAGCATTCATGCTTTTACAAGATATGTGCGAAGCATTCCCCTTCAAAATTAGGTGGCCGGAAGTTGTCAAAATAAACTTGGGCATGTTTTCGCCATCTGGTCACATCGCGCGGTATAGGAGCAAGGTGGCCGGCGCCATGGAGTCCATGTGACACCATGAGTCCGTACTAGAAACGTAGGGGCGATCTTCCTTCAGTCAGAACCAGGAACGTTCGATTCTAGTAAAAGAATCGATTCGGGAATCGATACCATAATCAAAAAGTCGGAATTTATTCTAGAATAGAAGGAATCGATTCACATGAGGACACCATTCAACGAAAATATCGATGCCGGAATCGAAAATTTAGAAAAGGTCACGTGCCTGCGTGACCTTTTTTATACATCGGTAAGGATGATCAAAACCCACGTGTTTGTACTTAAATTATCTTAATAACAGATTATGAAATATTTATGAAAAATTACTTGCTCAATAAGCACTCCCAAAGGCAAATGTAATTTCAACCAGGTGGTTTGATTTGATCGAAGGAAGAGGTGGAGGAAAAGTGGGATTTCAATTCAAATAAGACAAGGAGTTCTATAAAATTAATAAAAAACGATTAATTATAATATTAATAAATTCAAACGACAAAAACTCTAAAAAAATACAGTAAAATACCAGGAATATGTATATTTTTTTTAAAAAAACAAGGTATTCATTTGATTCGATTCCGGCTTTTTGGAAACGAATTCAGCAAGAATCGGAAGCAAAGTAATCGACTACCGATTCCATAGGAATCGAAAGAAAATAATTGATTCTGCAATCGAATCGGTAGAATCGGAACGTCCATGGTCAGATGCAAGATGGAGCCTCACGAAGAAGATTCATTGCTTTCAATATTATTGGTAAAAAACGAAAAAAAAACTAATAGGTTTTGGGTGCACCATCACCAAATGAACGAATACCTAATGGAATATTTCACGCATTGAATGATGACCTTCGAAAGGATGACGGAAATCTCTCAGTTAAAAAACCATGACCTAGTAACTTTGACTGTGATACCCAATTTTGTTTTGGTTTTTACACTTAATAATGCTCGGAAATATGCATACTTTTGATTAATATAACAATTAACCAAAAAGAAAGGTGACGTTTTCAATGCCCAAATTTACAGAGACTGAAAATTCAGTTCGTAAAGGCAGATGAATGTTAACACAAACCTTGTTTGTAAACAAAACCAGCAAGTTGGAAAAATATGGGTAAAATGTAATATTTCAAAAGAAATGAGAATCAATAAAGAACAATTTTATTTTTTGACGTTCAAGATAAGATAGTGTTAATTCCACAAAGTGGTTTAATCTTGAAAATGTTTCTTCTACGAAAGAAAGTAGTGGTCACAATTTGCGATAAAGAGACGTAAATAAAAGATAAAAGAAATTTGAATAATCTTCTTGTACAATAATGTTATTTGATGATGAATATAATGAAGAAAAACAGTGAATATTAATGTAGTAATACACATATTTTAACATAATAAATTGAATACGATTATAAATTTTAAAAGAATATTTTCAAATTTTCATGATATATTGGTAAATTCAAGCAAATTCTGGAATGCATGAATAAACAAAATAGTGTGAATATTGTGTTTAAGGAAAAGAGTGATAAAAAAGTATCAATGGTACTTATCCAACTGAATTATGGACACTTTCAATGATTATGAGAAAATTCTCATTTATTTTTTTAAATGTTTCATTACTCTATGCTTTAATTCGAATGAAGGTGCATTTGTGGCAAGGTAGTTCTAAAACTATTCACGTTGTCTACATTGAATGATTATAATTTAAACCCTTTCCATGCAGATTAGTCCATTGTGACCACAACAATATAGTGTTGAAAACAAGAAACATGTTTACTGAACATGTTTATGAATAATTGTGAATAATGAATGTTTATTGAACATTTCAATATTACTCTCTAATAAATACCCCAAAAATAGAAAAAAAATACATTGGGTTTGTTTGTCGATTCATCCACAACGCTTTCACACAATCGTGCCCGTTTCGCTTCGATACATTTCTGAAGACGATGACAGATTGATTTGTTTGGAAGATGTTTGCAAATTTTGCGAGTGACACGATTTAAAGACATCGTCATCGTGAATAACTCACAGGAAGGTTTTCATTCTTATCTTTTAACAGGTGGAAGCAACTACGTTCAGAAACATCATGATCGCGTGACTGAAAGTGCTCAATATTTTACCAGGATCATGATTCACAGCTTTCTGACTGTTAATACGTTTCGAAGTAATATTTCCCTACCACCACTGAGCATGAAGCAGCAGTTATTATGAATTATTGTTGCCGCCAAGGAAACGGTGTATTTCATACTTTCTTTACTACTGTAATAAATATTGCGATGTTTCGCGAAAAGGCTATCAATATTCACAGACCGTGTTTTAGTGTGAAAACTGAACGTAAATAAATGATGAATCAGAAATCACTCAACTGCCGCCGTCTAGGAATTAAATACCTGACGGTGGACGTAAAAAAGTATTTAACTTTCAATCATCAAGCTTCTACAAGTTCTATTCACTTAACAGATATAATACGTATTACTTCGTTATATTTTACAACTTCCTTGAGTTTGTACAATCTTTTTCAACTACTTTATTTCAATTATCTTCTTCCACGTACCCCTGTCTGCCCATTCTGCGCCATTTAAAACTCTTGAATTCATAATGTGGAGACTTTCTTTTATCCAAGTATTTTTAGGATGTCCTGTTCATTTTTTACCGAAAAAAAATCTACAATATTTTTGTTTTTTTTCTTCCCCCATTCTTTTGACAAGCCCAATTTTTTTAAATTATTTATACCTAATACAATTTAAACTGGATATTTTTTCAGATTATAAATTTAATCAATGATTTTAATTAATGATTTTAAATCATATATTTATAAAGCTATTGTGGAAAGTTTTGCAGTGCAGAAACATGGAAAATGACATCACAGTTAAAATATAAAGTTTAGTTACGGAAATGAATTTTTTGCTTGGAGTAGACCTTATGCGACACAAACCTGCGCAGCTCCACGCAGCCTGAGAAATATCGTAACGTGATTAACGAAATTTTGGCCATGGTGCTTTGTTACTCAGACAGCCAAGAACCTATTGACTCTGGCCATGGAATCCATGGAAGCGTTTTCATTTGACATAACATCTCGACTATAAAGCATACCCTTGCCAATAAATACCTAATTATTTCATGATCTGCATTGAATATAAAGAGAGTCCCTCATGACACAGCAAAAGTGATAGTTTGAAAATTCGATAAAGAATAGATTGACCTGATTCAAATTTCTTAGCTCTAATTGGAATCTATCAACCAATTCTCAAGATGAGAAGATAATTGTTTATCAAAATCTTGATATTGAAAAAACAATATTCAATGGTAGGTCGATGGGCACGTAAAATGTATAAAAATATTGTACAAATTCACTTGAATTAAACATTGTTAAGAGAACTTGACTCTTCTGTGATATATGAGAACGGAAATGGATTTACTTCTTAGCTCCTTGCCCTTCGACAACAACATTGACTTGGTTATACGCAGAAGCAAATAATGAGAATAAAAAAATATTAAAAGTGTTATTAGAAAGTGTATGTACATAATAGATACCTGAATACAAGACATAGATATACAATGAGAAAGTAAGTAGCTTTCTATTTTGCATTGGAATTATTTTTATGCATTTCGACGAAAGGCCATTGCAAGTATATTACAGGAGAATATTTTGGAAAGACGAGGAAAAGAATGAACTCGTCTGTCTACTTCCAGATCCTCATGAAGGAAATCGGCTCGACTCGCCATTATAAGAAGCTATGGTTGAAGGGACACGGACTAACTTTTATAAAATGATTATCATTTATTTTAAATCTATTTTCAAAATTGTCGTAGCTATTACTAGCATAGGGCAGTTAGGGGCACGTACCCGCATGAAAATGAGTACGAAGCACAATAATAGAAATAAATAAAAACACAATTTTGATACAGGACATAAAAATGTTAATGAATATATTATTGCAGCATACGTATTGATTTGTTATAAAACAGTGATTTATAAAACTTGAACACTTTTGTTCGAATATAAATCATGGCAGTTCTTCAAATATTTTTTCTTTAAACATGTAAATGTTTGTAAAATATTACTTTACTTGTGTAACTACAATTATTACGGATTAAAATAATACAAAAGCGCCCCTTCGGACTCAGATTTATTTAGGAAAACCCGTTATCGTTAAAACGTTTTCTGTCTCTTTAATAAATATTGTTTAAACACAAATTTTCTCTAAGCCCGCTAATACCGATGTCTTCAAACTGTATGATTTTCATTCAATATATACGATTATTATAATATCATTCCAAAATTATTTTGCAGCTTTGTTTCTAAACCATAAAAAAGCACCAGTCTCCACTGCAGTCGAGAGCTTTAATACACCAGCAGTTGCCGGAGAAATTGCTTGAGTGTCACCGGTGATCGGTGCTTCAGTGAGCTCATTAGTGACGTGGCTTTTTCGTTGACGTCAGGAAACGCTCAAGACCACCACAAGGTCATCTGGCGGCCTCTACCCGTGACGTCTATGCTAACGAGGAGCCTCAGAATGGCACAGGCGTTGGAACGGGCGCGCATTCCAGGAAGGACCTCGAAACACGTTCTCCAAATGGCTATCGCCTCTTCGATTGATTCGAACACGTTTACGAGCGACGAAGATAATGGCGTATGAAAGCGTTCGTTACAACAGTTCGGAGCGCTAATTTTCAGCGGTTGAATAGGTAATTAATTTATTTTCAAAACGAAGAGTATACGCTTCAGAATGTTAACGTCGAAAATCGGGGTGACAAAACGAACAAAATAATTAAATAGTAACATATTTATATTCTTACATTCTGTTAAGGAATGTTACGGTTTGTTAAGGAATAGAGGCAACGAAATATTCACAAAGAAATGTTGCACCAAATGGGATTATTAAAATGACATTGTCAGAATAGCTATTCTCAAGAACTTATTCTCTTAAAATTAATCTCCTTTGCGGACTTCTGTTCACCATTGAAAACAGTCCAGCTTCTTTGCCTTGCCTCGCTCCGTTGCCAATATCATCATAATTTCCACATCGCCATTAACATCATCACCATCACAGCCATAACCATTGACATTTACCACTGCAACTGCCGCCGTGAATGTCCACTGCCTGCTCGACATAAATCTCCCATCTTTCTCAGTACCATCGGTGTCAACGCTACCGGCCCTGAGGTAATAACCTCCTACTCCTCCTTCGCCTCCCCCAACTCCACCAACGCCAATGTTGATGTTCAATATCTTCTGCCTCCGCCTTCGTCGACCCCCCCCCCGCCTTCGTCGACCCCCCGCCTTCGTCGACCCCCCCGCCTTCGTCGACCCCCCGCCTTCGTCGACCCCCCGCCTTCGTCGACCCCCCGCCTTCGTCGACCCCCCGCCTTCGTCGACCCCCCGCCTTCGTCGACCCCCCGCCTTCGTCGACCCCCCGCCTTCGTCGACCCCCCGCCTTCGTCGACCCCCCGCCTTCGTCGACCCCCCGCCTTCGTCGACCCCCCGCCTTCGTCGACCCCCCGCCTTCGTCGACTCCGCCTTCGTCGACTCCGCCTTCGTCGACTCCGCCTTCGTCGACTCCACCTTCGTCGACTCCGCTCCCTCTTCACCTCCACCCTCTCTTCCATCTTCGCCCTAGTTCCCGCCTTCACGTCTGCCTTCGCCTCCGCCTTGGTCACTTCCTCTACCTTCTCCTTCGTCTTCGTCTTTGCCTTGTCCTCCCTTTTCGCCTCCACTTCCCATTGCCGCTGCCGCCACCGCCTTCAGCACTGTTTCCATCCCCACAATCTCAGCCGCCAACGCCTCTATCCAGCTCCACCGTCTCCGTCCTCCCATCACTACCGCCCCCATCGCCACAATCAGCGCCGCCTACGTCTGCCACCGCCCTCGAGGAGAGAGCGTCAGTCAATCGAAGGGCGTTGCCTCCGCTTTCCTTTGCACTCGATAACAGGCCTGGCTATTTATATCAGCCTGTTGCATTATGTAGCGTTGGCATTGTATATGTATCCTGAATTGAAAGTGTATGGGTTTACAACGATTTCAGTACCATAATGTTTCCGAATGTTATTGTATCTGACGTGCTCTAATTCCACATTGACGATAATTATGTGCAATGAAATGCAATTGCGGGCGTATTTCACGCACCATTGTGAAATCTATTCTTGAGTAGTAATCTCAATAACCAAAAAATAATTTTAAGTTTGAGACGAATTAATTAATACGTTTTTTACCAAATTAGAAATAATAAATATCTAAATACTAATGTAGTGAAATATTACAAATTATTGTGAATATTTGTTCAAATATTTTCTTCTCAAGTATGTGGAGATAGTCTCTAGAAATGGTTTGATCCATGTTCAAAGGTTAATTGTCATTTTGTTACGAATGTTAACATTATCAACAAACCATTACACAATTAGCACAATCACCACAAATTATATTTAATGTTGTTCTTTATAAATTCATTTAACTTGAGAAATTTTGTTTCTTTGAGACATTCCAAAGATCACAATGAGTCACACTAACGAAAATATAGCTGAGTAACTACTGAGTAATAACATTCACGCAATTCTTTTTGTTATAGTATCATACTATCTGGTTCCTTATTATTTGACAGGCACGAACTTATAATATTTATCCAGTTGTATTATGGAGGATGAATTTTATCTCTACTAGAATCTCATGATTCGAAATGGGTAGCAAATAGTTATTTTAATCTCATATAATTTTTAAGCCTACCTTTGTTTAAAATAAAGTAATTAACTTTTGTTGGGATTTCACATTGTTGACGAATCGATAGTATCTAATCCAATTTCAGCACTTTTAAACCTATAATGTAAATTTAGTAATGTAAATAAATAAGAAAAAACATATGAATTTTAATGTAATTTCCAAACTATCTCAAGATGCAGACAAACCGTTCTCGAAACGTAATGTCAATGTTTTCATAAAATCAATAAATTCAAGAATAAATTACCCCTTTGGGTCCCAATTTCTCGCCAACCATCCTTCAGTGTAATATAAAGTGTGAAAAACTAGATTCATGTTACAAGGTCGTGACTGTCAGAAAAGAGGACCAGATACGTTACCTTAAAAATATTAAGTGATACTCAAAACACACCAAAATAAATTCTCTCTAGCAGAGTCGTAATTCGAAGATTGCAAGTCGACTGTACACTATCCCATATTACAAATGTACTCATTTCTTTAAAAGGAGCCGGTGACTAAGTGGTAACATCACGCTGTTAACTCTGCATCATAATAGCTCTCGCGGTTGTATCGTGTAACGAAACTGGTTACTGTGAAGTGGATCACTGTCAGGGCAAAGCCCGTTGCATGGTCACGTCCTCGAAACTTAACCGAGCGACGCGCTGCAAGAGACGGGCAAGCCACTGCATCAGATTACGGTCTGAGGGCAGAGTTGCATTGGAAAGGGGAAATCGATGAGGGAGAAACAAAGTCGAAACGAGACGCCGAAACGATGTCGTAAAGGCAATGCGAGGGAAGTATTACCAATCTTGGTATTCAATGAAAGAATTTCGTGAACATTTTCTTTGAATTAAGCATTATTTGAAAGAAATAATTATTTCAAAATTAAATCACATCCGTAGAGCATTTTGTGTTGTACAAACTTGTTTTGTTTTCACATAATACCACGTACGTGAACATCTTCTGAATAACCATTTTCTGCCCTTATGCAAATGGATAAATTGTTATTCGATGCTTCAGGAGGCAAACAAGAACAAGAATGATTGAGAAATCCGAAAATGATGTCAGAAAAAAGTAATACATAAGAAGTAAGTTCTACATTCTCCGATGTGTTTGCCAACTAAGAAGATATATTATTGCCAAATACATCGTGTTATTTCATACTTAATTGCTTCTTTTATCTTCGTAGAGAAACAGGGTACATCAATTAAAAATATTCAAATATGTAAATAAACGAATTCTGGTACAATGAGTCACCAGTAATTTCTCAAGAACTATTATCTTTAATAAAAATTAAAAAAAGTTTTTTAGAGGTTATAATTAACTATTTTCTTGTTTCGAGATACATACGAAATTAATTTCTGTGCGTAGTTATTGTGTAATTATTGTGCAATCTCTATTTACGACGCTCTTATGCTGTGTATAGACGCTTACGTCGTTTTGGGGGTCGTTATGTAGTATTCTTCGCTTCTGGAAATTTTCCTCTTGCGAGGTACTGATTAATAGCAAGAATTGCAAGTTTTGACTTATCAAACTTATCAAAAATCAGTGGAAACAGTGGCTGCTTTTAACCATACTATAATATTTACGTCACAAATGAGAAAATAAAAATAGTTTTAGAATGCATTCAATGATCTATGTTACGCGGGAAGATGAATAAAAGAGCTCAGCTAGATTTACCTTAGTCTTCGTGTTGCGTCTGTCGAAGGACAAGAGGTAGAATAGAGATATTAGAATCATAACCGAAATGCTGCTCTGCTCATTGAGAAGATTGCGAAGTGGAGTAAGATTAGATAAATGTGACTGCTTGCTAGCATTAAGGGCCCTTCGTCACACTATTATCTCGTTCCTATCTTTCCGACGTTCACTCTCCATTCAAGTTGAGACGGTTCAACTTCGTGATTATTTTATTTTCATTGTTTATTATTACTATAATAATAAATTACTATAATTATAATATTATAAAATAATAATAACAATTTCTCTTAAGATTTTTGATTCAAATGTCTTTGTTTTTCTAATAATATTTAATTTAAACATTTTATAATAATTACACTTACATATAACCCGTTCGAAATCGATTATAATTTATATTATATAAAATTATATTATATTAATATTTATTAATAATTATGGTATATTTATATAATATATAATATATAAATAATAATAATAATATTTGTGTTATATTAATAAAAATGTTCATAGTTATTTATTTTTTACTTGAAAAACAAATAATAGGGATTAATAGATCAACGGAATATGTGTTTCTATTGTTTCGTACGTGATCAAAATAATGTAACTATAATGTAAAAGTTGAATTGAATTATTATTGGAATTTTCTACTTGTGATCCGACGCGACACAAGAGTGGGCTGGATGAGATTGAATGTTCGAAAAGGTGATCACAATCCCACGATGAGTTAATATTTCATTACTATTCGCATTCTCCAACTAATTACGCAACTGCCGCTGCTCCTCCATAACTCAGGGGCGGCGATGCCCCCAGCCATCCAGCCCCCCCGCCCCCCCCCCCCCGCCCGAGGAGCGGCAGAGCGCTCTTGCACAGCGACGGGTCACGTGGCGCAATGCTTCGTCACAGAATTACCATTAGAAGTATATTACAACATGCTACGAGAAGACTTCGCAGTTACTACGCCTATACCATTTACCTTAGGGAAAGTAGCCCAGGATTTTATTAAATAAGTCAAAACAGCCTTCACCTCCCATTGCCCCCGTCATACTTCTCTTCTTCCACTAAGCTATAGTCGGGCCCTCGTCATTCACAACTGAGACATGACCGTATTCTCTCTCCTCATCTACATTTCTCACCAGTTCTCTCACCTCATTCACATTGCTCGAACAAGAAACGTATTGAATACATGGCCCGCCACACCGTGCTTTAATTTTGACGTATCGACATTTCACTTTCTTGCATTATACATGGAGTTATACATGGAGTATTAGAGAAAATAATGCGATGTTGCGGAAAATCGATTTCGAAAATTTCACGTAAAGACATTTTTGATATCTAAAAATTGGACCGGCAAAGGTGGCTCAGGTCATCAACTGATGTCGCTGCAGTGCCTCTGGCCGGGAGGTCTAGGGTTTGAACACCGGCAGTGACAGGCTTTTCGCCACTAGATAGACAGCTAGGTCGAATTCAGTCGCTGTACGGAGAAGAATTGTGTTGGACAGTTGCTCTGCTTGGAATATCCCGTACTTTTTGCAATCAACACCAGACGAATGACGGAGCAGTGCGCTAACAAACGGGCAACGGACCGGGTGCGATCTGTCCTTCCTCTTGTTTGTCCTATCCCCACCCCCTACGTACATACTCTTACACTCACATGCACTACAGTTCTACACATGTCGGGCACTTAGTGCTTGTGTTGTGCCGGTGTGTGTTGCGCTTGTGGGAGATATGTGGTTGGGTAAAATCTTCGAAAGCCGACGTAGTAGATCGGCGACGGATCTCGCAAGTCAGCAGGGGAAGATCACCTCCCGCAATAAAATTATGGACTACGCTTACAGGACAAATTACCTTAACCGGTTACGCTCTCGGAACTAATAATAAATCAACAAAAAAGTGGACTTTTTCAAAACTTCCATGTCTCTCTCTCCCTCTCCCCCTGTCTCTACCTGTCTCTCTCTCACTACCTCTCTCTCACTATCTCTCTCACTACCTCTCTCTCTCACTATCTCTCTCACTACCTCTCTCTCTCTCACTATCTCTCTCACTACCTCTCTCTCTCTCACTACCTCTCTCTCTCTCACTATCTCTCTCACTACCTCTCTCTCTCTCACTATCTCTCTCACTACCTCTCTCTCTCTCACTATCTCTCTCACTACCTCTCTCTCTCACTATCTCTCTCACTACCTCTCTCTCTCTCACTATCTCTCTCACTACCTCTCTCTCTCTCACTACCTCTCTCTCTCTCACTACCTCTCTCTCTCACTACCTCTCTCTCTCTCACTACCTCTCTCTCACTACCTCTCTCTCACTACCTCTCTCTCACTCTCTCTCTCACTATCTCTCTCTCACTATCTCTCTCTCACTATCTCTCTCACTATCTCTCTCATTATCTCTCTCTCTCACTCACTCTCGGTCTTTCCGAATGTGAACAACACTATTTCCAAAATCAATATATTCCCCAATCGATCTGGCTCAACTTGAGACACTGCAAATTGGAAATGCATTCTTTAAATTTTGGGGCTCTTCATATGAAGCCCTTGGGACAATCTTAGAATGTTCACCAGTTCAATCTATCATGTTCCCAGAATTTATACGTTTTGTTACGAAGGAAGTACAGTGATACAGTAATTTCGCAATCGCCACAACCACAACCACTCTCCCCGTCAATCTCCTTTCGCTTTTGGCCAACTCGGAAGGCAGAGCCCGATAGTATCCCGCCAGTATATTGGAAACAGAAGGAGGTAAAGAGGAAACAATGTGGTGAAGTGTTCATTGATGAGTAGCGCAAATAAATGTTGCGTCTGTTGAGAGAAAAGCTCGAATACAAGTGAACAAGAACCAATTTTCGAAACTGGGCATGTTATCTAACTAAAATATAATCATAGTAATTCTGCATATTTTTAGAGAATATCACGACCTCCTTGCTCATCCTTCATGTAGCAGCCCAGGTACACGCAGAAATAATTTCAACTAAGAATATTCATCACAGTTTCATTCCATAATAACAAGCTTTCTTTATTCATTCAATTTGACCATTACAAGAACATGACAAAATGAATAAAGTTAAACAAAACATATTATTTTTCTCATTCATATTCTTCAAATATGAAAGCGAGAAGGTAATCTTCGAAGCACTTCTAATTGAACGAGCTCCACCTTGTACGAGGAAAGTCGAATCTGCTAAATTGTGCTAATAGATACGCCTTGCGACCGACCTTGTCGAGAGCAATTGAATGAAATATTGTTCACCTCTGTAGGTGTCTTAAACTTGCTTTAAACGTTCTTAGGTGCTAAGATCCCATTACCTTCTTCAATCATCCATCCACAAAAGTTTTTTTTTTCGATTATTATCTTACCAGTAGACTAAGACGTATCGAATATGCCTCAAACGGTGCACCGGAAGAGGTCTAACCAAGAGTGACGGCAAATTGGCTGAGAACGCACATATTACCGCATCAATATATTATAGGCTTACTAGCTTATCCCGGCGCCTCCAGAAAGTATTTTGATATTAAAGAGGTTCTTTACGTGTTTTGCAAATAAATTCATAATAAAAACAGCTTTTAGACATATTACTGATGTCCGCCTATACTATCTTTACCCATTTTCGGGCATAGAAAATTACATTAAAAAGTATCGAATAAAATACTTGGTTAGTTTTGTTTCATTGTAAAAATAGATTTAATTATTGTCAATCTGATGATTCAAAAAGTATCGATTCATCGATACTTTCGATCGAAAAACGATTATAATAATTCAAAGCGTTTCACCAATGAACCAGTTCAACCAGTTGCATTGAAACCATAAAAAAACGCGTGTTTATCTAGATTTTTTTTCAGAACATCCTGGAGCGAACCTGCTAAGAATTGTGTCAATATGTGTGTGTTATCGAAAGAAATCAAATTAGCTGTTGATCACCTCTGCATGTGCCGTGAGTCAGCCAAAATACATTCTAGTTGCTTAAAAACAAAAAAAAGTGTATTCGAGAAATTTCTGAGAATTTTCTGGATGGATGCGCAAAATATGATTAGTTGACTACGTACAATTGGTCACAATTACTACTACTACTAAAACATAGCAATACTACTACAGTAATATTGCAATTCCAATTATTGATATTCCCTGATCGACCTGACTGATGTAGCAGCCCCTCGAATTTGAAACGGATATTTGGATTTTGGAGAGTAATTTACATGAAGGTAAAACATTTTCAAAATTTTCTCCAAAATGGCTCCAAATTTTAATTTTTTTTTTTGCTGCTAGAGCAAAAGAAGCATATATAAATGCCGTTGGTCGTTTTTCGTTGCATTTCCTGAATTTTCAAAAATGGCAAAAGTTCGAAATGTTTGGGCGTCTTCCTATAACTATAATAAAAGATAACAATGTTTTAATATTTACTAGGCTGTCTGGGTAACGCCGCGTTCATGGCGAAGGTGCCGACGTTTCGGTCGACATTCTGCGACCTTCTTCAGGGCGTAATGCGCTGGCCCTGGCAACTAACTACTGTACATATTTTACTTGGAAAAATTTTGATAACTGATTATGGTATTCAAAAATTAGAAGCCCCCTTCAATGTAATCAAAGCAATCTTGTTTTAAAGTGTTCTTGCTTTTCTATACAATGTACCGCACACACGGTAACTGTTTAATTCACATTTGTTTGATTTATAAAAGTACGAAATTACTGTTACTGGCTATCGAAATAAATGCATAAATGCATCACAGATACCTTGTTTGAATTTGACTTTTTAAAGTTGTAGCTGAGGTGTTGTGCAAGTTGGGCAGAAATTGCAATATTAAAATATTGCGTAATAATTTCCAAAAATGCAAGAAAGTATGTGCAGTTGTAGGACCTAATATTACCTTGTTTCACCTTTCCCAGGATCTATCAGCCCCTATCTGCTATATGATTCCGTCTGTCGGTCGTGTTCTGTAGGATTCTAATGCACAAAAAATGTTTACGAAAAAATGCTAGGACACAATTGATGCGTTGAATGACATCTCATTTGTGTCTGTTCACTCCCAACTGTGAAAGGGTCTAACAGTGAAAGACGGACAGTGAGGAAGACGGACGGACGGACGGACGGACGGACGCGCAGGTACCGGATTACAAAACGTAATATGCAAGGTATTTGTTCCCAACTGAGACAGAGTTAAGCTCATTCGTAATGCAAACGTAAACAAAAGCATAGACGTAAACATTAACATAAATGATAGACTGCAGTATTCAGAATGCCTAACATAAACGTAAGCAAAATAAGAGTTTCCATTAGTTGTGAGACATTCTAGTTTACTATTGGTCGGATATGAAAATCCATTTCGAGGCATCCACTGTGCCCATGGCCGATATGGCGTTAGTTCGTCTATCGACTTAGATCCTATTTCTATTGAATGAATGCACTGTGATTGGTTCATTTCTTATATCTTACTTAAGCATAAGCACAGAAGCTTTGAAGTTAACGTCTTACGTGCTATGCTTATGCGAACGCATTGTGAATGAGACCGCTTATGGACGTAGTCCCAACTTTTATGTTAAGGTTTATGTTTATTTTTGCATTGTGAAAAGGCCTTTACTCCTCCACAGCGCCTCAGACGTCTCAGTAACCTACATCTTTCTCAGGCCTCCAAAACGACAGTGATAGTACTTTACTGGCTAGAACAATCTCGCCCTATGATAACGTTTACCGCTATTGCCATTTGCAATAAAATCAAATTAACTGAAGACGGAACATTAAAAACCGAACGAAATACCCGAACGTATGTCGGAGCCGGCAATAACATTACAACATTCGCTATTTCCGACATGACTTCTCATCCACGAGACCGCTTCTCCCCGGCGCGTGAACGCGACCTGCCTCTGGGGCGCCGCGGGGCGCGCCACGGCTCTTGCGCTGCGAGGATCAAGTGACACAAAAGGGAGGGCGGGCGGTCGGGCGGGGGCGGGCAGGCAGAGGCGGATGGGCACGGCGGGGGCGTGCGGGGCGGGAGGCGGGCCGGGACGAGGGGGCGGGGTGGACGGGGTGGGGCGGGCAGGCGGGGCGGGGCGGGCGGACGGGCGTGGGCAGGTGGGCGGGCGGGCCGCGGGCTGGGGAGGGTGGGGCAGACGGGCGGGCGAGCGGAGGCGGGTGGGCGGGCGGGCGCGGGCGTGGGTGTGGGCGGGTGGGCATGGGAGGCGGGGGCGGGCGGGCGCGGGCTGGGGGGACGGGCGGGCGCGGGCTGGGGGGACGGGCGGGCGCGGGAGGATGCGGACGTGGGCGGGAGTGGGCGTGGGTGGGCGAGCGGGAGCGGGCAAGCGGGGGCGGGCGAGCGGGGGCGGGCGAGCGGGGGCGGGCGAGCGGGGGCGGGCGAGCGGGGGCGGGCGAGCGGGGGCGGGCGAGCGGGGGCGGGCGAGCGGGGGCGGGCGAGCGGGGGCGGGCGAGCGGGGGCGGGCGAGCGGGGGCGGGCGTCGTTCGGGGGCAGGCAGGAGTGGGGGTGGGCGGGTGAATGGGCGTCGGCGGGTGGGCGAGCGTGGGTGTGGGTGTGGGCGGGGGGTGGGCAAGGCGGTCGGGCGTGGGTGGGCGTGGGCGAGGGCGGGCGGTCGGGCGTGGGCGTGGGCGTGGGCGGGCGGTCGTTCGTTCGGGGGCAGGCAGGAATGGGCGTGGGCGGGCGAATGGGCGTCGGCGGGTGGGCGAGCGTGGGTGCGGGCGTGGGCGTGGGCGGGCGTGGGCGGGCGTGGGCGGGCGGAGGCGGGTGCGCGGTCGGGGGCAGGCGGGTGTGCGTGGGCGTGGAAGAGCGGGGGTGGAGAGGGCGGGCGCGGGCTCGGGGCGCGAAAGGCCCCGGGGCGGAGAAGGACCTACTTCGCGAGGCGGCGAGGGCTCCGAGTGCAGCAATAGATCAACGGGTTTAGCTTTCGCCGAGGAGGCCGTATCGGTTGGCGCTGCACTAGGCTTCTGATAGGGCGCGCGCGTATTAAATGGCTCTAGATCGCCTTGAGGGAATTGCTGTTTCGCGCTCTGAAAAGTTTACAGCGTCGTTGGACTGCGATAAGAATAATTACATAAGTCAATGAATAATTATTATATGTAAAACACAAACGTTGCATTTTGGTCCTTTATTATTCGTGCTTTCTTATAGGAAGTGTAAATGCGATCTGTACAACTTATCGAATAGTTGTTTTAACTGACATAAATAAACATGTACGTATGCATTTGTTAAAAAATGGAATTTATACCGATTGTAAAGTTAAAAATAACAATATATGGTCACCCTCAAAACTGGTTGCATAAACTGTTTTTTACGAAAATAGATTAATGAACCACTTAGACTTGCACTTACAATTGGTAACTTGATTGCACTTCAATTTTACTTTACTTGCATTAAATATATCATTGTATTAAGAACCAATAGAAAGAAAAACAGTTAAGTTTTTTATGTCTCTCGTGTACAAGGACATTCACTTCACGTAACCGTTTGTGCAGCCGTAACGAGTATTTGAAGTGCATTATTGGGACGCACATATTTGTTATTTACAACAAATATCCAAACACTTAGAAAAAAATTCACTCCATACCCCATAAAGAACCCTCCATTCAACTCAAAAATTGAACATCATCTACATCAAACGAACTATACAGTTCCAAACAGAATCAACATAATTCATTCCCCCTAAGAAATAACTAAAGTCATAAAATGCCTCAAAGCCAGAAAGTCCCCCGGTCTCGATAATATACCTAATCACGCTTAAAATAATTCCCAAATTCATCAATAATTAGTCAATGCTACATTAAGACTAGGTTATTATCCGTCCATGTGGCAGGGCAATAATTCTCCCTTTCGTCAAACCTGATAAAAACTTTATACTCCCCGTGAATGAATAAGCCCAATAAGCTTATTGCCATGAATACGCCCAATAACCTAGCCATTCTCGGCACCACTGTTTGAAAAAGTACTTCTGATTCGCCTAGTTACCTAAGCTCCTCGAACTAAAGTCACTCAAACTAATTTTAAATACGCAATTCAATTTCCGCCCATATCATTCCACCACCCATGAAGTACTTCCGTCTTGAATTTATTAGTTTAAGCTTCGCGGCAAAACACCATGATTTGGTTACCTTTATAGATGTATCACAAGCTTTTGACAGTGTCTTACATAATGGCTTATTTTACAAATTACAATCTTTTGGCACTCCTAATTACTCTTCAAAATATTATTTAAAGGTTTCTTGAAAACAGAACCTTCCAATTTGAAGTGAACAATACTCTATCTCATAGCTACGAAATATGGGCATGAGTCCCTCAGGGCTCAGTACTTTCACCCCCTCTTATTTCCACTATATACAGGATGTCCCATTTAATTTGACAAGTTGAAATAACTCAAAAAATACATGATGTACGAAAAATTGAGCTGAGACCAAATCTTAACAATTTTGAAGGGAGAATCATTCTATGCTAAAATCAGCAATCCCCCTGCCCCCAGCGGTGGGCAACATTGAAATCTTAAATAGGAATCCCCCCCATTTTTATTTCAGATTCGGATTCTACGGACAAAAATACATGACGCATTTTATTGAGATGAAGTATTGTCAAGAGGCACTTACAACAAGTGTGTCATTGTCACCCACGAGTAAGTATCAATATAAACACAAATTGTTTTGTAACATGGACAATAAAGGCATAACGATGAAAGGTACATAAAATGCCATAATGCCCCTCCTGCTGCACAAATTTATACCACAATACATTCGAACTGAGATCAAACGAGTCGCATGCAACGGGACAAAATTTAAATAATCAAATTGACAGTTAGGCGAAAGTGAGTGAATGAGCGTGAAAAAATTAAAAGAAATTTGAGAACCTGCGGAGAAAACGCAAGGAGGAAGACGGTTTGCGGGGGTTCCTTCAGACAGCCAAAGGCGAGAGGCGCGAAAGCCGAGGTATCGGTGAGAGAGGTGGATAATCGAGGGGACAACGGGATGGGCGATAGGGTGAATGAGCGAGGAAGAAGTGCTATGTGGACGAGCGAGCAGGAGGAATGGACGAATACGTATTTGTGCAAGTGCGAGGGTGAGAGAGACACCGATTAGGAACCACATTTTTGTAGGGAATTGGTATTAGTATGGCGAGTGAGATGATATAATTAGAAGAGACGTCGGGAGGGCGAGCGGAGGGGAGAGCGAGAGGGTAAGTGGATGGAATCCTGCGCGGGTGAATGAGCGGACGAGTGGGCAGACGAGCACGGAAGAGAAGTCGGGCGAATGAATGAGCGGCCGAAGGAGAGAGTGAGTTGGCAAGACAGTGGAAGAGTTGGTCTAGGAGAGAGAGGGAATGAATGAGAGAGGTGAGTCAGCTGGCCACAATGCTGAAACAGGGAAGGAGGTCATTTACTGATTGATTGGGAATTGAATTGAAGGAATTGATTTATTATTTAGGGATTCTGGGATCTGTTATTAATTGGTAAGAATATGCAAGCATAATATACCCCGAGAGGAGGTGGTGTTCCTTCATACTAAACCGAGAATTGCGGCGCCGACCTACACGTCGACTTACGTCCTGCAGGTATCTCCGCCTGCGGGGCACCGCACCAGGCGGGTCAAGCCATTAGCTCCCGATTGCTGCTCCGACAAAAACAGTAGTGTAATGCTTGCGAGTCCGTGTGTGTGTGTGTAAGGGAATGAGGAAGGAAATATCGCGTGCGGATTGTAGTCTTTCCAGCGCTAGCGGAAGGTTCTTTCCAGGACATCTTCTAAGCTCGCGACTCGTTTTCCGTCAGGTGTGGTAGCTTACTATATGTAAGTGTATGAGTGTGTAAGGGGAGGGGAAGAGAGAAGGATGAGGGAGAAAACATCGTGCGCAGTGCGTGACCCGTTGGTTTAGGAAATGCTAAAGCATTCGCTTTGTGTTCGTCGGAGAAACCAGAGAAAACTGCCGATCAGGGCGGCGATCGCTAGAATTCTCCTCCAGACAGGGGCTAAATTCGACTTTCTCAAAAATCCACCGACACATAGAGAATCGATCCAGACAGAGGCTAAATTCTCAAAAATCCACCGACACCTAGAGAATCGAATACTACCAAGGACGCTGCAGGGGAACGGTAATTCTGCTACTAAAATTCCGCAGTCGGTACAATCAGGTGAATGACTCAGCGAACGAGTATGAGAATGAGTGTGTGTGCACTCAACAGATAAGTACGCGTGTGTGAGTGAATGTGTACGAGCATGTGCGAGTGAATGTGTACGAGCATGTGCGAGTGAATGTGTACGAGCATGTGCGAGTGAATGTGTATGACCATGTGTGAGTGAATGTGTATGAGCATGTGTACGTGCGAACATGTGTGTTAGTGTGCAAGAGAGTGCTAAGTGTTAGTGAGAGGTTATGTTGATGTGAAAGTGTAGTATATACTCGTATTAGTGAGTGTGAATGTGAGTGGGCACGTGCCTGTACTAATACGTATGTGTGGGAGTATGTATACGCTCTAGAGATGGGAGGAACGCGAGCTGTTCGCCTGTGGGGACGGTGGCAGGCACCCCGCGCGCCGTGACAGCGTCGCGACGCGACGCGACGCGACGCGACGCGACGCGACGCGACACCACGACGACGACGACGACGACGACGCCCTCGTCGCGCTCATTACATAGAAAGCGGCGCCCGCGCGCGCAGCCTCAAGCGCCTGCGGCTCCGAAGCTAAACATAGTCCGAGGCGATCCTGTCGGAGCTGGCACGTGGCATCCACCTGTTGCCCAAGCGACGGACAGTACCTCGTGTGAGTGCCAGCCACGCTTCCACCCGGAAACGACGCGTTAACACAAGTCTAATCACCGAGCCCCCGCCGGAATGGTGGTATTGTGAACAGGAAAAACGAGTCTGCAATTACACTGCTCAGGGGACATAATGGACTCCACGCGACTTTTAATAGGCGAGATAATTGCCATTGTGCTGTTAAGAACTTGATCCGAACGACCGCTAAGCATGGGTTTTGAAACTGTTCAATCATTTTGGAATTGTGAATTCATTCCGGAAGAGCTGAGAAATCAGTCCAAATTCTGAACTTGTTTTAGCAAGATATCAATTTACACATTCCCCGTAAATGTTTGAGTTTTAATTGGTTTTCACGAGTACTACTTGTAAGCTGGCAGATTGCTGCAGTGTTCGGTTGGATACCACAACTAACAATAATTTTTACTCTGATTATATAACTAATTAGGTGAAATTTAATGTTGTCCAAGTAAAAAAAAAAATTCTATATACTCCGTCTTAAATATGCCGTTTTATAAATAAATAATACAACGTTTTATTATATTGTCTTCTCGGGACATATGTCATCTTCAAGGCAACTTTTTCTTTCGGAGTTGTTCGCATACGAAGGAGGGAAGGCGTCACTGCTTTCCCGGAGACTTGCTAGTTGCCATTAAGGTAGTCGTCACGGAAGAAGGGAGACAAGGATCGCTTTGCGAATCCCTTGTCGCCAAGCACTCCTCTCCTCCTCGTGAAATGCGTCCCGTGCGCGCTTTCGATTCGAACGGGCGCTCTTCGAAAGGGCGATTCGAAAGGGCGCACGAAGTGGCGAACGGTTGGAGTAGTGGGATTGTTCCATCTCCTGAGAAGCAGTGGGGCTACAACAGCACATAGTTTCTCGCATTATTTTTGAATGCGCAATTTTCGAACATTTAGGGAGTTCAACGAAAATGAGACCTGCCCCATTGTAAATAGTAAGAAAAAAATTAGAGTGGTTTTCGAGAAAGTATTTTTTTTATAAATTGCATTAATTGTATACCCAAATTAAGTAAAAATTATTCGTTTTTTCAACAACCTCTAAAGACATGATTTTTTGGAACAAACTAAGGCAAAAATCTCTATCTTCAATTTAGTAGTTTTAAAATGCTAACTTTTTGCAATTTTTGAAAATGGGACTAGCACCATATTTTTTTACCGTCCTTTCACACATACGAGAATAAAATTTAAAGAAAAAAATTGCAGCAGTTTTATAGAAAACAATGTTTAAAAATGCCCATATTTTGCTCACAATTTCACGAAAACTTCTCATATTATAGAAAAATTGTGAATGATCTTATTTTAAGAAGTCTTTAAGGAACAGATTTAATGAAGTAAAAAATCTCTACATTCGGTATTGTAGTTGTCGAAAAACGCTTCCGAAGTATTACTTTTTTGACATTTTCGAAATATCTGGGATTTTGACTAACATGAGACCTGGACCATTGTCTTAATCGTCTTTTCGCTATTTGAGGGTGAAATTTAATAAAATAACCTGATGCCAGTTTTGAGAAAATTTTGAAAATGTTTTTCTACCGAAATTTGCCGTTTTCCAGCGCAGGATTATATAACGTTCTCTTTTTACGAAGTAAGTGCGAGAAAGTAAAAAGTAACATTTGTATAAACGTTGAAATTATCACAAGCGAGATTCCGGGGAGTCAAAGTCATTCAAATGTCACTCAAATTCATTCCACACACAACTGTACAGTTTTCCCACCATTCGGCCAAAACTACTTAGCAAACCAACGGCTTTCCTTTAGAAGAAATTAAATTGGGGAATTTTGTTTGAGGCACTCGATATCCCAGATTCATCCGTACTGAAAATGCAATGGAATTTTTCTCTTATCACACCCGATCTCAAGTTTTCCAAAAACGGCTGAGTTTGAAATCTGTTAACATCGTTTATTCTGTCTACATTGCACTTTTCTGAAACTCGAGTACAATATTATGATTGTTGCAGATATCTTTCACCAAGTACCTCCTTTACGTTGAAGTAGAACAATTGAATGGATAATTATCTTATTAGCCTCTATACATTCGTATGTTAACTGTGTAAGTAGCATTCTTGTGATTCCGTAAAACCCGTAAACGAGTTCACGGACATGATCTGCTAACTCCTTTTGCTGTTTGTCTGAGACTAATTTTTTTAAACACCCCAGTGAAGTTGAATAGTTATAATGAAATGCTTTTTATTTTTAACTGTATTTATTAAATTAAGGTCATTATTCTTTTTTACACTTACATTTTACAGCACTTTTCTTAAAGTAGATTCTGTGGTATAATTTAAACAGTTTACTTTCTTCCTTTTCTGTCATTTCCCTTGCTTTTTTCAGCAGACCCTCAGTAAAAAATTGTAACCTATTACATTTTCGGATATAATCTAAAGCCAATATGTAAAATTTTAATATATCAGTATTACACCGATATTAACAATTTTAAAGCTTAATAATATTCTGACTTTTAACGATTAAAACATCGAAAGGCTGTGTTTTAATAGTAAGTTTTTAAAGGGCTCGGAAGACCACTCTTTGCAATGTTGCAGTTATGGATGTTCTCTTTAGCGTTGTTGCAGTTCAAAGAAAAATTCACAGATGACAGCACACATCATACATGAAATACACGTTTCAATGAAAGCAGAGGTTAGAATCTACTCTTTCAAACCACGTAGGTCATTTTGACCTGAAGTTCTTATTTGAATCTCAGAGCTTAAATAACATAATGAGAAAATTACATCAAGCAAGCCAAAAACTAGCTCTTACCTTCTTCACTTTGTAGACGTACGACATCTGTCAGTAAATTCTGCTTGATGTTTACAACAGCACAGAGATCAAAATTACAAATGAGTCGAGTGAAGCAGTTGAGCCAACTGAAGAAACATTGAATTACCGGCACGCACTTTCAGGGACTGTTTATTCTTAGAAGCCCTTCCATATATTGATTAGGGCTCTGTGATTCATACCTAACCATTAAATACATAAAGAATTCTAACTCAGTACCGTTTGAAAAGATATTCAAATAAAGGAATGTATTCGTCTTTTTCTCTTCCCTTGTCGTCTTACGCTCATAAATTCCATTTAGGACAAATAGTATAAATACCAAGGCACATCAAATCAAAATTTCGTAAAGACAAACTCAAACCTCTCTGAACTAAGGCATTCATGTAGATTCTTTCCTTATTTCTATTCGTATTGCTCATCAGACCATATGTTTTCAGTTTATTCACAGAAAATGTTTAATTCAAATTTAATGGTATTAAAACAAATTTATAAAATATTTGCAGGAGCAAATTAAACTCAATTTGACAAGGAATGATCAACAAGGCATCAACTGATGTCACTTCAGTGCCTCTGACCGGGAGGTTCTAGGGTTCGAGTCCCAACAAGGGCAGGATTCAATACTAGCTAGAGAGCTAGGTCAAATTCAACCTCTGTGTGGAGGAGAATTTAGCGGCCGGCTATTTTGATCGGTAGTTTTCCGTGGTTTCTCCAATTAATACCAGGTAGATGCCGCAGGAGTACCCTAACAAACGGTCCACACACCGAGTATTGAATTGAATTGAATTAATGCCTTATTTTACGTGGCGGGACTCAGGCCATTACGCCTGCTCTTCCGTCTGACCACGCAAATTTCGATACGCTCCTTTCACCAACTAGCAGAGAAAGGAGGTATTTCTTGGGCGAGAAACAGGCGATTTGAATTTAGCTCAGAGGCGTCATTTAGGCTTGAGGATCTTTTACATGCAAGTCAATCTACTAACATGGGACAGCCGGCTTTACTTCCCCTCCGAAGGAAGGCGTACGAAGGTTTTTTTCGCCCTAAAAATCCACGGCTTCGATCGGGTTTGAACCCGCCAACCATAACCTCTAGTGCTGAGTGTGTGCTGATGGGTGCGAATCGCGCGTCTTGAAACCGTCGCCGCCGCCTTCTCGCGGCTTCATGCTCGTGCGAATGGGCGGCGGGCGGCGGGCGGCGGGCGGCGCGGGCGTGCTCGCACGCGCGGCGCCCGGTCACGCGTGCGCCCGCGAGCGCTCCCGGCCGCACGCACGCGGCGCCCGAGCGGAAAATGGATGCGTGGCGACGAGCACGGACGTGACCTGTTCTGTGGTCGAGTCCGCGTCCGCGCGACACGCTTCGTCGCGTGCGGAAATTAATGCGTGCGTCGGCGTGCTCTTCGTGTTGCACTTGATTAAGTGCTTCGGCTGCTGGTTAATGGCTTCGCGCGAGGAGGAATGCTGATTTCGTTTTAGAGAAAAACCTTTATTACTTCGTTAAGTTTTTAATGATCGGGAAGTTCATTCAGGAGGAATGAAGGGATTTCATTTCTGATTTGTTGTTTTATGCAGATGGATTCCATTATCTTCACAACAATTAAGAAAAATTACATTACTGTTTTATTAGTGAAAATCGACAATTATATGTAGTGAATGATCTCAAAAAATCTTATATTTTATAATAATTAAAAATTAAAGTGAACGTAAAAGGAAGAAGCAATACAAAATCAAAAAAGAAGTTAATGTTCAAGACTGGCTTGTTAACCCATGAAAGAGATTATTTTGTCAGTCTCAAAAAATCTTTCCAGCTTCTGGTGAAATCACTTCTCTGACTAGCTGTCTAGTAGCTAGTAGTTGAATGATGATGATTTGAGTATATTTCGACCGTACTCGTAAAATCAGCTGTAATTCTCAATAAGGAATTTCTGCATACCGCTCAATTGTTCCGATTAGGTTAAGAGAACCCCACATTTACCAACTTTTCGTCACCGCCAGTGATTTGAGTTCATGCAGAATGTTTATTTCTTGTCACGAAGTGACAGTCACCGGCGATAGTCATAGATGGTCGTACGACTACTTCCTGCCTAGAATTAGTACGTGACTGACGCGTCTGATGAAATAGCCGGATAACCGTATGACCATCTATGACTATGACCGGTGATTGCCACTTCGTGACATTCTCTTAAAGGTTCTTTTGGATTTATATTTACATTAATGTTTTCACAATACTGTCTCAACATTTTGAAGTCTGGAGTTTGAAGTCTTCGTCGGCTATTGAGTACAATCATTACAGAAAACAATTGACGAACACATGGTCCTTTCTGCACGCAACAGGCCCAGAATACAGACATACACCAACTTCCAATTTTCTTAACTCCGCACGGGTACCTCTGTCGTAATCAGTAAAACCAATAACATTTATGTAAAGTATTGGTTATGAGACATAACATCTTCCGATTTTCCATGCTACGATCATATTGTTGTTTGTGCATACATTGGACATAGACAAAGAATGTACGACTGACCAAGGTTTCTAGAATTCACGTTTACCTTTTATACTCAGTAGAAATGCAGAAATAACCTGATTTAACATGCCAGTTACTATTAAAATATTATAATAGATTGCCCCGTTAATACTTGTTGTGTAATAAGATTTATCAACTCAACGTTCCTTGTACCTGTAATCTACATCGCGCAATGGGTTGATTCAAGGCTGACCTCAACTGTCAATGTAAATCTGATAACTAACTTTTGCCATCTTGTCCTTCGACGTCTAACAGCTAAGCAACAGAGAAACGTTAATCACATCAGGGATGCGATTTCCAAGATTTTATTGCGGAATCGAAGTACGAATTAGAGGCCGGGGCCAGTGATGTAATTTAAGAACATTGTAATAGTTTCCTGATATTATCAAAACTTATCCCAAATAACTTGTTTACTTCAATAGAGGGAGATGGTGAAGTCGTACTCACTTCATCAAAAAAAGTTAACTGCAATCTTTAGAAAAATTGAATGAATAAGACGTATTCTGGTAAAAGATATTAAAAATGATATTGTCTGAAAATTTAATGCAGTCGAAGGTCGGATTTTCGAACTTGGAAGGAATCTCTGTAAAGAATTACCAGCGGCGGTATTCGACCTAGTTATGTAGGTGGTGTTGCAAATCCTGGTACCGTCGGTACTCGAACCCTAGGACTCCACGATCAGAGGCATTGCGATGACATTAGTTGATGCAATGAGTCATCCAAATCGGCGAACGCCATAATGGTACCCGACACAGCCTTCTGCTTTGATAGTTCAATTGTACTGTCCGTAGTAGAATTTTGATCTTAAACACCTAAGGTATCAGTATCGACCCTGAAATGTGGTAACTAACAGTACATATATATATATATATATATATATATATATATATATATATATATATATATATATAGAGAGAGAGAGAGAGAGAGAGAGAGAGAAAGGTACTTGTTACAATTAATACAAACAACGGTAAAAATCAGAAAAAAAAGCGACGAAAGTGGCGTTTCAAACACTGCTCATTTGGTCTCAAACGCTAATTGACAAGTAGCAAATATGAGAGCAATCGATATAAAAGAGCAATCTGTATAAAAGAGCAATTACAGTAAACAAAAGAAGTCTACCAGCCAGTGCAGAATAAATCGAGATGAAAAGTGATTGTTTATTGTTATAGTGACGATCAGTAATACACCATCCTCGATATTCTCTTCAAGACTGACCATACGTCAATCAATCTTATGTACGACCAGGCATCTCTCCAGATTTTACCCTCTTAGATTTAGTTTCAGATAGCGATCGCGCACTAGTAGAGAAATGAATCGTAAAATGAACTCTAATGATATCTTACATACCTTACATACCATACTTACAGAAGACTCGGGTTGAATAATTCCGTATTAATTCGAGCAAATAAGATTGGTTTTTGGATGGCATTACTTGTAATACTAGACCCAGGGTTAATTTTACACAAAGATTACTTAACTTCTTTTGCATACAAAGCATCGCTAGGGAAGGAATTAAGCCACAAATGAATAGGCTGAAAAAGGAGTAGAAGAAAAATTGAAGTGTAGAAGGGCGTGAAAGAACATTCTTGTCATAGCTACAATAGTTAGAAATATTATTTATAATTGATAATGATGTAAACATATGACCAACGTAGCAAGATGTATTACAACGACATTTCGAGCTAATCGAGTGATTAGTGAATAGACGAATGTAAAATCCCATGTTATGATTACAAGATTATTAAAAGAATTCATAATATTGTTAAGCGTTTGAGGAAAGAATGTTTCATGTTTACCATGTAAAAGATCTAGATACGATTGTAAACACTCTAAGACACTTGAGATAACCGCTGCACGTAACATGAATTCACAGGGCGTGACAGATATATGCCAGGAACCTGGCAAACTAACTAGCGTCTACGTCATTGCACAACGATTACCCAGAACATTCGAGTAATGGGATACCGAGTCTTACATTTATTATTTAAATATTTTTCAAGTATTTTCATTGATTATGTGAGAGAATATATGAATTAAAAGCTTAATTTAATTACTATATTTTCGTATATATTGAATTTCTTATTGTGTAAGTATCGTATACTAAAAGGCTTAGAAGAAAGCAAATGTTTTTTGCAAAAACATAAAAATTGACAACACGATCACCTCGAGCAGCCGAGGTAGCTCATCCTCTAAGAACATTCGATGACTACATTTAATCCTGATAAATTCCGTGGTGGTAGAAGATATCCTGTAGTAATCCATAATGTGAGAAGGAAATTATCGTCCACAATAAAGTATAATAATTTTATTAATTATTACATTCCCAGAGTTAACTTTCGGGAAATCACTTTTCCCATCTTCAGTTGGTCTTCCCAAGCAAAGTGAATCACTTATAATGTTCACAACATGGTAGAAAAAAATACGAAAATTGAAAAACATGCTAGGTAAGGCTAGATAGCAGTCGTCTTTTGAAATGGAGAGAAGACAAAAAAATATCTTTTCTCTTCATTTTCTTCCATCCATTTTTTTATCTTCTCTCTATTTAAAAGAATGCTGCCACCTAGCCGTACCCAGCATGTTTTTCATTTTTTGTATTTTTTCCGACCATGTTGTGAACATTTGTAAGTGATGCACGTTGCTTGGGCTGTACCCACTAACAATGGGAAAAGTGGTTTCCTGAAAGTTCACTCTGTGAATGTAATAATTAATAACTCCTGCTACATCATCTCTAATCAGGAGGTGCTAGGGGTCGATTAACAAAGATTGTGGATTTTCGACACTAGCTAGATAGCTACATCGAATTCAGTCACTGTGTAGATGAAAATTCTACCGCCCTGCTCCTCACATTGATAGTTTCACGAAGTTTGTCTCGATTCAAAAGATGGCTGCCAAGCGAATGTCGGAGACGTACATTAACAAACGGGCCACAGACTGCACACGATTTTTCCTTTCTCGTCTTTACCTTCACCTCTTCTCTTACACACACTTACATGCACTCACATACCAATCAGTATCTTAGAGCTTGTCGCGGCAGGGGTTGATACAGTGTGGGGAAGATATCAGAGGATCTTTTGGGCAGACACCAAGAGAAGAGAAATTTTGCGAGTCGAACTGAAGATCGGCGGCGGATCTCACGTTCCAGAGGGGGAGGAACACAGCCACCTCCCGTCTACAACATGCACCACACTCACTGGACTAATGAAGTACGTAGTTGACGCGCACGGAAATACTAAATACTACTCGCTAAAGGTCGCCTGGGGAGATTATGGCTAAGGCTTAAAGAAGCCCAAGTGAGAGAACGGAAGCATCTGCCAACTAAGATAAATAAGGTTGTCAAGGCTCTGCTTAGAAAAAGTCTATTCACATTTGAGTCATTTGAGAGAGATTAAGAAAGAAATATTTAAATTTAGATTTAGATTTTTTTTTTGCTCGCGAATCGGCCAACTAGGACCACGCGTTCATACATCCTGCATTTACCGTGCAGCAGGTTACCGTACCGCGGTAGCAGGTGCATGTATCTCCACTTGGGGGGGATCAGGATTTATTTTAGTTGAAAGATGAGTAAAAGTTTAAAATAAATAAATAAAAATAAATATTAAAAAAGATGAGAGAGAGAAATAAAGAAAGAAAGAGAGAGAGAAAGTGAGATAGAAAGAAAGAGAAAGAGAGATGAAGAAAGAGGAAAATAGAGAAAGACAAAATGCGAGCAAGAGAGACAGAATAAGAAAAAAGAGAGACAGAAAGAGAGGGTGGAAGAGAGAAAAGAGAGACAGAGAAAGAGAGAGCAATATCAATTTTTATTTTCCAAACAAAACTCCTCCCGATATACTATACAATAACATTTAGGAGAAACTAGAAAAGAAAAAGACACCGAGTGTAAATCTGAAGAGATCACCAACGTCTTATTTTTCTGGGCGTGTGCAACCATGTATATCTATCACTCTGCAAGTACCCGCATCAAATTTCCTCTCATTCACAAAATCAGCACTTCCAGCTCTCCACTCCACGTTTCAATAAGGCTTGACAGGCCTTTTTTCGGTGAGAAGTATCACAGTGACTGAACTCAGTCTTCCAGAAGTACGTCGTAAACAAGGCGAGAAATTTTCCATTCTTAAGACAGTGCGCGGGAGTATTGACTCGCACGCCCCTCGTGGCCTGTCGCGAATGCCAAGGTCAGGTGCGTGGCGGCGCCGGCGCGGGCGTGGGCGTGGGCGGAGGGCGTCGACCCGGCGATAAGGCAGTGCGTAGTCCCTGGCGCTGCCTCACAGTGCAGTGGTCTGAGAAGGATTCGCAACAGGACATGTATTTTAAAATGTCTGCTACTGTATTCTCTCTAAAAATGGGTATTTATACTTCAATAAAATTGAATTGTAAGGCTAATGCTAATTTAAGTCTCTTTTAACGGTAATAGCAAACGGGCGTCTATGAAAAATGATAACGTGTATCATTTCGGGAAGAACAATTTAAAAAAAAGCAGAAGTGAAATAATGAGGTAGACCTGAGCATCTGATCTCATTGGAAATAATGTGTTTGTTATTTTTAACTTTCTAACTAATTTACTAAATGTTCAATAAATATTTTATTTACAGCAGATAACAAGTTATTTAATTAGAGTAAGTAACTGTTCTGGGAGGTTCAGGTTACAAATGATTCACTTAATTCAACGACAATATAAAATATACTCAAGGAAGTTGAAACACACTTTAAATGCTAGACAAATTTAATAAACTTTAAATATTAAGAAAAATAAAAAGAAATAATTAATATTAGTCGGACTCATGCGAAGATTCTGCACTGTTTCCTCGATTCAAAGGTCAAAATATCTTCATACCGAAACCCAATTTTCATAGTTCCTGACAACCCGTATTCTTTACATGGTAGAAACTTTCCAGAAATGTAGCAGGAAGTTCGAAAATATAACCTTTAAAAATTATGGCATACGAAACATAAACAATAAAGAAGAATTAATCAAAATTGAAATTATCATACAAAAAAATGCAAACACAAAAGTATTTTCAGAGCTGTGTGCAAAGAGCTTTATTCAATCAACACGTTCAACATATGTCGCCTTTTGAATGGTAAATATTATAAAATGATATTATTTATTATTATTATTATTATTATTATTATTATTATTATTATTATTATTATTATTATACGGTTAATAAAATATATACTTCTTTTTACTAGTTTCTGGATATTAAAAAATGCCAACACTGATCTTGCTAAATATTCGTTAATTGTAAAAAAAAGTCGTTTACGCTCATCCGCGAGTTTCGGCCCAGTGTGCGGCTTGGCGGCGCGTGGAGCGCGTGCACTCGCAGCAAAGGCCACGCAACTGCTGTCGCCGCTCCCGAGCCCTAACTCCACGCAGCGCTGAAGCGACGGGTGGCGGGAACAATTGCTGACTGATAGTTCGAATTTCCTTCCAAAGCTAGATGGCCGTTTAGAGGGAATCCTTTTTTTATCACTTTTCGATAAAATAATTAAATGAATCACATCTTTGCGAATTACACAGTATAGCTAGAAACTTAATTTATTCCTGTACGACACAAATACTAAGAAACCGTAAAAGTCAGAAAAAAGGAAAGAACAACTGATTTAAAGAAGATAATGCAATTGTAAAATTTGATAGTAATTTTTCATTTTTATCTACTCATACAGCAGTGGTTTTTCAGCATTCCAAGTTTTTGATACCGACACCACTGTTAGTAGAAATAAATGTCTTGGTAATTAGGGCATGAGGAGAATTGCATGATGTTTACGACAGAGGTCAATATAAGCTCGAGATACCGGCAGTCCCGTGGCCCTCAGAGGTGAATCAGATGAGTCCACGAGACCGCCGGCGGGCTCATGGCACGCAAACAAAAAGAGTCAGCGATTAATAAAGCAACGTGGGGTTTCATAATTCGAATTACCTTCCGCGCTGGATGGCCGTGGTTTAGAGGGACTCCTTTTTTTCAGAAGATTCGTCTGCATCTGCGGTAGATATCCTCAGTGGCGAAATGGTCGTAGAAGAAGTGTCCTTCCAGAAATTGGATTCTTTCTAGACCAAGGCCGTTTACCCCGGAAGGTAATTCGAATTATGAAACCCCACATTGCATTATTAATTGCTGATTGTTTTCAAAGGGGTCAACGCACGTTCCACTCATGTCACAATACTGCCAGATCCCTTTCGCCTGTACAGGCAAACAGAGGCACCTGGGGACATAATCCTGGGATTATAGCCCTAAAATTGTCGCCAACCCCCTAAAACTGTCACGAGCGAAATTCTTGGGACCAAATTTTATTCTGGTTACATGCTCGTAGTTGCTTTTATCCTAAAGACAAGGTCTGTTTGATATTTCATAGGACCCTAAGCTTAATGAAACATTGGAGCTCTTAATAATATTAAAACATTAAATACAAGCAATGAAAGTTACATGAAAATAAACTATAGCCTTCGCAACTTAAAAATGTAAAACTAAAATATTGTTTTACATATTATGGCAATTTTATTTGTGTCCCATGAGTCCGCGGGTGGTCTCGTGGTCTCATCTGATTCACTTTTGAGGGTCACGAGGCTGCCGGCATCTCGAGCTTATATTGACCTCTGTCGTAAACATCATGCAATTCTCCCCATGCCCTAAGTACCAAGCCTTATTTCTATTAATAGAGGTGACGGTATCGACAACTTGCAATCATAATATATTGGAAAACCACTGCTATATGAGTAGAGAAAAATGAATTATTACAATCAAATTTTACAATTGCATTATTTTTTTGTACAAAAATAAATTAATTTTCTAGATATACTGTGTAATTGGCAAAAGCGAGATTCATTCAATTATTATATTTCAAATTGATAGTTCGCCTTTTATTTCCAAGTCACAAGGGCAATCTAAGTTCGCTACGAGATTTGGACGCAAATCGCGCAGTATGGGAATGCACTATACACCTCCAAGGACACATGGGCAACACACTGCTCTCCCTATTATTTTTTCGCGTATAATTATCGAAATTAAATTTGATGTATTAATCCTTTTCAAAAAATTTGTGATCTTTCGCAATTCTTTTCTAAACATTGTATATTGTATATACAATAACAATGCGATAAAAATTAATGTTAGCATTTCAAGGATATCAGACATTCATTACTCCTTGTGATGAACAATTTGCTAACCAGGCCAAATCAAGTGACGCTCTAACGTAGGTTGATTGTGCAAGTCAGCCACCGCAAAATGTATTCTGATTCTTGAGCAGTGAAAAGTAATGGGAAATAACTACATTATTCATTAGGCATTGAAGCATTATTTTAATCACGTAATTGAATTGACAAGTGGCATAAAACAGTACACCACACCATTTGAGGTTGACGTGGCATAGAAGAATAATACAAAGACCTTGTCAGAACTTTCTTCGTTCACGTTAATTTCCTTTCAAACCAAAAGCAAAGGCGTGGCCACGATAAACTAGGCAACTGCTGACGACTCCAAAATCAGAGAAGGACTCCGGCACCAACAACTAACTTTACAAAGAATTGGAACCCATAGATCAATACAGTACCCTACTGGCCTCCAACTTATAATCTATTTCAAATACCAGCCCTATCAAATTTTAAACCTGCCAAAAACCTCGCTTATTAAACAAAATACAAAGAAAAATATCCATTTATCTGACCACTGAAAAAATATCCATATTTCTGGAAAAAAATTGCTGGTTTAGACTCAGACTGAGAGTCCTAAATGGGAGTTACACCCCCTTCGTAATATTAGTAAGCAAGTTTACAAATACATATGAATAATAACATGAACGGAATTATGTATTTTTCTTCAACTACAATAAAGAAAGGACCCTGGTCATGGGTATAAAAACATCGAGAAAACAGCGTATGGAAAATAATGTCAATTTCTACTTACAAAATTGAAAATGATTTACTATATTTCTTGATAATTTAAGTGGCGTCACAATGCGTGCTCTTTGCTTCTGTATGTTTCTATTAGACCCAATTGTACTCTGTAACTCTGAAACTGTACAGATAATTTTTTTTATAGAATAATGCCATAACCCAAAATATTTTGAAAATGAATAGTGAATGAAAGTACACAATGATGGGAATATTCTCGTAGATCCTGTCAAAAGATTTCAAAAGTAAATGCGTATAAAACGTTCTAGAAATTCCTGGAAATCTCGTAGAAACTGTTCTATTGTTCTAGGATACTGTGGAAAAGTTATTAAAATTCCAAAATGAGGCCGGACTCCGGTAAATGAGCTGGAAACGTGGCTCAGGCCATCAACTGACGGCGCTGGTGTGACGGCGCTGGTGTAACGCAAAAGGCGGCGATGGTGTAACGGTTAGCGTTTCGGACTGTTGTACCCAAGTTGGCGGGTTCAAACCCTATCGAAGCCGTGGATTTTTCAGGGCGAAAAAATCCTTCGTACGCCTTCCTTCGGAGGGGAAGTAAAGCCGGCTGTCCCATGTTAGTAGATTTACTTGCATGTAAAAGATCCTCAAGCCTAAATGACGCCTCTGAGCTAAATTCAAGTCGCCTGTTTCTCGCCCAAGAAATACCTCCTTTCTCTGCTAGTTGGTGAAAGGAGCATAGCGAAATTTACGTGGTCAGACGGAAGAGCAGGCCTAATGGCCTGAGTCTCGCCACGTAAAATAAGGCATTAATTCAATTCAATTCAATTCAACTGATGTCACTGCAGGGCCTCTGACCGGGAGGTCCTAGGTTCGAGTACCGACGATGGCAGGATTTTCAACACTAGCTTTATAGCCAGGTCGAATTCAGCCGTTGTCCGGAGCAGAATTCTAGAGGTCGGCTGCTCTGATCGGTAGCTTTCCGTGTTTTCTCCCATCTAGATCAGGGCGAATGCCGGAGCAGTACCCTCACAAACGGGCCACGGACCGCGCGCAATCCCTTTTGTTCTATTCTCTCCACTTACACACACTACATAACCAAACTCGTCGGGAGGTAAGAGCGTATCGCGTCTGGGGCGGTGCGTCGCTGGGGGAGATACCTGGAAAGGAACTCCCCGAGAAGCCGTCATTTAGGTCGGCGCGGGATATCCTCATCTAGCGGGGGGGGATTACCGCCTCCTCCTGGAATTAACTACACTAACGGGCTAATCACACTAAGGACCTCATCAGTCGAAATGCTCGGTAACATCAATCAATCAATCGATCAAGTATTAAGAGCCTTTAGTTCACATTGACGGAGCGCCATTGAAATAGTTTCAGACCTGCGACTCATTGGAAAATGCCTCGTTCATCTGCATATGTCGCCTGACTGACATTGAACTTGACGGTCAAGCAGCTTTCCTAGCGAATGCGACTAGTCTAGTTCCGACCGGTTCACTTCTTATGCAAGCGGTCGCTTGGTCTGCTGGATGTAGTCGGCGACAGAGAAGGGGGATCTCAGAAGATAAACAAGCACTTCTTTAAGTGGTTGAAAAATTAGAATGCTATGACGATTCAAAGGGTCTGAACAGAATGCATCGCCGATGAACGTGAAAAGTGATTTATCTAAAAAAATATAATTTTGCAGATGAACGGTTTTATCAAGTGTGAACCTCTTTATTTTATGCCCAAATAATTTTTTTCGATATTAATATAAAACAAATTCAAAATTTTTTCAATATTAATTCCAACTGCAATTATTATATCATGAATTTGGAATTCACTAAACACTGTTGAAGATCCTATATTACCCCATTCAATAAAAGGATTAGATAAGGAATGATAAGATATTAAGACTTAAAATTTGTGTGATACTTATTTAATATAATCCATAATTGATTTGATACTATCAGCTTATCTGGATCGTTTTTTGCTGTGAAACGATTATTCAAATTCAGACTTCTTTGCTTACATTTTCATTAATCCTGTCAATAAATAATTGTCAAACATCATGCGCCTCTTGTGCCTTACTCTCTCCTGCAGTACACGTGTTTTGCGACAATGGGGTCCTGTAAATCATATACAAATGAAATCGCCATCTTTCCGTAATATATTGCATGTATAGAAGATAATAACAACAATAATATTAATAATAATACATAAAACAAAATTACATCTGCCGAAACTAGGCTACAGAACAACGCAAATAATGTATTTTTCAATTATTCGTGAATAGAATTCTTCCAAAACTCAGATGAAATTTGCAGTAAATGTTAATCACAAGTTTAATGTGAAGGAAATATTTCTCAGTCATACGAACGTTTGTGAGGAGGACGATGAGAACATTTTACACCCTTCGTAACCATTGACTTGACGTAAACATTGAATTCGTTCTATCTTCTCTTACCAAGACTGGGAGCCAAAGACCCGATCTGAAACACGCAGAACTGCTCAGTCAGCTACCTTCATCTAGATCTAGAGGCCTCTCTCTTTATCTCCTAGATATATTCCGGATAGCCCATTGGTACAAGAAAACATCTCGAATAATGCACATCATACAATGAAATGTCTTGTAAATGTCAATATTTTCACGCGCGCCTTACTTAGTTGCGTTTGTATGCCACATTCATCCTGCCTCTCTTCCTTGATTGCTTGAACAATAATCATATTTAAAATTTTAAGCGGAATCTTCTATTTTTGTTTTGTATTGGTTTGAATTTTTAGGTGAATAATATGTTCTGAAACATATTTTCGATTGCTCAAAGATGTTGCAGTAAAAAGTAGAATATATCCTTCAGGTTTCATTTTATTAAACTACCGATTTGTTATTTCGACAAGTTTCGACAAGTCTTTGGTGACCTGATTCGTGTCGGTGAAAAATTAAAGAGCAAAAACCAGGTATATGATATGGTAAGTGACCATATCATATTCTGAACGGTCAAAATAAATAGTATGACAATTCTTTTCTTTTATGAAAAGTTACGTAGCCTATTTCAGCGTCTTCGGTTAAACCCGAGACGCTCAAAACCGGTTCAGCCGGGTAAAACCGTCACGTCTACAGAACGTTTACGGGCCCCTACACGAAAAATATCTGCATCCAGACCCAGTGGGTTGAATTGAATTGAATTGAATTTGCCTTGTTTTACGTGGCGAGACTCGGGCCATCAGGCCCGCTCTTCCGTCTGACCACGCAAATTTCGCTACGCTCCTTTTATCAACTAGCAGAGAAAGGAGGTATTTCTTGGGCGAGAAACAGGCGATTTGAATTTAGCTCAGAGGCGTCATTTAGGCTTGAAGATCTTTTACATGCAAGTAAATCTACGAACATGGGACAGCCGGCTTTACTTCCCCTCCGAAGGAAGGCGTACGAAGGATTTTGTCGCCCTAAAAATCCACGGCTTCGATCGGGTTTGAACCCGCGAGCTTGGGTATAACAGTCCGGTACACCACTAACCGTCACACCATCGCCGCCGACAAGTGGGTTCGGTCTCCCACTCATCAGAAGCCCTGGCGGTCACAGTGTCCACGCGCGCGAGCGTCGGCCGCGCCGGCGACAAGGTCAGCGCGGACTCTCAGCCGCGCGCCGCGTCTCCAAATGACCAAACGCTGGCTTGTTGAGTATGCAAACGAGCCCGCGGCGCGGGACAGGCAGCGCCGCGCCGACGTCGTCGCCCTCCGCGAGGTGACCTCGCAACAGCGCACGACCTGCCTCAAGAGCGCGCGGCATGGGAATGGCGAAAAGCATCCATGGGATTCTAACATTGATGTTTTCGGGCAGAAACATTGATGTTTTGGTTTCGATCCTTTCTTCAGATCAATATATTTGTCCAGAAACATCGATATTTTCAACAACATCAACAAAATACTCGTGATGGTAAAAATTAAATTTTCAGTGTCTAACTTTTTTGTGGCCGTTGATAATTGTCATTGTCATCCCCTGGCATCATGAAATCGGTTGCTATTCGCTACTTTCCTCCAGTCCTCTTGTTTTATTAATTTGTACGTGGTAATATCATTGAACTGCTTTTTGAACCTTAACTACATAGAACATAAATTAGTAAATTTAAATGACAGGCAAATTGGCATAAGGTAGAATATACTTCACACTGTCACACCGTCACACGAGAACGAGGACATTTTACATCGATGATATATGAGCGAAAGTGAATGGGTGGACAATTAGGAAAATAATGTCCTTCATTTTTGATTTTCTTCTTTATAATCGACAAACATCAACGTTTTTGTCAATGTTTTCATCGACATCGAAAACCTTTTGCTGACCTATCGAAGTATTGATTCATCGATGATTTGCTGAAATTTGCCATCATGGACTTGATTTAAGTGAAAACCAAGCAAAGCAAAAAATAATATCAATACACACACACAAAGACCGACCAGGGTCATCTCAAAAGGTCAGGCTCCAGTTCGCCAAACTGGCGGGGAAGTCCTACGCCCACAGCGCATGTGTTGACTGCCTTCCCAAAGGCAAAACACTAGGAAATACGTATGAAATACTAGGAGGGCATTGGGATTATCTCGGATGAGAGATTGATCATAAAGGTAGTACAAAGAGCGTTTCTTATTTCGAACATAAAAACTGACAGTGGTACCATCCTTCAATATCAATTTTGGAGAAATTCAGCTGAATGATTTTGGCACTGGCTTGGACCACAAATGGACAAACACCGGACAGGCAGTCCCACAGACAGATGTTTTGCCGGCAATCGATTTTTCGTTATCAAGGACCCCCAAAATATGGATTCTGACTTGACAGCATGTTAGAGGAAGTATTTATTAGGAAGTTATGTAGAAACAAGATTTATCTACTTTTTCGTTACAAGAGTTTTTCTGGTGGAAATTCTCCGTTTTCCAGCACACTATTTCAATACTTTCTCTTCTTGGGTGCTAGTAAGGGCGAGAAAGTGAAAGTTGTCAAAGAATAAAATTGTAATTGATCTTATTTTGAATTATAATTTGATTCTCTGAGTTTTATCCTAATTTGTTTATTGCAAGGATATTGGTTTTGCTGCGAAAAAATTCACATTATCTAAAACCGTACTAATACTACTTGAAACAAAATTTTTAATCGCATCTTTATGTTTGCCCGGTAAAAACATTGGCATTAAGAAGCAGGAAGATGAGGTGAGGGGTTGTAAATAAAATTACTTCCCATTTTCTCTATAAAGTATTCAATCCTTTTCCTGTTCAATAGATGATTGTGATAAATAAATTCACGGCAATGTGTGTCATTTTTTTATCACAATCCAGTGTACGTAATAATCCACGAAATATCTGAAAATGGTCACAAAATAACTAGAAAATACATTCAATATGTTTTTCTTTTCTTCCAATTTGACTATTTTTAGTTTAAGGTAGTACCAATTAAAGACAAAAAATTCAATTGCTCAAACACGTATAATGTACACAATAGGGCTTTTTCACCACCTAGTCTTGTTGCTTTCGATAAGAAAAGAAAGTCCCTTTCTTTCCTCGAAGGCGTCGAGAAAGTGCGCTATCATCTTCGGCGCTCTAGTCACGGTGGCAGCCAGAGGCTGTCCATCAGTCTCGTGAGCGCCATTAAAATCTGCAGTTGCTGGCGGGATTTTTGCAAATCTCCAGCTTTCACATATCTAACACATCTTAGACATCTATAGAGCCAGAGGAAAGGCAATTTCAAATAATCGTTCTTGACAAGAGCGGATCCAGAAAGTATTTTTTTGAGGGGGGGTGGAATTCAGTTTACACCCCTATCAATATTTTTGAAATATTTTTGCAGTTGTTTGCTTGAAACTGAAAATAATTGTGTATGTTCGTAATGAGGATACTGTTTTGATTATGATGATATCTCTGTTTGGAAATTATTTTGAATAAAGTGAGAAAAAGTACAAAAAAGATGTGGACTGTGGGAGGGGTGTGGTCCACGTGCTCCCCGAATCCGCAACTGTTCCCTCGACAGGTTATTTCTAATAAAAGAGGCAAATTTACTGTGGTCTCCTATATTAAAATAGCGGGGGGGGTGTTGCTTTAATATATTTTTAGATTTCTTTTTTAGTAAAATCAATGAAGGTCTACGCACAACCTATTCCTTCTCATTGACTAACAATTTGATTATTTAAGATTTTTAATTAAAAGAAAGGATATTAAAGGCATTTGAGGTAAGACAGCTTAATGTTGTGAGATGACCCCTTCATGTTTACATCTTTCTTATTTCGTATTTATATTTACGAGATGCATGAACAGCACGTTAATTCTGCTGTTGATCTATTATATTTTTGACTTATTTTAATAAAAAATTGTAGTTATTTCATTAAATTAATTAGTAATGCTTTTATTAATTATTCAGTAAGGTATTTATTTAGAAATGTATATTTTTAATCACCTCGCGCGTACCCGAAATCAGGAACTGTATTCATACACGCCATATAGTACTAAAGAGTATGTCATTTGAATGATATTAAAAACGATTTGAACTTTTCAACAAATTCGTAATTTTTATGATTCACAAATAGTTAAAATATCTTAGAATACAATTGCCCGTTGTGTCTTCTATTCAATTCATTTTAGATCACTTCAGCATTAACGCAAAATTAGTCAAAACGAAGCATACGTATCACAATAAGAATTTTGACACAAAGTTGGAGAATAAATTACTTATGATAAAAATGAATGTACCTCCATGTAATGATATTTATCGACGCAATCTCGAATTATAGTATCACAAATATATTAGTCAAATACCATTGCGTAATTAGAATTTTGTAAAAGGACAGTAGTTCTATAGTTAGAGTTTATCTAAAAGACTGATCGGGTCTCCAAGATAAAATGCAATTTAATTAATAAGTATTAACTAATAAAGAAAAAAATGAAAAGTAGTAATTTTCAAATAATATTTTGTAAAAATTTTGAACATTTAGGAATTCTTGATTTTCTGAGTTTAATGACAATTTAGAGTACATTCATTAAATTATTTAGTCATGCTTTTATTAATTCAGTAATGCATTTATTTATTTAGTAATGTACTTTTTTAATCACTGCGCGCGTACCCCAAATCAGGAGCTGCATTCATACGCGCCGTATAGTACTACAGAATTAGAATTATGATTTACAGACAACAAATCAACATACCAGAATTATGTTGCAAGCAATGAAAATGTACGTGTAGTTTTGCAGACTACACCAGCCTAACCTTCCACGAATACGCCGTCGACATCTGTCGTACGGCAAGAGCATCAAAGACCGCAAGAGTAATGGGCTGCTGGCGGTTATTGGATATCCGCAGGAGCTGCTTTCTCGAGCAGAGGCCCCGCCTGCGAAGCGGCTCCACGAGGGAGAGGTTCAACGCGGCCCCGGAAGGCTCCTCGGCTGGCGGAGGCGGCGGCGGCAGGTGCCTCGACCGCCCGATCACGACTTCGAACCTCGGCAGTCACGCCGCCGGCCCGTCGTCTCTCCCGCGCTCGGCGCCTCCGCCCTCGCCCGCCCGTCTACTCCAGCGCGCCCCAGCGCGCCCCGCCCCGCCCCGCCGCCTCGTTCGCCGCCCCGTCCCGCCCCGCCCCTCCCCTCCCCTCTCCGCCCCGCTCCCCCCGCCCCGCTCCCCCCGTCCCGCTCCCCCCGCCCCGCCCCCCTCCCCTCTCCGCCCCGCTCCCCCCCCGCCCCGCCACGCCCCGCCACGCCCCGCCACGCCCCGCCACGCCCCGCCACGCCCCGCCACGCCCCGCCAAGCCCCGCCACGCCCCGCCACGCCCCGCCACGCCCCGCCACGCCCCGCCACGCCCCGCCACGCCCCGCCACGCCCCGCCACGCCCCGCCACGCCCCGCCACGCCCCGCCACGCCCCGCCACGCCCCGCCACGCCCCGCCACGCCCCGCCACGCCCCGCCACGCCCCGCCACGCCCCGCCACGCCCCGCCACGCCGCGTTCCCCTCCAACCGTTACGACTCCATCCACGCCTCGCCGTCGCGGCGCGTTCAGCCCCCGCCGTCGGGTCCTAATTCCGACGCGCCTCATATCGCACCCCCGGCTGGTTCTGCCGCTGTCCCCGTGGCCCTTGTAACCCTTGTCGCTTTCCACTCCGTTGTTGACCACCCCGCCTTCAGAGTTATCAGCATTGCTCCATTTCCACTAATCCAGGCCCTCTCCTCTCCATTACCTCCTTCTCGCTCTCTCCCCCGCCGCCTCGTTCGCCGCGTTCTCTCCGACCGTTACGATTCCATCCACGCCTCGCCGTCGCGTCCTAATTCCAACGCACCCCACACTTCCCACCTGATATCGCGTCCCATGTTGGTTCTGCCTTCACCGCCCTGTCGCTGTCCCCGTGGCCCTTGTAACCATCGCTGCCCTTGTCGCTTTCCACTCTGTTGTAGCCCGCCCCGCCTTCAGAATTATCGGTATCTCTTCATTTTCGATAATCCAGTCGCCCTCCTCTCCATCGCCTCTTCCTCGCTTCTTCCCTCAATTTCACTGCCGACGTCAATTCCGCTTCACTCATATCCCTTCCCTCCTTCGTCACCTGGACTCTCGCTGCCACGTCTGTGTCCCTCACGTCCCTTTGGTTTGTCGTGTCAAGTACAACACTCGCTGCCTATCGCCCTGTTGCTTCGCATTCCGTCCGTTATCACCATTGCCTTGGTGTCTTTTCCCATCGACTTCATTGCTGTCATAGCCTTTCCTGTTACGTTCACCTCCATCGATACGTCTTCTGTCTGAGTTAGCCCAAAGTTAGCCTCGTCTCTGCAGTGTATCATTCTGTTTAGGACGTCCCATAACTACAGTTGCGGATTTTTGACACTAATTCGTAAATCGAGTCCTGCCGCTGACTGCAGGAGAATTCCAGCGGCAGGCTGCTCTGATCGTTAAATTTCTGTGGTGTCTCCAATCAACACCAGGCGAATGCCAGAGCAGTATCCTAACAAACAGGCCACGGACCGCGCGCGATCTTTTCTTCATGTCAGTCAGATTATTCATGTAATGTTGAGTCAAGTGTACATCGGCGCCAAATCTCACCATTCAGCGGAAGTGGAACATCGCCACTCAAGGGATAAAACATCCACTACACTAACGGTCTAGATTTAGATTTAGATTTAGATTTATTAGAACTGCAAATGGGTATGACCCGGTGGCAATTAAGTGACAATAATTGCAAAAATTACAACACTTACATTAATAATAATAATAATAATAATATAATAATAATAATAATATAATAATAATAATAATATAATAATAATAATAATAATAATAATAATAATAATAATAATAATAATAATAATAATAATAATAATAATAATAATAATAATAATAATAATAATAATAATAATAACAACAATAATAATACCGTACAATACAGTACAAGACGAAAAGCAGCATTGAAATTTCTAATTACCACTTCATTTGGCCTGTCCGGGAACAATCAGCTAGCCAATCAGTCTATCCGTGTCTGCGGGCACCTCTACCGTCGCTCACGCTCTGAAGTTCCTGCCTTGCATCCGCTGTCTGCTTTGCCGGCGTCCCTCCATCGCCGACCCTGCCGCCCCCGTAGCCCCCGTCGTTGTCCTGTCTTTATCGCCCCTCATTGGCTCCGCCGCCGCCGCCGCAATTGCAGGGGTTGGGCAGAATAACCGGAACACCTGCAAGATGGGAGCGAATCGTGCGGCTACGTGCACCGCTGGGGAGCACGCTCGCCTTCCATCACGAGGAACCGGACTTCGAATCCCGTTCGCTTTGCGTCAAATGGATGGTAGGCAAGAGGATTCCAGGGCACCCACACATGGCATATTTCCGTTTCCACTGCTTCTCATCTATTTTTAATAATATTCTAATATAACTCTTATAAAGAGGTACTTTCATACGCCATGAATACGATTTAGATTCCTATACCTAGATCCCACAGACACACGCACTCACTCAAAACAAATACAGAAACATACACATACAAAACAAACCCATGTACAGAACACATAATACAATCATTCACATTGCATATACACATCTCAGGGAAAGATACTAAAAAGTATACCATTAATTTTTTTTTTTTTTACATTTTTTGAAGTTGTGCTGTGTTTCTCCAACCAGTTACTGTAGAAATAGAACAGAATTATAGTAAGTTACTTTTCTGCAGAAAGAGACTATATTCTAACTCTCTCTTTGTTTGCAAGGGATATTTTAAAAATATTTCATTAACTGACGTGACAAAAATAGTTGAATACCTATTATTGATCTACATTTATATTATTATTGTGCCCGTGATTTTCAGGATGTACTTCTTTAAGCATAATCGAATATTAAATGATTGATGTTCCCATTGATGAAAAATCCTTGAAACCAACACATCGACTCGGGTTATCGAAGATTCAAGTGGCAGAGGCTGAAGCAGTGCCAAGGAATCTGCATGTTTTAAACCTTTTCTTTCCTTTTTCTCATCTCAATGTGAATACTCAGTTCAACTACCCAAAGTAAATAAACTAATAACTGACTGAATGAATAAATGTGAATTTTAAGAGTTAGCATACAAGTAGCAGTTGAAGATAATACTCGAGCTTTCAGATAAGGTTCTCATTCTCATTAAATTTAGATTAGTATCCTCTCAAAGTCGACTAGTGGTGCTACAGAATGGCACAGCCATTCTCGTAAAAAAGTACTCTAATTTCCTTGGTGTAGGCTATTTATACGGTCTTGCCCTATCCCATGTTAGATTCGTACTATTACTATTAGAATATTAAAGAATAGTAAAACTTCGTCATATATGGAAATTTTCGTTGAACAAATTTGAGCAGTTTTTAAGAAAAAATAATTTACGTTCTAGTATAAATGCGAAATTTGAAGCTCTTTTACACAGTAATCTTTTGATTTTTCGGAAAACGTCATCTGAAGGTATTTGAAGCACTTCCACTCACAAATTCGTGAGTTTATGCAATAATCTATTGCATGTATGCAACAATGAACACAAGTTGCTGGCAATGTGAATTTTAACGGCTTGAGAGGTATTTCTATAAAAATCACTTTTGTGTAATGTTTTAATAAAACAGAAGAATAGAGCAAAATGAATTTTGTCATCCTGAACAGTGCAATTAGCACTACCCATACGAAAATATTGAAGAACATATTTGGATTTTTTTTAGAAAATAGCGTTTGAGAGTTTCTAAAAATGTGGAATTTTGAGCTCGTTTTCACAGAAAAGTTTTGAGATTGCGACAAAATTTGTAAGAAATAATTTAAAGCATATATGCGCATAAACTCAATGATGTGAACAAATCATCGCTAATATTAATATTAACGATGACAAGTCAAAACAATTAGATTTTTTATTATTTTTAATACAAAAGAATAGAGAAATATGGCGATTATGTCATATTATAGAGTGCATTTAGCACTATATGTAAAATAAGTTTAAAGAACAAAATTGGAGTCTTTTTTGAGAAAATTTGGTTTTTGTATTTTTTAAAAAATTGTACATATCGTTCACAATATTGCGCGAACATTATTAATATTTTCATAAAAAATAGACATGACCTTAACGAAAGATCTAATTATGGGAAATAAATCATACTTTCATACTTAAAGGAAATATCTCAATCTTCAATTCTGTATTCGTAGGAATACGCTGCAAAAAATTTAAAAAAATGTGTTTTCGAAATGAAGAAATATTAACGTTACGAAAGTACAGTATTGAAGATCAACATTTTTGTTTCGAATAAAACCTGTTCGAAAGAAGTAGATCATAAAAAAGTTCAGTTTCATGGCAAGTTTTTGCTTAATTTATGCTTTATGTTATTGCAATTTATAAGAAAAAAATTGTCTCAAAAAAACTTCTATTTTTTCGTTACTTTTTCCAAGAATATACTAAATATCGCTTAAAAAATGTCGCAGGTCTCATTTTTGTTGAATTCTGAATTTTTGAAAATTGCCAAAGTTAGAAATAGTATGGAAAAGTATGTGCGGTTGAGCACCCCTAATTTTATAATGTTGCGCTAAAAATGGAAAACACTCAGTCTTCTATTTTGGAGTTTGATTAGGAGTTCGTCTGCAGGTACACACAAGTTACGAGTTGGTTTGCCGTCAACTGGCAAATTTGGATGAATTTACCTTCTCAAGAGGAAACTTTTGGATAGTGACATGCTGCGTCGGGGATTATTTTCTTGTTATGTCCGAGGTCTTTTTTAAGTTAAGTGGAAGTCTTTCCGCATTAATCAGTTCAGCTTTTTTAAATATTATTTTCGGGTAACATTCTCCTATTTGGTCACCGAGGCTAATCACTAGTGGTGCCTGTGGATAACCCAGCGATTGACAATGATTTAAGATTTTCTTCGACCCGAAGGAAGAATATCTTACGTACACGACCAGAAACGCAGTCCTTCATAAGCGTCACTAGGGCAAACGTGAGTTGATCAGGAACAACATCCTTAAAAATTCATGCGCTGAATCTGGTCTGCAAATCTGGATGAAACTCTGAAATGGAGAAACGTTTCGCTTTGTAATGGGGAAAGACATATTAAGAACAATGATCTTTTCACCTACAATTATTCTTACGATTCTCACGCGCTAGAAAACATGGACGTATAAAATAAATGACATCATATGATAGCACTGAAAACATAAATAATAAACTGGAGAGGTTGGAGCATCCGTTGAGAGTTCACAGTTATCTACATAGTTATAAATTACGCGTTTCCAGAAAATAAAATAGTCTAATTTGAGCAAAAAAGCGTACTCGAAGAGTGGAATGTAAAACGAGTGTTTCTTATCTCCAAAAAGAAAACGAGAAGCGAACGCCCGACCTTTCGTGTTGGGTAGCAAACGGTCGAGCAACGGGGTAATTGCCCTTATCACTCGAACTCGTCCTTCACCTCTTCAGGGGGCGCATCTGCGGAGAAGCCTACCAGAAGCGAGTGTATGACGAGTTCACTCAGCCATATCAACAAGGAGTTCCCCTTTAGCTGCCAGAGGAAGATTCCAAAGTCAGCAGACACTTGGGTCGCTGACTGCCTAATCCGTATTTTATTGGCGAGGTTCCGTAATAATTATCTGGCGATGACACGAATCGACTGGATCTGGTGGATAAGGAGTGGAACGAGGTACAACGAACCCCATAAATTTGATCGCTTCCGAGATTCTATTCCGTTTCCTAGAATTTCAAGCTCTGAAGGCGACAGTCTTACAGCAAACTGGTTGGTCAACGATTTAACGAGATTATTGAGTTATTTCACTTCTTATCATCGTGTAAGTTTTGTCATTTGCGTTTATATTGTTTACCGAAAGGAGGACTACATTGCTAAACAATAACTGAATACATAAGAGTTGCATACCATTCTCTTTTACGGTATAGAATGTGGAATCAAAATGTAAACCTTGCAACTTCGTTTAAGGTTGTGTATTTCAAAGCTCATGCTATATTTCTCAACTGTTTTTCAAAAAAGAAGACATCCGTTAGGAAGATCCTTTTTGTAAGAAACATTTTTATATAAAGTATCTCCTATATTACTTTCCTTGTACAAGGAAACTATACTGGCAACTCCTTGCAAAATAAATTCATTTGCGTCACTTTCACAGAATAGTAAACGAAATTATATTTCCTTGAAGATTCAAATGGTGACTTTCACGATAACTCAAACATGAGTGCTAGAATGAGTTGTGCTTTACGAGAAACGTTGACACTCAAACATTCGTGCCGTTAGTTTGAAATGCAAAATATGTTGACTCTGAGGAACGGATGGTGATTGAAGGACATACAAATAACGAATTTGTGTTGATGACTCTTGGAAAGGGAAGGGATTCGATCAGGGAATCAGTGATCCATTTCTTTTGGAACCAAGACTTCGAAACCAAACGATTTAAGTGGAAATGTGAATTTAAAGAAATCGATACGTGAACCAACTAGTGAATGAATTGAGCTTCAATTTGCAGTACATACTATACTTCCTTTATTGCAGAGGAATAGGTAGTAGTCTGAAATCGGATTGATGTACTATTTCATTTTAATGAATCATTTATTTCCCTTGAAGAGAAAATAGTAATTGACATACCTACATTTGTGGCAATAACTGTCAAGTACCTTCTCCAAACACTGCCATGGGCCAGGAATCTAGTAACGTCCCGCCACTCCGTAGCATTTGAACAACTCCTACTTTTAAATCTTGCGCCAATTTCTCTCTAGTAAGCTTGTTACCTTTCCCGCGGCCTTACCTTGCCCCATGTCTTGTTTACACCGACCAGTGACCACCAAAATTAAAATTCTAACAATCGTTGAATGAAGAAATTTAGTAACAGGGAAGAACAAGAATTTCTCCCTATTTAGGGGCAATGTGCTCGAAAACATGAGAATTTCGTATGAAATTTTGTTCTTGAGAACAAAAGAATTTTCTCTTTCAAGTTCATGAAGTTCATGGTGTATAAAATACCTTTTACTCGTCCAGTGATAGTATCCATAAACGATACATCCATTAAACTTAAGTTTGTAGTGAGTGCTTCTGTGATATGTAACATGAAATGATCTGGTAAGGGTAACCTAAAAGCTTATTCAGCCTAAAAATAAGTGCAAAAATTCCTGAATTCATGTGCTTCATTTCCATTGCAACTATTTTTATACATATTTTTAAATGTTTGCTAGCTATTCTGTTTATGCATGAACAACCAGAACAATTACGAGTAGCTGACTTCAGACAGTCTTATGTTCACGTTATTTCTCGCCTGAAGCCCATTTGCGCAAACAATATTTGTCGGAACATTAGATACTGTGTTCAAAATCAGCGAAATATTTTTGTATCATTGCAAATTTGAATACATTTAGATTATTCGTTAGTCGTAACGTATGCGTATTTCTGCACCAGAATTTCCATATTTCATGCTAGGAATGCGAACCCCTTACCCAGGGATGGAGGGCTAAGTGCTGACCACTACACCAATTGGGTCATTCAAGTGACCTGGCAATGATGGTGAATGCGTATTAGACGACCCGGCCTATTTCAAGCATCTTGCACTTCCTTGGATGTGGGTCTAGATAGCACGGCATTAGCGCTCTGAAAAAAGATTCATATCCATTCCAAGAAACCTCATGACAGAATCGTCTCAAGGATAATAAGAACATCTGGAAAATGATCTTGTCTTTTATAAACCAAAACATCAAGTTGAAACGGAAATCGTATCTGTTTAAAATCTTTTCCATTAATAAGACCGAAACAGTTTCTTTTAATCAATTCTTTGAACCGTAACCGAATAAAACGTATTAAACAAGTCAAAAGTTTGAGTTTTCGAGCTTTTATCAAGTAGAGTGAACCCGGGAATAATTGGGGTCGGACCCTCCCTGGATTATTAAATTGTCAGGATTTACTAAATGAACAGAAAAGGGTATTAGACGATTAGTAGCATTTTTAGTGCAAATTGAAACTTTGCTAAATTGTCATATAGTGTCTCGATCTAAGCTCCATTTTGTTTTGATTTATGTATTACTGTGTGAACCGACCCTACCAAGAGGTGGAAGGCCTTTGTCTTCAAGGGATCTACGTGGTCTGAAAATAAAACAAATTACATATAGGCAATATGAGAAAGAGAGATACAAAGAGATAGAGAGATACAAAGAGATAGAGAGATACAAAGAGATAGAGAGATACAAAGAGATAGATACAAAGAGATAGAGAGGTACAAAGAGATAGAGAGATACAAAGAGAGACACAAAAAGAGAGAGAGAGGTACAAAGAGAGAGAAAGACACAATGAGAGAGAAAGACACAATGAGAGAGAGAAAGACACAATGAGAGAGAGAAAGACACAATGAGAGAGAAAGACACAAAGAGAGAGAAAGACACAAAGAGAGAGAAAGACACAAAGAGAGAGAAAGACACAAAGAGAGAGAAAGACACAAAGAGAGAGAAAGACACAAAGAGAGAGAAAGACACAAAGAGAGAGAAAGACACAAAGAGAGAGAAAGACACAAAGAGAGAGAAAGACACAAAGAGAGAGAAAGACACAAAGAGAGAGAAAGACACAAAGAGAGAGAAAGACACAAAGAGAGAGAAAGACACAAAGAGAGAGAAAGACACAAAGAGAGAGAAAGACACAAAGAGAGAGAAAGACACAAAGAGAGAGACACACACAAAGAGAGAGACACACACAAAGAGAGAGACACACACACAAAGAAAGAGAGACACACACACAAAGAAAGAGAGACACACACAAAGAGAGAGACAAAGAGACAAAGAGAGACAGAGAAAGAGACAAAGAGAGACAAGGAGGAGACAAAGAGAGAGAAAGAAAAAGAGAAAGAGGGAGATAGAGAAAGAGAGAAAAGGCAAGAAAGAATAAGAGAGAGGGAGAAAGAGATAAAAAGAGAAAAAGAGAAAAGGCAAGAAAGAATAAGAAAGAGAGAGAAAAGAAAGAAAGAAAAAGAAAGAGGGAAAAGAAAGAGCGAGTATTGTAAGTATTCCAACTCTGCCAAAAAATGCCCCTACTCTGCAGCGAAGAGGTGGCTTGTGGCAGAGGGGGTAGCGCCTGGACTAATCCTAGGATTCGCCGCCCTATTTCTCGCGTGGATGTGGGTCTGGGTGCGCAGCGCCAACGACTCTAAATATACGCCACCACGCCACGGCTTGCCACAGCTGCCACGCACGCCTCCGCCGTACGGCAGGTCACGGGCCGCCGTGACCTTGCAGCCGAAACAGCTCCCAACCTTTTGTGCCGCTCCCACACAGAGAAACGGTTGGTGTGTGTGTGGTGCATGGAATGCATCTGGCGCGTGTTCTTGCTGTTTTGCGGTCGTTGCTGAGTTGTTTGAAGGCTGGAAAATTGCCATCATGATAAACAAAAAGAGGGTGTCATTGGGAGTTTCCCAGCGGGGTACAATATATGGTATTCAGTAGATAGCTGTACTCAATAGCCTGAGGGTCTGTAAGACGTGTCGTGGAAATAAGTGACGGAAAATGTTCTGTGATTGGAAAGGATAAATTTCAATTATGCACTAACTGTAATACTGAAATAGACGTTTGGCGAAAACGTAATAATTTTAATTGATGTCTAATGATATTTGACATTTCATATCTTTGGTGCATAAAAATGTGACGTATTTCAAAGTTCTTTTTTAATAAAATGAAGAAATATTTTCAAAAAACGACTAATTCTACATATTAAGAAAAATCTCATAGTTTTAAATAGTTATTAGATAGTGCCCAACACAGCGAGTAGGGTTAAAACATCGTTTTTGGCAGAGAAATAAAGGACCTCGTTCAGGTTTAAAATCGTTCTTCTGCAAAATAATATTTTTATGTATCAGTTTTCTTGTGCACTGATATGGACCGCAATGAATTTATATATCAGTAATGACAAAATGAATCACTCATTGTTTCACGTATTTCCAACGGCAATGTTTGATTTAAGTTGCTCTTTAACCATGTGAGAGATGGAGTGTTTGGTACGAAGAAACCCATATATAAATTCGTATCTTAAAATACCGTTTAATCTCAGTATCATTGTCATTTTTGCGAAAAGAGATCGTCATGAAATTTTTCCGAAAGATAGAATACCATTAAAGATTTTGGGATCCCTAGCTCTCATTATGAGTATTTTGGCGTTTTCCATCTGTGATATATTTGTAAAATATTTTTGATTATTTTTATATCTTTTACCTGATCCAAAAACTCCTGCCTGAGATTGTGAGCTTTAATTCTACGTAAGAAGCTTCGGGTTGCGTGGCAAATCACCGTATGTCATGCAAAGTATGGATTGTAAAACCTGAAGTAAGTATTACTTATTTTCAATGTCTTGTCGGTAAACTGCTTGGTTAGTACCGAGGAAAGGTATTCCTGAGTAGAAACATTTGCATGGTCAAGTCAAATGAGACAGCAAAGTTTCGAGAGCACTTTAAAAAGGTAAATACATCAGCACTCAGTTCATTCGTGTATTTTGCTGTCAACCTCGCAGAGTATTCGGAGCTTCTAGAATGAGGCAGAGCATGTGAATTATCTTTCAACGAATTCTCTGCTCCTGGTTTATTTATACTCTTCAGTTGATAGATGTGTGTGTTAAAGGTGGACGTGGTACCTGGTATTCTAAATCAGAAGAATATTTTGCCTTGTCAAACATACTCACTTCACTTTATTTTATTTTTTATATGTTGTATATATGTTTTATATAATGTACGGTGATCAGAGAGGAAGTATTTTCTTTTCTTATCTTCATTTTACTTGAATATCTTACGATCGGACCGGCTGGGTATAGCTTAGAGTGAGGATTGTCACTATTCATATTATCTCGGGCCGGCTGGTCGTAAGATTCGAATCCGACACACGACCTAGGATTTCAGTGTCGACACCGCGGATTATCTACACTAACTAGATATGTAGATCGCAATGAGCAGCATACTGTTTGGGGCAGGATTCTAGCGACCCTTTTCTCAGAGTTTTCCGCGACTTTTACGTTGAATGCCAGGAGAACATAGTCGTCCTGATAGCCGAGGTCGTTAAGGCTGATGAGCCGTGACTGCCTCGTTCCTGAAGGGTCATGAGTTCAAATTCCGCCTGGGGCATGGAATGTGTGTGTGTCCGTATACCGTTGCCATTACCTTTTTGAATTGAATTGAATTTGCCTTATTTTACTAGGCGAGACTCGAGCCATTCCGAGCTCTTCCGTCTGACCACGTAAATTTCGCTACGCTTTCACCAACTAGCAGAGAAAGGAGGTATTTCTTGGGCGAGAAACAGGCGATTTGAATTTAGCTCAGAGGCGTCATTTAGGCTTGAGGATCTTTTACATGCAAGTAAATCTACGAACATGGGACAGACGGCTTTACTTCCCCTCCGAAGGAAGGCGTACGAAGGATTTTTTCGCCCTTAAAAATCCACGGATTCGATCGGGTTTGAACCCGCCAACTTGGTTACAACAGTCCAATTACTTCTAATGTTACTTACAGTGGTCGCTCTATGACTATAGTAGTTGAAAAGCGAACTTTAATAAGTAAAAAGAAATTGCCAGGCCTGAGCAGTACTCTAACAAACGAACCATAAACAGCACTCATGTTTCCTTCCTCTTCCTCGTCCTGCACTCAGATCAGATTGGTTTGTTGCGTCGCCGTGAACGCAACGCGTCTCTTCAACCCTTGTTGGGCGTTGAGCGCTTTCGTGGAGTAATCCTTCTATACTATCTTTGTGAAGTCTCGACTCGTGGCAGTCAGTCGGTGCCTTTTATCCCTTCGGCAAGGTACTCGACGCCATTAGATCCCGGGGTTCCTAGACGATCACCCATTCCTAATAAAATATACAAAAGAATTAGTGACGTTCCAGATAAAATATACTTGTAGCTATCTTTGTACCATCATCAGAATATTCACTACAATATATTGGCATAAACAAAATTGATGTTAAGATACCCGCACTCTTTGTATTGTTCCTTAATACTGCCAGTATTGTGTTTAAAAATACTGTTGTTATTAGCTTATAGTGTATTGTGCTTCTCTGGTGTAAAAATTATTGTATATTTATGTAAAGTGCTACTGTAAACTAAACGTAGCTTTCTGTAACGTTCCTCAAATAACTTCACTTTTTCGCCTACTTCTTCTTCGTCCTTTCCTTCGCTTTTTTTCTCTTCCCTCTCCCTCACAAACTTTATCATTTATACTTTTTGACCCCTTCTCCTGTACGTCTTTTCTTTTCTCTTTCACGAAACTTCCCTTTCACTACTCAGTATAACATACTCAGTTCTATTAATGTTCGGCCCTAAGCCGCCATCCTGATTGAGGTTTTTCTGGGTTTACTCAATCGCTTAAGGCGTATGCCGGGATGGTCCCTAGATTTGTTCTCCCAGACGTAAATGTACAGCTTGTCCTCCCCTCTTAAAATGTTACTACTCTAAATGTATGTAAATTCAGTGGTTAGGCGGAAGAGCAGGCCCTATGGCCTGAGCTTCGCCATTAATAAAGACATTATTATTATTATTATTATTATTATTATTATTATTATTATTATTATTCAGACACCCGGGAGACTCGAAATCGCTTAACCTCCGTGACTTCACGGAGGTTAGAAAACAAATTCGGCTAGCGACGCCGGAAACACTTACTCTCCGCTTACTTACACATGCATCCACTACACTAACACGCGTACCGGGAGCTTAGATCTTGTATCGACTAGGAGACGTACCTTGAGGGGAATCCCCCTACCTGCAGGCCAGCGTCGAATCTCACCATTGCAGCGCAGGAGAGATATCGCCACCTTCCGGCGACATCCGGCCGTCACCGCCACTTCCCAAGATAAAACCTTTTTTGAATTGAATTGAATTTGCCTCACTTTTACGTGGCGAGACTCGGGCCATCAGGCCCGCTCTTCCGTCTGACCACACAAATTTCGCTACGCTCCTTTCATCAACTAGCAGAGAAAGGAGGTATTTCTTGGGCGAGAAACAGGCGATTTGAATTTAGCTCAGAGACGTCATTTAGGCTTGAGGGTCTTTTACATGCAAGTAAATCTACTAACATGGGACAGCCGGCTTTACTTCCCCTCCGAAGGAAGGCGTACGAAGGATTTTTTCGCCCTTAAAAACCTTCACTGCACTAAAGGAACTAATTATAGCTACTTTGACTGATGAACTGCTAATGACTAACAGCAGATGACGTGTCACGGAACACTCATCCCCCATTAGACTTGGACGCCGTTTCGATGCATTCTGAAACTTCGCCTCTTTGTAAACATACGCCTGCCAGGAAGAGGTCTTCATCTCCCAGTGAGCTGATGACTGACTATTCCACTCATGAAGTTTCAGCCAACGGTGTGCAAAAATTGGGAACATATCAGACAATTAGCGATGGATTTCCCATTGAAAACTTTCAGTTATTTATGACGCCTATCACCTCCCAAGAGGTGATATTTTTACTTAATCGTATGTGTATGAATTTACGGAGAAATATAGGTAACACAGAGCAAGGTATGTAATTCTACGGAAAATAAAATTTCAATGGAAATAATATTTTGGGGTCAACTGATGACTGTTTTTTTTCAAAACGTCCGTCCATCTGTCCGTCAGTCCATCCGTCCGTTTGGCCATCTGTCTGTACGTCTGTGACCAGTCGATGAGTTGGAGACAAATATGCGTCCTCAAATGAGGACGCATTTGACAAATATGTCAAATATGTAAATGAGGACCGACTAATATGAGGTATCATATTAGTTTACTTGATGTGTATTAATTAACCGGCTAATTAAATTCAAATTTCATTCGTGAAATAGACCTATTAAATTCAAGTCCTTCTTTTGAAATTCTCAGGTAAATCCCCTCGCTACTTCGTGACTACGTGCATTTATCGACAATTTCAAAAGCACTCGTGGAATTATCTAGGATAATAACATGTTCCAATGGAACCGTTATATCTTCTTCACAAAGCCGTTCAAAATGGAGGATTTGTCTTAAGATTATCCGCGCAGGTTCTCTAGAGATCTCATTTCGTTAGAAGCGAGAGGAATGTGGGAGAGGACAGGACTATTTCATCAAATCTTTAACTCATTTTCGACGCTGTATAGTGTCTATTACTTTGGTCCAAAGGGGTTCCAGTGAATCGAGTGATCGAGGTTTCGAGTGAAACCTGGGGCATGGTTGTTTGTCCCCTGTCTCTCACGTATGTGTTGTGAAGGGCCTCGCGTTCTGCTGACCTCAGATCAAAGGAGCCTGCAAGTGCGTTAGTGTCTAATGTACACTATGTTCGAATATGCACCCCAACGGAACGTAAAGGGTAACCGACTGTTGGCTGCAAAAATACTTAGTGAGAAAAAATAGTTTCAAATAAAAGGAAGCGAGTATTTCTATTATCAGATTTTGTCAACCAAGCTCGTTGCTATCATTTACTGATAGTTTATGTAATGTTAATACAGGAGTGGGGGTAGGTATACCGGGGCTCAAGAAGACGGACGCGTATCGGTTCGCATTGGGGTTGAGGACTCGTAGAGTAGGAGACATGGTTTTCCATCAAGAGTATTCGTTTTGCTCACGGCTCGTCAATCTCGATTCTCTGACGTCGACCGCAAGCCTTTCTTCCCGTCTCCGACGTCCGCCGTGACGCGAAGTAGGTTGACCTAGTGCGCTTCTCTCTTCTTGGAAAGCATATTATTATCGAGCTATTCGCCGTCGTTGAGGCAGGACCAATTAGTGACGACATGTGCATCTCTCTTTTTGCCTTCGCCGTGCGCTTCTCCCTGTGTGTATGTGATTGAGAGTTCACTTTATACCTTTAGAGAAAAATGTTCGCTTTATCACGGATCGTAGCAACGAGAACACATTGGTTCGAGATTACTGAAGACGACTTTCGGATCTTCATTACTAGAAATCATTCTTAATTAACTCTCAACGCTTTAAATGCGATTTCCACACAAGTCTATTGACATTATGAATATATTTCTTCGTACTATTTGAATGAATATTCATTTGTTGTTTGTAAGCGCAATATTAGATTAGATTAGATTAGATTAGATTTATTAATAATTCTGCAAATAAGTGTGAGAACTTGGTGGCAGAATACACTAACTTAACATTACAGAACTTAACAACTATACAAACTCTACAAACGTTACAAATCTCATGAACATTTCACCGTGCAATCTTTCATAAAACTCCACTTCACCAAACTTCACTTCACCACACTTCACCGCACTGCGATACAGCGAGCTGTAATGTCTTTCTTACTCACTAGTTTCTCTCAGTTGCACAACGTCACTGCACTTCACGCCACTGCACTGCACATAATAATAGTAAAAATAATACTAATAATAATAATGCTAATAATGATAACAACATTAATAATAATAACAACAATAATAATAACAATAATAATAATACTTAATTACAAAGAAGACATAGGTAAATGCACTGAATTATATTAAATATATTTATAACATATCCACATTCAAGAAACTAATTTATTTTTAAATTTGCTCAGGCTTTGAGGAAAGGAATCGAAGATTGTCACAGGCAAACTGTTCCAGTCCCTAATAGTGCGATTCGCGAATGAATATTTCCCAACGTCCGTTTTCTGAATTCTTGTCTGAATTTTGTGCATGTGATCCGCTCTGCCGAAATATGTAGGTTTCCCTAATCGACTTTGAATTTCTTTCCACGCTCGAAGGCCTGTGTACGCTTTATACATTGCATAGAGACGTGACTTTAATCTTCTCCTTTCGAGTGACTCCCATACCCCTTTATTCTTGATACCCCTGAAAGTAAATTTTGATGCTCTACGCTGGACTTTTTCTAGATTTCTTTGTTGCAAAATTCTGTATGGGTCCCAACATACCGCGCCATATTCTAATATAGGTCGCACTAATGACATATATGCTAGTTCTTTGGCTCTCACTGTACTCTTTTTAAGTATCCGCATAACAAAATGTAAAGATTTCCAGGCTTTCCCTACAACGAAATTGACTTGATTTTCCCAGCTCAATTTACTGTCTAGCTGTATTCCTAAGTATTTGCAAGACGTGACTCGAGGTATAACATTATTCTTCAGTTTGTACACAAATTCATTATAACTTCGACCCCTACCAAACGTGATGGACTTGCTCTTTGAACTGTTTATTTCCATGCCGTTTGTTTCTGCCCAGATGTGTAATTTGTCTAAGTCTCGCTGCAAAATATCCTCGTCTTCCTCCGAGTTGATAATCCTATAGATTACGCAGTCATCTGCAAAGAGTCGTACATTTGAAGCTAAATTCGTCGGCAATTCATTCACGAAGGCCAGAAACATGAGTGGTCCGAATACACTTCCTTGTGGAATTCGTGACGTGACGCTTCTCGAGGTTGATAAGTAACTACAGATTCGAACTTTCTGCTTCCTGTTTCGGAGTAGTTCGTTTATCCACGCTACTACTCTAGTGTCTATACCCGAATCTTCTATACCCGAATCTTCTATACCCGAATCTTCTATACCCGAATCTTCTATACCCGAATCTTCTATACCCGAATCTAAGGGAAATGGGAATGAATGAATGGGAGCTATGAAAGGGAGCAAACTAATTAGACTTAATTAGGACGATAACATTTTTAATAAATTGTCAAACTATAATCGACTAGAGAAAGCGGTTTTTCTTTCAGTCAATAAAACTGATAATTCGACATTTAAATTTAATTTTTAATCGATTAGATGAATTCCAAGTAGTAAAATATTAAAAATTGAACTGTATTTTCTATTTTCAAGCATTAGTAATAGTATAAAACACGTAACATCCCGACGCACCAATTGTTTCCTGACGAAATTAAGGTTCGAGAACTATATATTTTATAATTTTTACCGCATAAAGATATATTTCATCGTAATTGTTTATATTGTCGCAAGAATTGAAGTACGTGATAAAATGGTTTTCAATACTTTTCATATTGCCGTTTGCTCTCGAAAGAAGAAGAATATCATGGAGCTACAGTTTCAAGAAGACCGGTTCTTAGTATTTATTTCTTCGAAAATGACTCACACAAGTAGGAAACGGGGGGATTCCCACGAATGGTTACAAATAGTTCTATTGAAATACGTACTTGCAGCGATATTATTACAGCACAACGTGCCAAAAATATTGTTACCTTTTACAAATACAAGCTGCAAGCAGGCATAACGTAACTGTATTAAACTATTTAAACCAGAAACTAAAACTATTTTACGCAACTTCACCAACCCCTAACTTTCGAGTTTCTTGCTAAACAACCTAGTTTGTCTTTCTTTTCAATTCCGTAGTCCGCAAGGAACAAATAGAAAACGTGTTATAAAAAATACTTCCTCAAATGAGACAGTATTCAGCGGACGTGAATGAAAGGGTGCGACTCATTTTGAACGAGACGTTATGTTTGCGAGATGTCTGGTTGCGGTAGCACAACCTCAAAAACTTCTGCGTTGCTCTGTTTGCGAATCTCGACCGAGGCCGACACGGAGCAAACAAACACTACTACGTTTCTCCTTGGACACAGACGTCGTTAACGGCTAAGTGTGCGACACGAGACGGCAGGCCGCGGCAGGAGTTGGCAATCGTTGCCAGTTGTTGGGGGGCAGGGTGCGCATTGGGACTTTTCTCCAAGGGAGAACGTTCAAAAAATAAAACTAGCAAGTAAACAATCAAACGTAGAATTTGCGCGCGGAATATGTGCCGTGAGTGATATTACAGAGAAAAGAGATTGTTGCCATTGCGCTGAATGTCGGCTCGTGTTTCTGGGCTATCTATGGCTATTTGTTCCCTAAGAGAAGTGCATTTTTTATGCATTATGGATTGGCGATTCGTGGAACAGACGAGTGAAAACTCTGTTTCTCCATTATTTATGTGGATTCCGTTTGGGGCCAGATTAGACTCCAGACGTTTTACCCAATAGGTTGCAAGTATTTAATGCACGGATGTTATTTGGAATTATTTATTGAGAAAATAATGATATTTATTTGCTTTATTTACTATATTGAACTAAAAACAAGGAATGAACTTTTTTTTAGAAAAAAATCCTATCATATTCTCATTATTATTATAATACATACATACCAGCATGAGAATGTTTGATACACGAATGGACACGTTTTTAGATTTTTCTTATAATTTAGGTGTAAAGTAGAATTTATCTGACTCCAATTGCATAAAAATTACCAATAACCAAGAAAACGTAAAAACTGCAAATTTTATAACAAATGTAAAACTGAACATAAATAGCACACATAAAAGGAAAAGTTCACGTGAATAATTTTGTTGCAAAACATTATTTGCGCCTAGGGTCACAAATGACCCCCAACAGAGTCTAAGGGTTAAGAGCATCTTATCTAACATATCACGGTCTACATGAATCCTAAAAATATTTTAACAGAATTATTCTTTTCCAATTTCCTTCCTTTTAGTTTCTTGATTTGAGCATTTAAATATGTCTAAAAAATCATAAATGAGGCGTCTACATTTGGATTAACTCAACAGAGCTCGTACCATGTCTCTGAGCCCCAGATCAATTATTTCATTGTTTCTTCGGTAGGCGGCTGCGCGATAGAGATTTGTTCCATGTGCATTCCTTTATTATTTCTAGATATAATATTCCGCAATAAGCAGCATTATATTAATATTGCGCAATAAGCAAACGGATTTTGAGGAATAAACGTTTTTTAAGAGTACTGGGTCCTGTAAACAATATGTTGTCACAGTTCAAAGTAAGATGCAAAGAGAGTATTGACTATTAAATCGAGGTTCTTATCAATAATTTGTAGTAACATCTTTATCAGATTCCGAGTTTTTATTTTTTTTATTTTCATTTTTGAACTTGTTGCGTCTTTCTCGCCACACGTATCTTAGCTCTTCATGGGCATTGATAGTAAATAAATATGGAGTAACCGTCTGTTAAGTTTTTGCCTTTTGTTTCGTATGCCATAAATCACTTTGTACGCCAAATTACTATCACCGCCGATAGTAACCGTGGTTCCCAGACAGTCACCCGACTAGGAATTCATGGTGTTTCGAGTTGCTTAAATTTCGTTACTTCACGGAGCGTAGTTAAAACAATTCGACCTACGATGCAGGGTGTGTTTGAACCAACTGAAAAAAATTAAATGTAATAGAGTTTAATCTTTGTCACGCAGAGGTTGCAAATGGAATGTCAGCTTTTCTGGGCTGCCGGAATTGAACACGTAGGGTAAGCTTCGAATAGATGAAGATTAGTGGTAAGATGATTAACAGGAAAGGGAATATGACACTGGAAATGAGCATTAAAAAAAGAAGTTGTGAAAAGGAATGAAATCGATGCAGTTGAAATGTGAGCTATTTACAGTTACGCTAGAAATTCGACACATAAACTACATAATGATGAATGTCACTAACTTTTATTACTTCGGAATTTCTCGCGTCAATTACTTGGACGTTCACATTCCACTATTTTTTTAAGATTCTGAGTCACTTGTCAGTGATGAGCTGACCAGTTGTGCAATATGAAGTAACGTTCCAGAGACAAAGAGTTCAGAGACAAGAAACCAGAGACAAAGTGTCAACATTGATTAGTTTCGCCATTAAACAAATTCCAGAAATTGATAAAAAGGCCGGTGTCAAGAAATTGAAGGAAAATACATATTTTTGCTCCAGGGGCAAATATGTTTGCTCATATGTCTTTCTTAACGCAATATTACTGTTCCCTGTCAGAGGTGCCTGAGAAAAGACATACCTTATAATGAGTATTATTAAAATAATCCTTTGTTTATTTTTTGCAATAGTTTAAGAATGTTTTTCCATTAGGAAGTTGTAGTGTTACACAATTTTGCATTAACTTGCGACAATATTAAGCTTCACTAGTAATTTTACACACCTAGAGAAGAAAAAGTAAATGAAATCTTGAAATGGATAAAAAATTAAAAATTAATATTAAAGAAATTAAATCAGTACTACCATTCCTTGTTGATTTTGTCCTGTCACTGTAGACGGGTTTCCTCTAGTCATGAAATAAAAATAAAATAAATCAGACTTCTAGAGGGACATTTTTAAGATTGTTGAGACAAGGGGTGTATTTTCAACTTCCACCGTATCAGTCGTAAATTTCTATTTACACTACACCACCAAACTCAATCTAACCTCACTAAACAATTCAGTTGACACTTCACTACGCACTTCGGAGTGAGGGCAGCGAGGCTTCGATCTTCGATCTTCAAGATTTATATAAAACAGTCTGCGTAGCACATTATTTCCAGAGCATTTTTTGTCAAAATATTTCTCGCAAACGCAAGATAGCCATGTGGTTCACGCGAACATTAGCTCGATTATGACCGAAATCCTTTCATTGCCCTTCATAAAGATCTATCTAAAGCGTCTCGCCGATACGCGAATTTCCTAGCTAGTTCGTTAATTAGGAGTTAATCCGCTGCAAGCCGGAACGCACACAAAACCTGAAAGAGACAACTTGAGAAAAACAACCTAAAGAACTCTCCTGTTTAAACGAAGGTCAAATATATTAATTTATCTTCTCGCAAATCAACTTGCAATGATTTAATTGTTTACGTAATTTACCCCTTGGTTCCGGAATGTGCTTCAGGAATGTTAAGATCTCTAATTTTGTTCACAATTTTCTTGATCACAAATATCTCAATTCAAGAATATAAATTTCTAAAGAATTATGACATCAAAAACAAATTCTGGTGACGTTCCGTCAAACAAACATAGAAGGAAGAATAAAAAAGAACGAAACTCGACAGGTAAAGAATTTGCCTTTCTCTCAATAGGACAATGAATTTCTCGTCAGCATATTCCATTAACATCTCGTCCAACACGCGCTTCCGGGTGTCTTGCGAGTTCAACCCATTGAGCGGCGCGGGTGTTTGCACTTTGCGGCGACCGCAAGCCAACTCTCCCTCCCCCCCACTCGTTGACGTCATCCTGAACACCGCTGCATCCTCCACCAGTGCATTGGCCATCACTAGGAAACGAAATTTATTTTAATTTTTTATAATTATAATATTTTCATATATACGTATTTCTTTACGTAAAAATATAAAATATGTAAAATAAAAATGGATCAAATTCATTCAAAATGTCTTTTAAACTCCAAAAATATATTATTGAATTCATGAATCTTGTTCCTGTAAAAATATGAAATAAAAATGAAATAAAAAATTAACATGAAAATCCGTTCCACAGCCATCACATTTCTTCGCCTTCTCCCGATGATTACTTTCCCCTCTACTTTCCCACCTTCGCGTACAGTCCATGGCCTGTTTGTTGGAATACTGCCTAGCATTTGAATTGATCAAAGCTCTGGCAGTCGAATTGATCAAAGAAGCTACGGTAAACCACCGATCAGAGCAGCCGTCCGCTGGAATTCGTCTTCAGACTGCGCTTGAATTTGACCTAGCTACCTTGCTAGAACGCTAAAAGGTAGTTGTGTAGTGTGTGCCACCTTCACATACAGTCCATGGCCTGTTTGTTGGAATACTGCTCTGGCATTTGAATTGATCAAAGCTCTGGCAGTCGAATTGATCAAAGAAGCTACGGTAAACTACCGATCAGAGCAGCCGTCCGCTGGAATTCGTCTTCAGACTGCGCTTGAATTCGACCTAGCTACCTTGCTAGAACGCTAAAAGGTAGTTGTGTAGTGTGTGCCACCTTCACATACAGTCCATGGCCTGTTTGTTGGAATACTGCTCTGGCATTTGAATTGATCAAAGCTCTGGCAGTCGAATTGATCAAAGAAGCTACGGTAAACTACCGATCAGAGCAGCCGTCCGCTGGAATTCGTCTTCAGACTGCGCTTGAATTCGACCTAGCTACCTTGCTAGAACGCTAAAAGGTAGTTGTGTAGTGTGTGCCACCTTCACATACAGTCCATGGCCTGTTTGTTGGAATACTGCTCTGGCATTTGAATTGATCAAAGCTCTGGCGGTCGAATTGATCGAAGAAGCTACGGTAAACCACCGATCAGAGCAGCCGTCCGCTGGAATTCGTCTTCAGACGGCGCTTGAATTCGACCTAGCTATCTTGCTAGAATGCCGAAAGGTAGTTGTGTAGTGTGTGCCACCTTCACATACAGTCCATGGCCTGTTTTTTGGAATACTGCCTAGCATTTGAATTGATCAAAGCTCTGGCAGTCGAATTGATCAAAGAAGCTGCGGTAAACTACCGATCAGAGCAGCCGTCCGCTGGAATTCGTCTTCAGACGGCGCTTGAATTCGACCTAGCTATCTTGCTAGAATGCCGAAAGGTAGTTGTGTAGTGTGTGCCACCTTCACATACAGTCCATGGCCTGTTTGTTGGAATACTGCCTAGCATTTGAATTGATCAAAGCTCTGGCAGTCGAATTGATCGAAGAAGCTGCGGTAAACTACCGATCAGAGCAGCCGTCCGCTGGAATTCGTCTTCAGACTGCGCTTGAATTCGACCTAGCTACCTTGCTAGAACGCTAAAAGGTAGTTGTGTAGCGTGTAAAGTGTAGCTAGATGTTGAAAATCCTTCACCATCGGAACTCTAACACTTTCACAGGTCATAGTGCAGCCAAAATATTGGTCGCTCGCACCCGGACAACTGCAAACGAAATCTACTTATTTCAACTGAAAAACACCGGAATGTTGCACCCAAAATCGGCCAATATTACCATAATTCAACAACTCATTGTTTGAAACTTTTGCCAGAAGCACGCTCAAGATTTTCAACATATATTCAAGATGGTCTCGATATCACAGATGGCTTTGACTCTCCTGATTTCGGACGAATGAAACTGACAGAATCAAACTAAACAGATTTTCGCCCGGCAGCCGATAATTTTGGACGCCGTTGAAGACGTTGTTGGGTTTCAATATGCCCATTTCCATTTATTAGCACGTTTTACAGCGAATTGGGCATATTGGACGCAAACGTCCGATGACACCCCACCGAAATTTCGGTCAAAATCGGATCCACCGTGACCGCCGCCAAAATTCGTGCTGGTAAATTGAAATGACCATATTGAATCGGAACGACCTCTTCCCATATCGCTCGGAAACGGCAGTCGGTCAAAGGTCAAAGTTCTGTTTCGTCTGATTTTGTCGATTCCATTAGTCCTAAATCAATGGAAGAGTCACAACGGCCTGCAATACGACTATCTGAAATAGATGTACATGGTCTTCGGCGTGCTTCTCGCAAATGGTTCAAACAATAAACTGCGAAATTATGGAAATATTCGGATGATTTCGAGTGCAATATTCGGATGAAATAAGTCGGACGATTTCGCTTTAGTAACGAACGACTGATATTTTGCCTGCCCTGCCCCGCGCCGCAGTCTAAGATCTCCCAGTCAACGATGATGCAGTGGTAGTAGCAACGCTGCCACTGCTGGTCTGCCGGTGCCGTGCAGCCGGCCTTCTGGTCGTGTGCCGAGTGCTGCGTCGCCGAAAGAAGGCGTGTTTGCGCACGTAGGGCGTGCGAGCGCGCGGGGGAGGGGGCGGGGGCGGGGCGGCGATGGATACCCTGCACCTCGAGAGGCGGCGTCGCCCGCGGCTTTCAATATGTGGCCGTCCCGAAAGAGAAAGAGAGGACTGCCAATATTTGGGAGGCGGCGGCGCCGGCGTAGGACATGTCGACAGCGCGCCTCCGGTCACTGCACTGTTGTGACAGGGTGCGGTGCCCAGCTGGAAGGCACAACTGTCAGTCGATCAGTTAAAATAACATAAAAATAAGAAACGTTGCGTCACGTTTTTGTGTCTCGCGGTGGGGGACAATTGCAGAGCGTCCAAAGTGACGTATCTCCATTTCCGTTTCTTTTCTTATTATATATATATATATATATATATATATATATATATATATATATATATATATATATATATATATATATATTGAGACGCTTTACCATTTCTACAACAGCATTTCCTTTTTGTTAAACGATATCCGAAAACACTTTAATCTAATCTTGAACTAAAAATTGTTTGAATACTTTCCCCCTGTGAAAAAAATTGTTTTTTTTACGTTACTTCGGAAATACATTTTTTCTATATGGAGCCAAGAAAAGTCAAAGTTGAAATGTAAAGAAAGACCATGTGAATGACCATTAATGACGTGAAGCCATTAATTTCTTCTAGGCTATTAAAAAGCTGGTGCTTGGAGTACTTTGAATCGAAACAAAAAGACAAAAGACAATTGACAAAGGATAATTTTTAAAATGTCTATTCATTTGAAAACAAGAGAAAGGTTGAATTTACCGGTAAATTGTTACGTGCGGTAATATATAACTTACTGGTTTCTAAATTGATTCCTTTGCTCACACACAACGAATGATTCTATCACTTATATTTTCAATTGTCAAGATCTCTAATGTTCAATTCATACTTGCACATTCAATGCAATGCAATTTATATTTTGACGTTACTTTTTTTAAACCATGAGCGATAGCGTAGCGTATTTTGGAGTTTGTTTAAAAAAGGCAAAGTCGAAAACATGCTAGCTAGATATACTATTGACAGATTTGAAAGGCTCTGAAAGAGCCTCTCCTAGAGAATGACATGACCTTCAGGACTTGTCTTAAATAGTAGATTAATGAATACTTTTATTTATTTATCAAAGATCTACGGAAAATATATAGTCTTATAAAAGAACTTTGACGCATTCTGTACTTCAATTAACATTTGTGTTAACCATAAATATTGACCTTCACATCTGTTATATTTCTACTCTATACTTGACATACATGTGTTTATTATTTTTGACGAAAATAAATCAAAGAAAATCGAATAGTTTCTACTGTCAGTCTCTCACTAATGTATACTCCGCGAGGTCCCCTTGCTGGCATGTAGGTGCTAGGGTTAAGTCAGAACATGCTCATCCTTGGTACCCCCACTTCCAATCAGGGGCTGATGGAATGGTTATAATAATACTAATAATAATAATAATAGTAATAGTAATAATAATAATAGTAATAATAATAATAGTAATAGTAATAATAATAATAGTAATAATAATAATAATAATAATAGTAATAATAATAATAATAATAATAATAATAATAATAATAATAATAATAATAATAATAATAATAATAATAATAATAATAATAATAATAATAATAATAGGAAAGAATGATCGCGCGCGGTTTCTGACGCGTTCTATAGGATGCTCCTTCGGGTTTCGCCGGAAACTACTAGTCAAAGCAGTCGACCAACGAATTCGCAAAATTACCGCTTTTAAACACGTCACGTAAATTTCTGGAACCTTGACGGATTGGAACCAATCACCTCCCAATAACTGGTACTCTCGAGCCTCAGGGCGTCCCCTGTACGTTCAAATCTGGACGTCATCTTGCACTAATGATGAGGCGTGAGAGAGGAAACTAAAGGTGCCATGGGCTCTGTCCCATTCTACTTACCACCTAAAAGCTTTCCAGAGACACTAAAGTCTTTACCGTTCACCGCAATCTTCCTTTTCTTCCAACACAGAAAACAGCCCGTACGACTCTATGGCGGAGACGCGAAGAATGACAGATGCTTTCAGTTTGCGCGCGGGCCGCGGTTCAAGAGGGCCGCCTGCTGGCTGGAGTTTGTGGCTTCCGCGAGAGGGGACCGCCAATATTTGGGCGGCTGCTGCGTCGGCGTGGGAGGACACACGGCGCGGGGACTGCCTCCGGTCACTGCACTGTTCGGTATTGGGCGTCGTGCTTGACAACACGGGCCACGGCAGGACATCGAAAAGAATTAAGATAAAGGTTTATCAAAAAATATTTTCCTCAAAAATCAGAAAAGTCGTCAGTTTATTCAATCCATAAATATTCTTTCCAGATCAAAATTAAATTTGAGGTAATAACGAAACAATCCTTTTTAGTTATTTATTTACCAAATGGGTTATTTATTTTTATCTCAATTTTAATTGTGATTTGTAAAAACTAAAAAAAACAGCTTCGAAATATATAAAACGACTGCTTTTATTTTTTGAGCAATATATATTTTGTTTATATATAATGTGATATATAGAGATTCCCATTTAATATATATTCTATAAAGTTATGAAGTTTTGTGTCAAATAAAGACAAAAGAAAGAAGAAGGATTGACCATCAAGGACTAGATAGATTGTGACAGATGGTAGTGAGACGGTTTTAATTGTTTCTGTTAATCAAAAATATAATGAATCTAGTTAATGAAGGGGCAGTAAAAATATTCATTTATTCAGGGCTTATGATTCTATAATATTCACTATAGATCTCAATGAAGCTACGTACTGGAAATATTAAAACATTTTCAAATTCAAAATAAAAGATAACATTTATTCACAATTAAAAATTAACATACACAATTTTCTTTTAAACGGAAAAATAAACGAAATGTGTAGAGAAATTCACAATTTTAAATAACGATACCTACGGATATGTGAGAGTCTTCGTCACGTTTCAAAATAACGTAAGTTTTTCTTGTAGGTCTAGTCCCATAGACGCGATTCACTGTACGCACTCATAAATATATTAGTCCATTCAATTTTTCACAGCACTGTCCTCAATTAATAACCGCTAATTCATTACGTCATTTACATCAAATGCTCCATTTCATTTCACAACTCGGATTAAAGCATTCTATTTCATGTGAGTCCCAAAACCGCTTGGCCCAACTTGACATCCTCACTCAAGAACGTTCAATTACTTCCTTGACAATTGCTTTTCGGTCGACAGTCTCCGACCCACCAGACAATGTCAACCGGTGATTTCCTATTCCAATAGGCCGTACCTATCTTTTTATTTCTGTTTGGGAGTCAGATTTGGATGAAATATGAATAACACACAATTACGGCACACAATAGGCAATAAATAGATCTATAAAAATGAAATTTAAAATGGTAGTAGGAAGATGTTCTTGAACTTATTTTATATTTACGAGTAAACCAAAAAATTCCATAATTAGCTCTAATTTGCTTATATCCGTTAAGTGTCGGTGATGGTCCTAGGAACGACGTGTCTGCAACTTCTGCGACGTCCAAAGACGAGCTTCGTCTCTCAGCCTCCGTGCTCCAGAAGGAGAGCGCCTCTGCACCTCGCATCCCGTTCTCCGTGTTCGAAGCGACCGCTCCCTCCGCCCGCACCGCCCGCACCGCCCCCACCGTCGCCGCCACAACCGCCGCCACCGCCGCCTCCGCGCCACGTCCGCCCCCGCCCCCGCTGCCGCCGCCGCCCTCACCGCTGCCACCTCCTCCGCCACCGCGCCACGTTCGCTGCCGCCCCCGCCGCCGCCCCTGCGGCCCCCGCCGCCCCCACTGCCGCCGCCTAAGTCGTCGTCCTCTTCATCGCCGCCGCCCCCACCGCCCCCGCCCCAGCCCCCGCCGCCCCCGCCCCAGCCCCCGCCGCCCCCGCCGCTGCCTGAGTCGTCGTCCTCTTCGTCGTCCTCTTCGTCGTCGCCACCGCCGCCGCCGCGGCGTCCTCCTTCGATGCCCGGTTATCGACCCAGCACCTCCTTCGCCGCCGCCGCTCCCTCCATGGCCGCCCCCGCCGCACACCCAGTCGCGAACGCGCGTCGAGAATCGTGATCATAATGGAGCAGAAAGATATTACAAACGAGATTCACTTATCCCGCGCTTTCATCTCCACTGCACCCCGTTAAATCTTCATGAAAACGATCATGTCTGTAATTGTGGCCTGCGGCGTGTGCGAAGTCAAACGGCGGCTGTTTCTACTCCTGTGCTAGGAGCTTGTGAGGAGAAGAGCGGAGTATCGGTGGAATTAAAAGCAGAATCAATTTTCAACTTGCTGTTTTATTATGAAGTAAAGGGATCTTTGCAAGCGATGACCAAGTCGGTCACGGTCTCTGCCTGGGTCAAAACTAACCCCAATCCACTATCTTATAATGTAGTAATTTGTGGTTTCTATTCTCTGGAAGAACTAAAAATTCAAATAAAAATAATTAGAAATATTTAACACTTTTAATGTTTTCGCACTTTAAAAAATCAGCACATTTTCTATCCACAACTTTTCTCGTTTTCTAGAATCACATGACTTCTCTTGGCTAGTGGTAAACATCCTTGACATCGTGAAACGCACTGTTCATCCTCACCAAAGCGAGCTCGCAAGCAAATTAAACTTCAAAATGCAATTCATCTTTTGCATTTTGTTTGGAAATGATCCGATCAGTTTCGCCAATGGGCCATACTTCGACGTCTGTTTGCACGGCCCCACAGAGGATAAGGGAGGTTAACGAACTTCATGAGAAATATCCGGTATACGCTAAGCGAAGTTGTATTTATTTTATAGAACCATTTATTAAAATCATCTGTTTTTGCTTTAAACATAAATTAAACTCTTGTCTAAAGCACAGTGACTGTGGATGTCACTGTTCTAAGTAACCTGACAATTCTCTGAAGCAGAAGTGCATTGAATCAAAAATATATTCACAGGCGTTCCGCTTCTTATTCTATCACAGTTCAAAATTTACGAGGGAATATTTACACTTACGTATGGAAAAATCAATTGGTTCCACGAAAAAAAAATTATAGAGGTGACCGCGTAATCAAGATGCCATTTGAGCTGGTTTCACTGAATGGGTTGGAGATTGACGTATCCAAAGCAAAAAACAAAAAACACAGATGTTTATTGGTAAAAAAATTACAAAAAATATTGTTTAAAAAAGTCAAACGTAAAAATGTCTTCATTAATGTCCATAACTGAATGTCACAAAATGTTTGCAAGTAAAAAGAAATACTTAAGTTATATTTTGATTGAGTTTTTCCCTTTGACTCTGAGGATTTAAAGAGTACAAAATACCATGTAGTTAACTTCATATTATCACTGTTTTTGTACTGATTCTACCTCCTCATTGCCCTTTTTATTTTTTCTTCGGTTAATTTGTTTTGTTAAGTTTGACATTTCCTTGAATTTTCCTTAATTTCTTAGTCTTGTCATACTGCCTTAATTTTCTATTTTCCTACGACCTCTCATACAATAATAATTGTCTCTATTCATCTCTTGTTTTTTTAACGTCGCGTTGGCATACATAACTTCTACTGCAGAAATATGTGCTCTTTGCTGTAATGCTATATTGCTGTATTTGCTATGTTTAGTAGAGTGTATGCATCTGGTAATTTCAATATAGTTAAAAATATTACAAGACATTTAAAACCATTTCTACAGGTGTCATTCTGTCATTCGACATTTCCAGTTACCATTTTAGCCAGAGAGTGAGTATGCGGATTATTGTGTGCGCACCGCCCCGCCCCAACTCGCCCCGCCCCAACTCGCCCCGCCCCAACTCGCCCCGCCCCAACTCGCCCCGCCCCAACTCGCCCCGCCCCAACTCGCCCCGCCCCAACTCGCCCCGCCCCAACTCGCCCCGCCCCAACTCGCCCCGCCCCAACTCGCCCCGCCCCAACTCGCCCCGCCCCAACTCGCCCCGCCCCAACTCGCCCCGCCCCAACTCGCCCCGCCCCAACTCGCCCCGCCCCAACTCGCCCCGCCCCAACTCGCCCCGCCCCAACTCGCCCCGCCCCAACTCGCCCCGCCCCAACTCGCCCCGCCCCAACTCGCCCCGCCCCAACTCGCCCCGCCCCAACTCGCCCCGCCCCAACTCGCCCCGCCCCAACTCGCCCCGCCCCAACTCGCCCCGCCCCAACTCGCCCCGCCCCAACTCGCCCCGCCCCAACTCGCCCCGCCCCAACTCGCCCCGCCCCAACTCGCCCCGCCCCAACTCGCCCCGCCCCAACTCGCCCCGCCCCAACTCGCCCCGCCCCAACTCGCCCCGCCCCAACTCGCCCCGCCCCAACTCGCCCCGCCCCAACTCGCCCCGCCCCAACTCGCCCCGCCCCAACTCGCCCCGCCCCAACTCGCCCCGCCCCAACTCGCCCGCGATGCGGCCACCGCCCTCGTGTTGCGCTTCGGCGAGGCGTGACCGGGGCGCGCGCGCTGCCCCTGTTCCCTCACACACGCGCCTCGCTCCCGCCCCCGCCCCAACCGCGCGCTTAGTGGAGCGCGGCGGCGCGGCGCGCCCGAACAATGCGCGCCAGATAGCGCGCGATAACCGCCACCGCGGGCACTCGCGCGGCGCTCTCCGCCCGCACCCCGCGCCCTTTGCATGCACCCGGCCAAGCCGTCGCTCCGCCCTTGCCCCGCCCTTGCCCTGCCCTTGCCCCGCCGCGCAACGTGCACGCCCGACCGCTGCCAGAGCGGGGCGAGTTGGGGCGGGGCAGGAAGGCTGGGTGGGGAGGGGCGGGGAGGGGCGGGGAGTGGCGAGGCGAAGCGGGACGGGGCGGTGCGCACACAATAATCCGCATACTCACTCTCTGGCTAAAATGGTAACTGGAAATGTCGAATGACAGAATGACACCTGTAGAAATGGTTTTAAATGTCTTGTAATATTTTTAACTATATTGAAATTACCAGATGCATACACTGTACTAAACATAGCAAAAACAGCAATATAGCATTACAGCAAAGAGCACATATTTCTGCAGTAGAAGTTATGTATGCGAACGCGACGTTAAAAAACAAGAGATGAATAGAGACAATTATTATTGAATGAGAGATCGTAGGAAAATATAAAATTAAGGCAGTATGACAAGACAGTATGACTCCAGGGCATTAACTGAAGACACTGCAGTGCCTTTCTCCGCGGGATCCTAGCTTCGAGCCCCGAAAGTAGCAGGATTTTCAACACTGATCAACACCAAGCGAATGGATTTCCATTCTTGTTCTTGGCCTATCCTCATTCCTTACATACACACACACACACACATATTCACTACACTATTACTTGGGCAACTTTTCTTGAACGATGACCTTGCTTCCCCACTCTCGCACAATAAACAGTTGAAGACAAAATCTCGCTGCGAGCACTGATGACAACATTTCAAAAACGTCTTCATTGGCGCGAAATAGAAACCATTTTCTATTGAAGACCAGAACTTCCGCTCGTGATTTTTTGCAAAAAATCTGAAGAAATGACCGAAGCAGGTGAAGATCAATCACAGGAGCCACCTCAAACTCCTGAGAAAGTTAGAAGGCAAATTATTGAAACATTTTGCGAAGGCATGACTGATTCTTCAGATATTGGTATTGCTTCATAAAATATAGCGGCTGATTACGCAGCAAATATCCCTATTTCTACAAGAAACGTTGCGCGAGTAATGTCACACATGCCGGGAGCCTGGTCGGGAGCTTAGAAATTGTCCCGGCTGAGGAGGTGCCCCGCTTGTGGAGATAGCTGGAAGGGAAACCCCACTACGGCGCTGGTGTAACGGTTAGCGTTTCGGACTGTTGTACCCAAGTTGGCGGGTTCAAACCCGATCGAAGCCGTGGATTTTTAGGGCGACAAAATCCCTACGCCTTCCTTCGGAGGGGAAGTAAAGCCGGCTGTCCCATGTTAGTAGATTTACTTGCATGTAAAAGATCCTCAAGCCTAAATGACGTAGCCTCTGAGCTAAATTCAAATCGCCTGTTTCTCGCCCAAGAAATACCTCCTTTCTCTGCTAGTTGATGAAAGGAGCGTAGCGAAATTTGCGTGGTCAGACGGAAGAGCGGGCCTGATGGCCTGAGTCTCGCCACGTAAAATAAGGCATTAATTCAATTCAATTCAATTCAATTCAACTATCCAACTGTAGGTCCGCGCCGGGTATCATCAACCAACGGGGAAAAATCACCTCCTCCTCCCGAGGAAAACATGCACTACACGTACGGAACTAATGACCTTAGCAGTTGACGCGCCTGGATTCACTAATCAACCAGTCAATGAACCAATCGAAGTTACTAATGACACATTTTCCGTACCACGAGTTGGCTTATTGCTGAAGGAACATATTTTTTATACATAAAAGATATTTCACATACTACATTCCCTAAACAAATGACTGAAAGTTTGAACAATAGCTAAGTCTTTTTCTCAAAAATTCAGCACTGGCTTACAAATAATTTAATTTTCTTTCCGCATAGAAACATCACCATTCTCAAATTGTACGTACACATTCACGCGTTCAATCCGATGATGATGATAATACTATAAATTAAACTTTTGCATATAATTTAATAAAATATTTATTTTTGCAAACGTGCTGTAAAATTGTGACCACAGTTTTGAAGTAAGGACATCTGTTAAACGTTAGTCATTGCATTGCAAGTATTGAAAAGCACTAGAATGTAATCTGAAATTTCTTTATTCATTTAACAATTTTTGCCCTAACTTACTTTCCTTTCTTAATCAATTCCAAAGTCATTTGATTTGATATTTTTTCTTGTTTTTTATAACGTTTTTTTACATTACTTTCACCTGGCATCACGAACAAATTTGAAGAAAAAATGCCACAAAATCCAACAACAGCCGAACACTACCATAATACCTACATACTTAACAATAATTGCAAATTGTTTCCCTAACAGTATGTATAAGTAAATGAACAAAAATGAAAAAAATGAAAAAAATTAAATGGCAGGTATGTTAAAAATCCAATGCAGAAGATCATTATGTGAATATTCACAATGTCGAATAATGTTATGTATGTTAATTCTCATTAAGTGAAAGAATATTTGCAGAAATTGAGTAATTAAAATGTCCCATAGGTGAAGTGCAGTATGTAAATCGTCGGGGAACCCACCCACCTGATTCATTGCTTTCAGGGGCATTTATAACTGTTTAATGTCTGATTGAAGATAAATTAACCCAATTCACATATTCGGCCAGTGATCCATCTTGATCATATCATGTTCTATATTCCATTTATTTAATAGAGCACTTATGTAATAAAACTCTTGTTTATTTATTCCTTGTTTCGCCTGTAAAAGTTTATTTTGTTTATTAAAAATAACTAAAAGTAATGAGTGTTTTGTAATGATTTCTCGATGCCTATGAAAGAAATTATTAAATTTGTTTGAGTTTTTTAAGTTTTTCTTATACTTATGATTCAGCTTTGTTTTTAATAAATTTCAAAGAATATTAGCCACATTAATATTATGAATATATAATTAGTAATTAATATACGAAGTACTTAAGTAGAATCATCTACGTATTGCTGAGTTAAAATCTAACAAAAGACAAAGATACGAAAATACAACTGCTGAACAAGATGTATTTTGAATATCCATTAAGTAGAAATTCGCAGATCGGGTCCAATGAGTCAGTTTCAGAAGTTAGCGGTCCAAACATGTGGCTGACAAAGTCACAGTAATAGGAATTTAATTCGACGCTCTCCCAACTGCACCATCCCTAGAACTCTCCACCGTTACTTCTCTCCTCGCTCATCCTACCACCCACGCCGCGCCCTCTCCGTATTCCTCTTTTAGTTTACGGTTCCCCCTCCTCCTCCCCCTCCCCTCCCCTTGCCGGTCTGCTGCGCTCTTGTTCGCCCTTTAAGGCGCCCGCAAGCCGACTTTCTCGAAGAAAGCGCCAGGTGGCAGCGCAATCTCTTCCGGCGGCTCCTCCCGGGGCTCGAACCCGATACCCTCCGCGCGCGCACGACGCCGCCTATCGGGCGATCTGAGAAGCAGTCGGCCAAGCAGCGGGCCCACGCCGCCACTCGATCTCCATGGAAATGAGATATCAGCAGATCCTAAATAATCACTCCGGGTCTCTGTTTCGCCGTGAAGAATTAATTTCTTACCGAGGTTTAAGTACGGGCACGGCGATTAGTCGATAGGTACCGTTTCGAGAATTGACAGAATCGATGAAATGTTGGAGGACTTGTAGATTTTATCGCAGAGATATCTGGATAAGGTCTGTTGTTGGAATAGCGACTGTTTTCGCGCACTAGTGAACAAGTTAGGGCGGGGAGGTCTACTTTCACGAACCTGACCCAGACAGATGGGGTGGTTATAGGGGAGCTTGTGATCACGTTTTTAGAAGGAAGAAAGAGAATATCGGGGTTAGAAGGAGGTCAAACAGCCTCTTTGTTAGAGGAAGCCTTAAGTACCTATTCAAAGACATGAAAGAGATAGATAGCCTCTTTACAAAGTAGGATATTTCTTTTGTACAAAATCGAATCTACAACAATACTGTATCACCCGCTTACAGAAAAGAAATCTCTTTTTGAGCTCTTATTACTAATATTTATTTCATTTTCATGACTCCAAAGAAATGAAATATAGCGAACATGCTTTTGAGTTCTTCAGTCGCCTCTGCAACCAGAATCTCGTAAATCACAGATGTTAATTTTCGTCGAATCTCATAATGAATCTATCCTCTTTATCGACCAAACAATTTAAATCATTTTTTTCAACAATATTTTTATGTTTACATGACAATATTAATTTATATCTTAGTATACGCATATCTCTCCAATTCATATCTCTCCAATTAATTTTCAGTTCGTTTTTCAAAGTTTACCTATTTCTTACATATCAACTTGACAATTTTGATCGATATTCAGTGTTATACATTGCGGTTATATTCTGATAGCCAATTAACATAGTTTAATAAAAAAAAACTATGTAGGACGCAGGGATAACTTAATGGCTCAGAATAGCGCAGTTCGTCGTTCTCTTTAAACGCGCTTCCCCTTTAAGGTCCTGCCAGAGGAGTGCAGCATCATGTGCGACTACGCTTAGCAACGACCTTGGCCTTATCGCGAATTTCGCTTACAAAGACAAGTATTCACTACGCAAAAATACACGTAATATTACATGACGGCGATGTGTTAAAAGACGCCGTAGGTTTTCTTATTTTTTGACGTTCTATAATTCCAATGGTTTAAATGGTTTATATTTAAAACTGATAGGTTCTTCTGCATCTGTATTACGATAGTATTTTTATATATTTTCGATTTAAATTTATATTTAAATGCATTTGCTATTTCTTTCTTCATGTCCGCTTTGAATGATGCCTCTCTCTCTTTCTCAACTGACAATGGAAATTATTTTTTGTTCTCACGGTTTATTTACTAAAATTGAGTGTTCTGTGCATTGATGAAAAATTGTACTAAGATGTAAACTTTTACATCTTTTAATATCAGTACTTTTATGTTATTTTCAAAAACATAATATTTATTTTAAGGAACATGAGCTGAAATACTATAGGAGCATTTGATCCAAGACCAACGCAGGCAGAAATGAATACGCCAAAACCCTTTTTAAAGAAAACACGTAATTTAAATACCAAATAAAAACTTTGAATTTTTTAAATCCCAATTACCAGTCTCTTTGGTGTCATTTTTACGCTTTGGTAGTTGAATGTTCGAAAGTTGGATGTTGTTTGCTCCCCTACTTGCTAACGAACAATACAAATTTGGAAGTACCAAACATTATTTCCTGTCGAAAGAACAGTGGCCAATATATTCCTTCTGAACTCTACCGGACGGAATATTGGTACTAAATAATCCTTTTTTGTAGTAGTTATAGGAGTTTCCCAGAGACGTTTCATTGATATGACGGAGGCGTTTCCCAGAGACGCCTCATTGATATGCGTTCGTGGTCGCGGCCACGGAGGCTCAGCCGCGAGGGTTCATATTTGCTTTCAACTGGAAGCGCCCACGAGTATGAAAAGATGGAGAAGTATAACCAAACATATACGAAATACGTCGCGAACACTCATTCTATAAAAGTAGTTATATTTAGTCCACGAATGTGGTTTGTTCGCATTCATCACACATACCTGTGTAAAGTCCTGTGTCGTTTTCCTCCACAATTTTTTTCTAGATTTTAAAGAAATCTATTAACCCTTAGCTTATAGATGCAGTAGTTATTGAAGTTTCAATTAATTGTCGAAGTTAGACTTATATTACCAAAACTCTGATTTTGGCGGTAATTAGCTACTGGCGGCCTGAGAACTATTTATTGTGTCGTCAGCTCAAATCCATATGAAGTTCTTCCAACAGTTCCTTTTCCAAGCCCTTGGTCTTCTCGCAGTACATATTCAATTAGTAGGATGTACTTGTTTTCCTCATAAGAAGTCGCATACAGTGTTTACAGGAGATAAAAGAGAAGAGAGAAGGCAAAGGAGAAGTCAAAGGAGAAGTCAAAGGAGAAGTCAAAGGAGAAGGCAAAGGAGAAGGCAAAGGAGAAGGCAAAGGAGAAGGCAAAGGAGAAGGCAAAGGAGAAGGCAAAGGAGAAGGCAAAGGAGAAGGCAAAGGAGAAGGTAAAGGAGAAGGCAAAGGAGAAGGCAAAGGAGAAGGCAAAGGAGAAGGCAAAGGAGAAGGCAAAGGAGAAGGCAAAGGAGAAGGCGGGGCAGAGGCGAAGGCGAAGGAGAAGGCTGGGCAGAGGCGGAGGCGAAGGCGGAGGCGGAGGCGAAGGCGTATGTACAAGCGGTGGTGAAAGGGGTGGCAGAGGCGAAGCTATAGGTTTAGGCGGCGGCGGCAGAAGCGCGGGTGGAGGCAGCGGCGGCAGATGCGGAGGTTTAGGCGTTGGCAAAGTCGCCTCCGCCTTCGCCTCCGCCTTCACCTCCGCCTTCACCTCTACCTCCACCATCGCCTTCACCACCGCGTGCGGCTTCACCTCCGCCTCCACAATCATCACCGCCTCCGCCCCAACACCAACACCCCCACATCTCTGCCATCGCCTTCGTCGCCGGCGTCGCACACACATGCTAATGACGCGGCTTCGTGAATCGCACGCCCACGTCGACGCATTGGGAATGGCGGGTAAATTCGGCAAGGAAGTGGGAGTTAAAGGGGAAAATGCCACGGGTACTCTGAAAAGAAATCTTTTGCCGGTCTTCTACGTGGCTTTCAGTTGCCATGCGTTTGCAGTGAGCGCAACAGCTTTTATCTCCTGTAAACACTGTATGCGACTTCTTATGAGGAAAACAATAATATCCTACTAATTGAATATGTACTGCGCATCGTTGTCGCGCCAAGGCTAAGGCCAAGGCAACGCGGAAATTCCCCTCCCGTGTCCTCCAAGTGTCCCGCGACCTCCAAGTGTCTCGCAACTTCCCAGTGTTATTACACTAGTGACCGAAAACGGACTGACGACTTGGAACAAGAGGGTCAGCGGGTTGCGGGTCAAACGAGTATAATGAGACGAGTTCTTTTGAAGAATTAAGATTCTTATTAGTTGTGAGCGTTATTTATATGCATGACATTGAAAATGATATAACTAATTATGCAGTTCAGAAGCGGAGAATTTTTTTGAGAAAATGTATTTCGCTTTTTCTAGATGCAGAATGGAACAATTCTTCTCAAGCAAATTATTCGTTTATTAAAAAAATAGACACTTTCAGAAACTATAATAATCCATGGTCTGGAATAAACTTGTATGTTGATTCTGAAAACCGGCCATATTGTCTTGCAAGTAATAATGAAAACCTTGATTTAATTAATGCCTAGTGAGAGCCTCAAAATATGATGCAGATATGAACTGAAATATCAATGAGTTAAGATATTCCTGTAGTCCTCACAGGAATATCATGAGGAATATCACAGGAATATCAGGTCATCATGGTTAATTCATTGCTTACATTGAGTTCTTTTTTCCAATGACAGATTGCGTCAAAATAGAGCTCACTTTCATCAGTATCATGGAAATACATTTGGAAAAACTTTGGAAATGAAAGTGTTATCACAGGGTGGGAACAAAGATTCACCTTAGAGACAGCACATTAAGTGTTATCTAATGCAATTTGAAATTAACCGTCTGGGCCTCATCCTCACCTGATATTCTACGACTACTCATTTCCAAAGCGATGTGATAGGTGAATGAGTCTTAAATTGGTAGTGGAAACATCCTAACTAAGCCACACAACAAACGACAATGTAACGACAAAGGCAAAAAATACAATAGATTGATAAGAAATATATGAGTGCATCAATGTGCATTAAAAGTAGTCCAAATATCAAGTTAGTAGAGAGAGAATAAACAATGCGACTATCAAACTTAAAACTGCTGGTGCATTCACATGTGAATGATGCGTGGAAGCCAATGGGTCGGGAGTAAGGGTAATCAGCATTATAGTATGAGTTTTATAGGCTAATAAGACGACATGTTACATTAAGAGAATACATTATTGTGTGAAATGGCCGGAAGAAGCTGAAAGAAATGTATTAAAGAAACCCACCATAGCGAAAAAGTAATTTTTAAATCTATATTTTCTCTGCGTTTTTGAAAATATAAAAAACAAATATTTTTTCAGACATTTTGATTTCAAATTTATATTTTAAATCGTAAAAATTATGAAATTGCATGAGATATCTCCTGAGGACAACGACTGTAGTTAACCGTAACATTACTTGTGACTCTAAATTGTCCTGAGGAAGCCTGCGACATGTCAGGCGAAACGTCGGCATCCCAGCCAACGACGCGGCGTCTCCCGGATAGCCGAGAATTTATGGATTCGAGCCGCGGAAGCTTACGTGTATTACTTGTGTCTCGCCGTAACTAGTTACAGATCACCCCTGTGAAATTCGAGGGTTTACGCGGGTACGATAATCCTTCCAGCAAGAGCTCTGTTTGCCAGCCATGTTCAGGTATTTTGTCCTTTTCGTGGATCAGGACCCTAAACTGGTCGGGGAGGAGGGCGAAAAGGTAGGCGAGGTGGCGGGTGGCGAGGCGGGCGACGAGGCGTGCGACGAGGCGTGCGACGTGGCGTGCGACGAGGCGTGCGACGAGGCGTGCGACGAGGCGTGCGACGAGGCGTGCGACGAGGCGTGCGACGAGGCGTGCGACGAGGCGGGCGACGAGGCGGGCGACGAGGCGGGCGACGAGGCGGGCGACGAGGCGTGCGACGAGGCGGGCGACGAGGCGTGCGACGAGGCGTGCGACGAGGCGGGCGACGAGGCGGGCGACGAGGCGGGCGACGAGGCGGGCGACGAGGCGGGCGACGAGGCGGGCGACGAGGCGGGCGACGAGGCGGGTGACGAGGCGGGCGACGAGGCGGGAGAGGAGGTAATGGGGTGAACGAGAAAGCGGGCAAGGAATCGAGCGGGGGCGGTTGGGCGAGGGGACTAGCAGACAGTGGAGCGGGCGGACGGGGAGAAGGAGCAAGTGGGTCTGTGTGTGTGGGCGAGAGCGGAGGACGGACGGTGGAGTGACGCCCCATAGGGCAACGCCCGAGGGACGGCCGGTCACTGCGCTCATTGAGAGATGCTCCCTCTGACCTCCCGCAACATCCCACGCCCGCCGATATCACGCACCAACACAATGCCACTGACCCGGCGACGGGGTCGCCAAATTGCCTCAGAGCAGTAGCTGCAGAATTTGCATCGCAGCCGCGAGGGGGAAGGCATTTGAAAAGGGGGATAGACAACTTAGACCCATATTGGCTTACGCAATTGCAATCCATGTAATTAGATTTCTCTTACTTCATATGTCGTGGTCTTTTAAATAGAAAATGAGAACGACTTTGCGGAGACAAATAAAATGCAAATGACGTATTTTTTACGTGTAATGTACTTTCCACGTAAAACGTTCAGATGTTGATTGCAAGTCTCTAGGATAGCTCCTAGCTCCCGTGGTGTGATCTCGGGTTCGACTACAGGTCGAGGCAAACATAGAGTAGTAGTTTTCCATTCAAATCGTCTGAGTTTCTGTATCTGTGTGATAAAGAAAAGCTCAGGCAAGCAAAGTTTGCTAGTTACGGTGAAGGAAATAGTACATTAAAATATCAAAGTAGAAATCATAGTACACGGCTCTCTTACCCCTCAAACGTGAGGGGCTCAGGCATAGGGGACACCGTTAGTTCGCCGGCATTTCGCATAGTCGACCCAAAATGTCAAAAAAATCTTATTGCATTAGGAACTTCATGTAGGATTTACGGAAGGAAATTCAATGACGACAGTGAAGATAAATATTCTTTCAGTATAAAATAATACAAATCAAATACTTATTTTAACCAATGTTTCTGTCTTATAATATAAACAAATGGTTTCAAAGTCATTATATGACTGAAATATTTTCTTTAAAATACTAGCTTGAAAGAATAAAAAATGAAGAACAGGGTCTGCTTTATTTTGTCTTTCAGCAACGTAATCTTCATAAAAACCCAGAGATGAACTTTTTTTCTGACAGCAAGACAATGCTATGGTTCATCACGCCACTAATAATGATAGTAGATATTAATATCATTAAATTTTCGAACAAATAGAAAATAGCTAACAAGCGAGAGATGGAAAGTCACAATCATCACAACACGTTGGCGTTTACGTAGGATCATTTGTTTAAATGATTAACTAGTAGAGTTCATGGTTTCTAAGACAACTGGATTACTCAAGGTTGTTTGAGTGATAACATTCCCTTGTCACTGAGCTTATTTTAGCAGAAATGCACTTCTCTCATCAGACACAACACTTGCAGGGCAAGTGCGAAGAATACAAATGTGACATGGGCAGCTATAAGTAGAACAAGCCTTGACACGTTATGCATGCTATTACAGTAACAAAGGACGTTCACTTGTTCCGCCAGTGCCAGATAGCTTTGACTTCGATGAACGCAGATCGAAGACTCCGTAATTTCGCGCAAAAGAAAATAAATGATTCATGCTTCAAGAACTTTGGGAAATAAAAGTTCCTTTACTTGCTAAGAAATTATTAAGTTAATGAAAAAGTGCCCCAAGTCGATTAACTCACGACTTGAGCGGACGGGAACAAAACTATCAAACTATTTTTTGAGGATCACGAAAATGATCCGAATACTAAAAATTTGATAATATTTAACTTTGATGACAGGTCAGGAACGGTAATGTTTCGAATTGCAATCGATTACGATGAAACTATTTTATTTTATATTTTATTTTGTATTTTATTTTGTATTTTATTTTGTATTTTATTTTGTATTTTATTTTGTATTTTATTTTGTATTTTATTTTGTATTTTATTTTGTATTTTATTTTGTATTTTATTTTGTATTTTATTTTGTATTTTATTTTGTATTTTATTTTGTATTTTATTTTGTATTTTATTTTGTATTTTATTTTGTATTTTATTTTATATTTTATTTTATATTATTTTATTTTAAAAAAGTAAAAATTGTATGTGACGTATGGGGGAGAAGATCATCCGCGCACGTTTTCTTGAGTTTCACAATTCCTTCCCATCATGTTAGCTATAACTAGATGTATTATGAGTAAAAGCTAAAGATAAATAATTAAAAATAAAATTTTAAAAAAGCGCGAGATTAGGAACATTTGAAAACCTAAGGTGTGTTGTACTGCACAAACACAACAAAAATTAAAACATCTGCTTCAAAGGGATAGGGTCACCAGTTCGCCCAGATCGATGAGGGAATAACAATTTTCTAGAAAATTAGGAGCTATCGTTGACCACCGATTATGACTTAGGTGTCTTAGGACATCAATTGATGTCACTGCATTGCCTCTAGCTGGGAGGACCTACGATTCAAGACCTGACAATCGCAGGATTTTCGACACTAGGTTGTTCTCTAGATTGAAGACAAGTTTCTCTAGATCAGCCGCTGTCTGGAGAAAAATTCTAGCGACCGGCTGTTCAGATCGATGGTTTCCTGGGGTTTCTCCGATCAACACCAGGCGAATAGTGAAACATTACCCTAACAAACGGACTACTGACCGCATGCGATTTTCCTTCCCCTTATTTATTCTCTCTTCACCCCTTATTTACACACACTTGCACTACACAACCACACATGGCGGGAGAGCAGTCGGGAGCTTAGAGCGAATCTCGGCGGGGGCGGTGCCCCGCTGGTGGAAGATGCCTAACTGAAAAAAAAGACAAACGACGGGTAGATCGGCGCCGGATCTTACCATCTAGCGAAGGGATGACCACCGCCACCTCCCCCACATGCACTACACTTATGGAACTAGCAGTTGATGTGCCCTGAACCACTAATTAATTAATCAATCAATCAACCACAGACGGTATCAATGAGCCACAAAATGTTAATTTTGATTACACGACGAGTTAGAGGAAGTTACTACATATAGGAATTAGATAGATATACTCTTTTTCGATATCAGGGCCCCACAAAACGAATTTTTCTGTCGATAACTCGCTGTTTTTGGTCGCAGCCTTACAACACTTTCTCTATACTACGTAAGTAGCATGCAAGAAAGAAAAGGTGCTCTAGTGTGAATTGAAATGAGGGGAAAACTTGATTTTTTTGCTAATAGACATTTGGGATCGACTGAAGATTCAATCAATATTCTTTCTTACATTTGGGCACTCAGCATTAATAAAAATAATGATATTAAATTTTCTAGTATTTCTGCAAAAAGAACATCGGACATGCAAGTGTAACGTGAAAAAGAACTCAACAATTTTACTTCAAGTAGGCCTATGCTATTACGTTCCTGCCGCAGCTGGCTATTCCGTGTCGTCGCTGCTGCCCCTCGCTGCTCGCACAGGTCGCCGAAGACCGGTTCAGTCTCATGTTCGCCCAACGAGAACCTCGATAAGATTAACTCACGACACGTCCCTAACACTAACTTCCTCCTACCCCTTCAAGTAGTTAAGTAACTTTGACGTTTAATCTTATTCTGAGGCCTTCTACAGTGTCATAGTTGTTAGATAATCAACTAATATACGTCAAAAAGGAGATCTATCGCCTAGTGGTCAATGACGTTTTTGAGAATAAAATCATTAATGAAAAGCTTCTTTCTCCTATAAGTAGTAAAGATAAACCTTAATTTTTATGGTACATTGGGATACTTTATACTTTACAGGAAGCTCTCTAGAATATTTTCAAAGGTTTGTCATTTCCCAATTGTTTTCTTTACATTGTTGCAAGAAGGGTGCAAAATACGCTTATAAAATTCCGCATGTAAAATCTATGAAATTTCAAATATAGCAGATGTTTTCGACCCCTCCTTCAACAATGTTAATATAGATAGAGATTCTTCAGTTAGTGAAATCTTTTCTTCAAAATAATGCCCGGTACAATGTTTTAAAATATGTATAGATAAGTAATTTTGCGTAAAATCGTGACTATTTTCAAAACGAAATACAAAGAAGGTTTTCTTAAAAATACTAAATTTTTACGAATAGAAAGAAACATAATAATATAGCATAGAATCAAATTTTCATTAAAACCTATGGAGTTCGGAAAAGTGGATAAGTTCAATGAATCTACGTACAATTGTTATATCAATTTCACATCAGTATCAAAGTTAGACATAATTGTTTCTTCACGCAATCTATTTCTCAATGTTAACTGTATATATAATTTCTCACATGCAATTTTCAAAATATGAGTAGTTTACGCGTATTTTGAGTTATATCGTTGGGATTTTTCAAGACAAGGCCAAAGTATTGATAGGAGGTAAAATGCAATATTATATTACAAAACAGTCACAATAAATTCTCAAAGTACGCGCAGTAATGGATACAGCAGTTTTTAATTATTTGTAATGTAACGCAATAAATTAGTTCAGCTGGACGATGTAATAAACATTTCAATCACAAATGGACGTACTACAAGAAGGTGTGGTAAAAGATGCTTGAAAATATTTAGTAGTGAACGTCCTTACATTAAAAGTAGATATACATCACTGTTTCTTGCTAAGCATTGTAAATTTAAGTAATCTCTCAAAATGTCGTTACATAAAACGATAGCAAAGGAGAATATCAACATCTATGTTATTGCATTGTCAAGAGTCCGTTTAAGTAACATTTCGTAGGTATTATTCTCTGGAGACGAACGGCGACGAAGTTATAATATCTTGGTCGTGTGGCGTGTTCCCAAGACAACAGCTGACGTCTTCCAATCAATTCGCAAACCGAATTTTCATGTGCGATTTTTTTTAGTTTGACTACCTAACGCATCGGTTCACCCATTTTAGTGTAGTAGCAAGGCAGTCAATTCCAGGCAAACCACGTGACCCGCAGCGGTCTTAATCAGAGTCTGGATCTTCAGAGCGCAGTGTCGCCGTCCCTGCAAGAGATCGCCTCACACGCGAGTTGGCCGTATCGCAAGTGGCGCGTGTAGGAGCAGACGACCTGGCAGGATCCGCCTCCGCGTGCAGTCAGCCGTTAACTGGCGATACCTCCATAAATCTCTCGAGGAGGGCAGACTGCAGCCGACTAGACTCCACCGCCACCATCTTCGCCACGGCCGCCACTACTGAGATTTAATTCTAATATTGCGATTGTAGCTAAGTACATATTCATATGAATCTCGCAGAGCTGGGTGGGATTATTTCAGGTCTAAAAATGTGTCGAAGAATGATTCTAGTGGGTATCTATTTTTTATTTTAGTTGGGAGCTGTTAAGTGATAGCTGAGTCCTAATGGGTTGCTTGGGTTATTGTGTTTATTTTGGAAAAGAAATTGTTAGGAGCGAAATATGGGGAGCTATGGAGGGTAAATTTAATTATTGGTGCAGTTGAATGTTTGATATGAACCATGGTACATGAGTGGCTAGTCTGAGGAAATGATCTTGGATGATCTGTGATTTCTTGATATTCGTTTTGTAGGCGTTGATCCAGATAGGGGATAAATCATTAGCATTAGTGGTCTGATTTTTGATTTAGAGGGCAATTTTAATGAGTCAAACTTGATGGCCGAGGCGGATAAGAGCGTGTACCGACTCAGCGTTCCGGTACGAAACGTCGCGGGTTTTAATCCCGCCGTGGACATGGTTGTTTGTCCCTTGTCTCTCACGAATGTGTTGTCGCGGCGCGTTCTGCTGACCACAGATCAGAGGAGCCTGCAAGCTGGTGTCTAGGGTATGGTCGAATACACGTCCTATCGGCACGTAAAGTGTAGCCAGTCGTCTGCTGGAAAAAGCCCTAGCAAAAAATTGTTTAATGAGTGCTTACTATTGGTATTTAGATGTGGCTTCAGTTGAATTAACCCGAACCGCTTCTTCGCGCCAGCTCCGAAACCACGGCCATTCTTGCACTGCTGCTATCGCCGAACCCGAGGCTGTCTCCGAAGTCCATCGTCACCGTCACTGAAGCTGCTACCACCTCCAAAGCCCCTTATGTCTGCTTCATTGTCAGCACGACCGCTCCCGAGTCTAGGGATGGCGGTTTTTACTCAAATCACCCATTCTAGGTTATTCCGTTTTCTATTTGTAAAGTTTTCAGTATCATTGCCACCGCTGCCTTCGTTGCTTCGCCTACGCCACTCCGCCTACGCCACTCCGCCTACCTTCCCCCACCGACCCCATAGTACTCCCGTCCTCACCGTCCCCTATCGCTCCCTTCACCTCCGTCACCCTGTCACCGCCATCATCCGGTCAATGCTCGCCGTTACAATTAGCACAACTGTCACCGGCACCAGCACCGTCGTCCCTGTTACCACTGTCACCGCCGTCACTACTCATCGGTATCACCACTCACTGGCGTTGCCACTCATCGGCGTCACCACTTACTCTCACCGTCATCACCTGTCACCTTCGTCAACCCATTATCCCCGTCACCCCATCACACTCGTCAACCCATCCTCGCCGTCAACCCATCCCCGCCGTCAACCCATCCCCGCCGTCAACCCATCCCCGCCGTCAACCCATCCCCGCCGTCAACCCATCCCCGCCGTCAACCCATCCCCGCCGTCAACCCATCCCCGCCGTCAACCCATCCCCGCCGTCAACCCATCCCCGCCGTCAACCCATCCCCGCCGTCAACCCATCCCCGCCGTCAACCCATCCCCGCCGTCAACTCATCCCCGCCGTCAACCCATCACCCCCCGTCAACCCATCACCCCCCGTCAACCCATCACCCCCCGTCAACCCATCACCCCTCATCAACCCATCACCCCTCATCAACCCATCACCCCCCATCAACCCATCACCCCCCATCAACCCATCACCCCCCATCAACGCATTACCCGCGTCACCACCGTTACAATTGCCACTACTTCCACAGTGAGTGCTACCGGTACTGCTGTGATGTTGCCGCGTCCGGAGTCGTGGGCAGCGAGCGGTGATCGGTCGCCCTCAATGAGGAGAGCGGCGGTGACGGCGGCGGCGGCCCTCGTGCGTGCTACTTCGCGCGCCACGTGCGCCGCCGCCTCCGCCCACGCACGCTCACTCTTCAAGCGTTCATCTTGTGATTGCTTTACAAGACATTTAAAAAGAATGCTAGCTCAACCCTTGCGATTAC